>VFSX01000794.1:0-20000 GCA_016618255.1 Chlamydomonas sp. UWO 241 | reverse complement strand
ACACCCAAAAATCCAAAAAAACGTGCATGGCAAGAGCGTGTGCTGGGATGCGTCAGGATTCAGGGCCCACTGTTGCGCCCCACACGCGTCAGAGCGGTGCGGCGAAACAGCCACTGCTGCGTTTATTTTCTCGCCGCACGCTTTACCACGTGGCGTTCTACGTTTGTACATTCGAAAGCGGCATGTGTGCCGCATGTGGGGATTCCTTAATTTCACTCGTCTCGTGAGACCTCAACTATAACCCCCCCTCCCAGCACGTGCGCCTTGGGCCCGCTGTTGCGCCCCACACGCGTCAGAGCGGTGCGGCGAAACAGCCACTGCTGCGTTTATTTTCTCGCCGTACGCTTTACCACGTGGCGTTCTACGTTTGTACATTCGAAAGCGGCATGTGTGCCGCATGTGGGGATTCCTTAATTTCACTCGTCTCGTGAGACCTCAACTATAACCCCCCCTCCCAGCACGTGCGCCTTGGGCCCGCTGTTGCGCCCCACACGCGTCAGAGCGGTGCGGCGAAACAGCCACTGCTGCGTTTATTTTCTCGCCGCACGCTTTACCACGTGGCGTTCTACGTTTGTACATTCGAAAGCGGCATGTGTGCCGCATGTGGGGATTCCTTAATTTCACTCGTCTCGTGAGACCTCAACTATAACCCCCCCTACCAGCACGTGCGCCTTGGGCCCGCTGTTGCGCCCCACACGCGTCAGAGCGGTGCGGCGAAACAGCCACTGCTGCGTTTATTTTCTCGCCGCACGCTTTACCACGTGGCGTTCTACGTTTGTACATTCGAAAGCGGCATGTGTGCCGCATGTGGGGATTCCTTAATTTCACTCGTCTCGTGAGACCTCAACTATAACCCCCCCTCCCAGCACGTGCGCCTTGGGCCCGCTGTTGCGCCCCACACGCGTCAGAGCGGTGCGGCGAAACAGTCACTGCTGCGTTTATTTTCTCGCCGCACGCTTTACCACGTGGCGTTCTACGTTTGTACATTCGAAAGCGGCATGTGTGCCGCATGTGGGGATTCCTTAATTTCACTCGTCTCGTGAGACCTTCAACTATACCCCCCCTCCCAGCACGTGCGCCTTGGGCCCGCTGTTGCGCCCCACACGCGTCAGAGCGTGCGGCAACAGCCACTGCTGCGTTTATTTTCTCCCGTACGCTTTACCACGTGGCGTTCACGTTTGTACATTCGAAACGGCATGTGTGCCGCATGTGGGGATTCCTTAATTTCACTCGTCTCGTGAGACCTCAACTATAACCCCCCCTCCCAGCACGTGCGCCTTGGGCCCGCTGTTGCGCCCCACACGCGTCAGAGCGGTGCGGCGAAACAGCCACTGCTGCGTTTATTTTCTCGCCGCACGCTTTACCACGTGGCGTTCTACGTTTGTACATTCGAAAGCGGCATGTGTGCCGCATGTGGGGATTCCTTAATTTCACTCGTCTCGTGAGACCTCAACTATAACCCCCCCTCCCAGCACGTGCGCCTTGGGCCCGCTGTTGCGCCCCACACGCGTCAGAGCGGTGCGGCGAAACAGTCACTGCTGCGTTTATTTTCTCGCCGCACGCTTTACCACGTGGCGTTCTACGTTTGTACATTCGAAAGCGGCATGTGTGCCGCATGTGGGGATTCCTTAATTTCACTCGTCTCGTGAGACCTCAACTATAACCCCCCCTCCCAGCACGTGCGCCTTGGGCCCGCTGTTGCGCCCCACACGTGTCAGAGCGGTGCGGCGAAACAGCCACTGCTGCGTTTATTTTCTCGCCGCACGCTTTACCACGTGGCGTTCTACGTTTGTACATTCGAAAGCGGCATGTGTGCCGCATGTGGGGATTCCTTAATTTCACTCGTCTCATGACCTCAACTATAACCCCCCCTACCAGCACGTGCGCCTTGGGCCCGCTGTTGCGCCCCACACGCGTCAGAGCGGTGCGGCGAAACAGCCACTGCTGCGTTTATTTTCTCGCCGCACGCTTTACCACGTGGCGTTCTACGTTTGTACATTCGAAAGCGGCATGTGTGCCGCATGTGGGGATTCCTTAATTTCACTCGTCTCGTGAGACCTCAACTATAACCCCCCCTCCCAGCACGTGCGCCTTGGGCCCGCTGTTGCGCCCCACACGCGTCAGAGCGGTGCGGCGAAACAGCCACTGCTGCGTTTATTTTCTCGCCGCACGCTTTACCACGTGGCGTTCTACGTTTGTACATTCGAAAGCGGCATGTGTGCCGCATGTGGGGATTCCTTAATTTCACTCGTCTCGTGAGACCTCAACTATAACCCCCCCTACCAGCACGTGCGCCTTGGGCCCGCTGTTGCGCCCCACACGCGTCAGAGCGGTGCGGCGAAACAGCCACTGCTGCGTTTATTTTCTCGCCGCACGCTTTACCACGTGGCGTTCTACGTTTGTACATTCGAAAGCGGCATGTGTGCCGCATGTGGGGATTCCTTAATTTCACTCGTCTCGTGAGACCTCAACTATAACCCCCCCTCCCAGCACGTGCGCCTTGGGCCCGCTGTTGCGCCCCACACGCGTCAGAGCGGTGCGGCGAAACAGTCACTGCTGCGTTTATTTTCTCGCCGCACGCTTTACCACGTGGCGTTCTACGTTTGTACATTCGAAAGCGGCATGTGTGCCGCATGTGGGGATTCCTTAATTTCACTCGTCTCGTGAGACCTCAACTATAACCCCCCCTCCCAGCACGTGCGCCTTGGGCCCGCTGTTGCGCCCCACACGCGTCAGAGCGGTGCGGCGAAACAGCCACTGCTGCGTTTATTTTCTCGCCGCACGCTTTACCACGTGGCGTTCTACGTTTGTACATTCGAAAGCGGCATGTGTGCCGCATGTGGGGATTCCTTAATTTCACTCGTCTCGTGAGACCTCAACTATAACCCCCCCTACCAGCACGTGCGCCTTGGGCCCGCTGTTGCGCCCCACACGCGTCAGAGCGGTGCGGCGAAACAGCCACTGCTGCGTTTATTTTCTCGCCGCACGCTTTACCACGTGGCGTTCTACGTTTGTACATTCGAAAGCGGCATGTGTGCCGCATGTGGGGATTCCTTAATTTCACTCGTCTCGTGAGACCTCAACTATAACCCCCCCTCCCAGCACGTGCGCCTTGGGCCCGCTGTTGCGCCCCACACGTGTCAGAGCGGTGCGGCGAAACAGCCACTGCTGCGTTTATTTTCTCGCCGCACGCTTTACCACGTGGCGTTCTACGTTTGTACATTCGAAAGCGGCATGTGTGCCGCATGTGGGGATTCCTTAATTTCACTCGTCTCATGACCTCAACTATAACCCCCCCTACCAGCACGTGCGCCTTGGGCCCGCTGTTGCGCCCCACACGCGTCAGAGCGGTGCGGCGAAACAGCCACTGCTGCGTTTATTTTCTCGCCGCACGCTTTACCACGTGGCGTTCTACGTTTGTACATTCGAAAGCGGCATGTGTGCCGCATGTGGGGATTCCTTAATTTCACTCGTCTCGTGAGACCTCAACTATAACCCCCCCTCCCAGCACGTGCGCCTTGGGCCCGCTGTTGCGCCCCACACGCGTCAGAGCGGTGCGGCGAAACAGCCACTGCTGCGTTTATTTTCTCGCCGCACGCTTTACCACGTGGCGTTCTACGTTTGTACATTCGAAAGCGGCATGTGTGCCGCATGTGGGGATTCCTTAATTTCACTCGTCTCGTGAGACCTCAACTATAACCCCCCCTACCAGCACGTGCGCCTTGGGCCCGCTGTTGCGCCCGACGCGCGTCGGAGCGGTGCGACGGAGCAGTCCGAAATAGTCGGGTCCAGGCGTCGCGATGCACGGGAGGTTGGGATTGGGGCGGATCTGCAGAGGGAGGGCGGGGTGGGTGGGAGAGGTGTGATCGCGGCGGAACTTTTTTGGTTGGGTGTGTCTGTGGGAAGGTGTGTGTGGGGGGGGAGCGGTGGAACAGTCCGAGGTAGTCGGGTGAAGGCGTCGCGATGCACGGGAGGTCGGGATTGGGGCGGATCTGCGGTGGGAGGGTGTGTGTGTGCGGGGGGGGAGGGGGGAAGTCGCTTGTGTGGGTCAAGTAGAAACAGTAGCAGTTGCAGTTGTCGTCTTTGACCGCCTAGGAGGGCTGGCTGTGTGGCTGTGCCAGCCCCCCTAGGCCCGCGTCCACTTGGGCACACGCTCACGATCGCATGTATTCCCTCCAATGTTGCGGGGGGAAACAACGACAAGACCGCTCACCAGATCGCGAGGGCCCAGCTGCCCCAGCAGCCACGGCGCCTGCTTCTCCCACAGCCGCCGCTTGTCCAAGGCAGTCAGCGTGCCTGGGAGTTGGGGGGGTAGGGGTGGTGTGTGTGTGTGCGTGTGCGTGTGCGTGTGCGTGTGCGTGTGCGTGTGCGTGTGCGTGTGTGTGTGCGTGTGCGTGTGCGTGTGCGTGTGCGTGTGTGCGCGAGTGTGTGTGTGTGTGTTTTGCGTGCGTCGCGTGTCCAAGTCAGCGCGCCTGGGCGATGGGTGGGCTCGGGTGGTGGCGTGCGTGTGCGTGCATGCGTCTGTGTGCGTGTGTGTGTGTGTGTGTGTGTGTGTGTGTGCGTGTGTGCGTGCGTCGCTTGACCAAGTCAGTCAGCGCGATGGGTGGCGTGGGGTCGGGGGTGGGGAGAGAGTATGAGTAGCTAGTCTGGTGTGTGTGAGAGGGGGGAAGGGGGGCGGGCGAACGTCCCCCCCACCAGCATCCGTCGGCTTGCGTGCACACACGCGAAAGCACCCACACCCACACCCACACCCAAACCCACACCTAAAAGCACATCCACCCACATGCACACCCACTCCCACACGCGCATGCGCATGCACACGCACACACACACACGCATGCACCCCCGTCCCCACACCCACACGCACCTGCATCGTTACCGCCACTAGCATCCGTCGGCTTGCGCGTCTTGCCCTCAAGTGCACACGCACGCACACGCACACGCGCACACACACACACCCACACGTGCACCCACACGCACATGCACACACCCACCACGTGCACACCCACTCCCACACGTGCGTGCGCATGCACACACATGTACACATACACACATGCACCCCCGCCTCCACACCCACACGCACCTGCACCGTCACCGCCGCTAGCATCCGTCGGCTTGCGCGTCTTGGCCTCGAGTGCGAGTGCACCCTTCTGGGCGCTGCGTGTGCGTTTGGTGAGTGGCAATGCGTATGTGGTGTGTATGTGGGGGCGAAAACGAATGCAATTTTTAACCACCCGACCTGGAGCGTTCTTTGTGTGTGTGTGTGTGTGGTGTGGTGTGGGGGGAGGGGGGCGAGGTGTTTGTGTGTGGTGTTGGGGGGGAGGGCAGACCATCTGTCGGCTTGCGCGTCTAGGCTTTGATGGGCAGCGCGCCCTTCTGGGCGCTGCGTGTGTGTTTGGTGTGTGTCAATGAGTATGTTGGGTGTATGTGTGGGCGGAAATGGATGCAGATTATTACCACCCGATCTGGAACGTTCTTCATATGTGTGTGAGGGAAGCAAGGTGTGTGTGTGTGGGGGGGGGGGGGGGGGGCAGACCATCTGTCGGCTTGCCTTGGGTTTGAGAGCCAGCGATCCCTTTTGGGCGCTGCGTGTGCATTTGGCGTGTGGCGATGAATGGGGTGTGTGTGGTTTGTGCGTTTGATGTGTTGTGTCCTGCGTTGGCGGGCTCCCTCCTTACGCGTACCCCGCCCTGCCCTGCCCTGCCCTCCTGTTCCCGTTCCCGTTCCCGTTCCCATTCCCGTTCCCGTTCCCGTTCCCGTTCCCGTTCTGCCCTTGCCTCCTAACGCATGCATGGCAACTCACGCGTGCATGACGACCGAGAGCAGGTTGAGGATGGTGCGCGTCTTCCCCGTGCCCGGCGGACCCTGGATCAGCACGACGGGCGTGCCGTCGAGCCCCGCCTGCAACAGCAACAGGGGTTGCAACAGTGATCTCCTCCCAGACCTGCACCCGTGCACACAGCCGGAATTTCAGTCAAATTTCTGTGAAAAAACAATTGAACCCCCTGAGAATGAAAGCACTGGTTAACAATCACGTGCGGTCAAAAGGAAAGTCCCAGCAGGATCAATAAAAGCAGGAGACTTGTCAAGCATCAACAGGTCGGGGGGGGGGGGGGGCAAGGTAACACCACCCACACGCGGTGGCGAAAAGCAAGCAGCACCTCGGGGCACCAGTGGTTCCGTTAGGAGGCAACCTCCTCAGGCAACCTAAACGACTTCAATAGGCCTGCCTAACGTCCAGATAAGCAAGGCCTTACAAGATCCGTACAGGCAGGGTGCCTTAGCGGAACCACTGGTAGGCACCCACTGGCTGTCCTTTTTGGCTATACACAGCCGGACACAGCCGGACACAGCCGGGCACAGCCTGGAAATCACTGCAGGCGCGCCCCTCAAGTGTCGCATCATCATGCCCGGGCAAACGCAGCCGAGGCAGAAGCAGAGAACAGAGGTGTCGCGATCAAGCTTCGGCGGTCACAATCAGTTCCAAAAGTTCCAGCAGGATCAACCAAAGCAGGAGACCTGCCAAACGTCACAACCAGGACAGCCTGCAAAAAGTCACAAGCAGTGTGCGCGTGTGTGTGTGGGGGGGTGGGGGGTGGGGGGACTCACGATTACGCCCCCCGCAAGCGGTGGTGGGCTCCAATCTAACAGCAACACACACCTGCAGCGCGTCCATCTGTGAACCGTTGCACTGCCCCTCCATCGTCGACTTCATCCCTGTGGGTGTCGGTGCGCGCACATGTGTGCGTGCGTGTGTGTCAGCAGCATGCTCGGGGACATTCCTCTGCCTTGCTCACACATAGCAGGGTGTGACACACACACACACACACACACACACACACACACACAAACACACGTGCGCACACACCTGGGGGGATGTCCATGTGGCGCGACTCATGCTCCGTGCGCGGGGTCCCGGTGAGCAGGATGTCGGCAAATGGGCAGAGGTGCGCGTGCTGCAGGGCAACCCACCTGGGAGTGTGTGTGTGTGTGTGTGTGTGTCACGCAGTTCAAGGATCGGGGTCAAGGCAGGGTCTAAGGGTTAAGCGTGTGGGGGTAAAGGGTGTCAGACATTAAGGGTGTCAGGTTGAGGGCATCACTAATCGTGAAAGACCGTGGACTGGTTGGACATCTCTGGGTGGTTGGGGTTCAGGGTACAATATTAGGGGTTATGGTATTGGGCTTTGAGGGTTGAGGATTTCGGTTGTGGTTGTTTTCAGGGGTCGGGACTAAGGAAGGACTTAGGCTAAAGGGTTTAGTTGGTCGCTGAGTCTCTCGAGATCGTGGAATGGCTGGGCAGCTTTGGGTGGTGGGGTGTAGTAGAGGTCGTATGTCACAGTCCTACTTCTTTGCGCCATCTAATAGCGATTAGTAGGGCCGACAGGTGCCTTCTAGATATGCACTGAGTTATGACGCCGCCACCCCGCTTGGGCCCTCTTGGACGAACCACATCCCTTCGACCGGATGGGTTCAACAGTCTAGGCACGAAGCACCCCAATTCGTGCAACACAGTGACAATTGTCACAGCCGCACTTACTCGCGCAAAATTGACAACAAAAACAGGCGCCCCTTTTGTCCAGTAAGGCATGCATGGCACACGTTTGCAGCGCCACTACTCACTCGCGCAGAATTGGGGACATGTTGGACAGCTTTGGGGTCTGTTGTGGTGCTCTGCCACAATACGGGCTCAGTGCATTCATGTTGTGGAGCAGTTAACCCTGGCAACAAAAAAGGGCACCATATATCCCAGCAAGGCATGCATGTCACAGGTTTCCAGCGTCACTACTCACTCGCGCGAGATCGTCGACATGTTGGACAGCTTCAGCAGGTGCCACGTGGACTGCTTGGTCTGCAGGCCAGCGCGCATCGCGCGGATGCTGCGAGTATGTGTGTGTGTGTGTTGGACAGCAGGCACCAGGTCCCGGTGATACCCACCCAGCAGCAGACACACAACACACACATACACACACACACCGCTGCGTGCCTTTCACGTTGCCCGCCTGCGACTCGTCCGAGACGAGGCACTTCACAACGAGGCCCTGGCTGCCAGAGTGCAGCACACACACACACACACACACACACACACACACACACACGCACACGCACACGCACGCACCGTTGTGTGCCCTTCACGTTCCCCGCCTGCGACTCGTCCGAGACGAGGCACTTCACAACGAGGCCCTGGCTGCCAGAGTGGGCGTCAAGGTATCCGAGGAGGTGCAGCTGCACGTTGGGGTCGTCGCTCTGCGTGTGTGTGTGTGTGTGTGTGTGCGTGTGTGTGTGTAGCCGAGCAGGTGCAGCTGCACGTTGGGGTCGTCGCTCCGTGTGTGTGTGTGTGTGTGTGTGTGTGTGTGCAGGTAGGTAGGTGGCCGAGCAGGTGCAGCTGCATGTTGGGGTTGTCAGTCGGTGTGTGTGTGTGTGCGCACGTGTGTGTGTGTGTGTGTGTAGGCAGCTAGGTAGCCGAGCAAGTTCAGCTGCACGTTGGGGTCGTTGCTCTGTGTGTGTGTGTGTGTGTGTCGTCACTATGTGTGTGTGGGTCGTCACTCTGTGTGTGTGTGTGTGTATCCAAGGAGGTGCAGCTGCACGTTGAGGTCGTCACTCTGTGTGTGTGTGTGTGTGTGCAGGTAGGTAGGTAGCCGAGCAGGTGCAGCTGCACGTTGGGGTCGTCGCTCTGTGTGTGCGCGGGGGGGGGGGGGGAGGAGGGAGGCACAGGATGGCGCACGTGTGTGTGTGTGTGTGTATGTGTAGCCGAGCAGGTGCAGCTGTACGTTGGGGTCGTCGCGGTGTGTGTGTGTGTGTGTGTGTGTGTGTGTGCACAGGATGATGCACATGTGTGTTGTGTTGTGTTGTGTTGTGTTGTGTTGTGTGTGTGTGTGTGTAGGAGCGGTAGTCTATCGGCCGGGAGCCGGCGGTACTCTATTACTTAAGTGTGCTGGAGTATCGGCGGGTGTCTCTAGTGATGATGATGGATATTACAGTCTGTGTGACACCAGTAATGATGTATAAGACCGGTGTCGGCGCTAGCGCCCGACACCTTAAACTCAGTTTGTGGGAAACTGGCTGGCTACCTGGTAGGGGTGAGGGTAAACCCCCACACGCGCGCACGCACTGGACCTAGACAGGACACTGGGCCCCCAGATCCACCCTATACCACCCAGGTAGTGACAGCAACGCATTGTTGGTGTGCGCCTGTGTTCTACTACTAGTCCCGCCGCCGCCATTGGCTCCAGCAATCTCCTCCATGCCCGCCAGCAATCTCCTCCACGCCCGCCAGCAATCTCCTGTATGCCCGCCAGCAATCTCCTCCATGCCCGCCAGCAATCTCCTGTATGCCCGCCAGCAATCTCGTCCATGCATGGGCGCCGCCATGCGATCTCCATGCGCCGCGCCGCGCTCCATGCGCGCCAGCACCCGTACCACCCGCCTCATTCCCGTTCTTTAGCCATTCCCCGTGACACCTATGGCTGATCCTTGTTCCGCCGTCCCCTTTGGCATCTGTAACCCGTATCCTCTCCCTGTAGCCTCATTCCCCGTTCTTAACCGCCATCTCCATTATGGTGCCCGCCCGCTGGTGGGGCCTCGCCTCGCCCCATGCCGCACGGCTAGTGTATTGATTGCTGCGCCATCTATAATCTGCGCCTTGGGGCAGGGAACCCCTGCGCCACAACCTCCTCACAAAGCCTAGCCGCATGTGCCTCGCTTCCCATGTTTCTCAATTTCTCGCCATCCGCTTCCATGCCCGCCTGCAATCTCCTCCACGCCCGCGAGCAATCTCCTGTTTGCCCTCAAGCAAGCTCCTCCATGCCCGCCAGCAGTAGAAGAGTAGCCTGCTTAGCTGGAAACCCCCGTGTTACTGTGTGTGTATGCGTAGTGTATGTTGCTGTGTGTGTGCGTGTTGTGTGTTGCTGTGACTGCTTATGAAAGAGCACCCAAACATCCACACATCCACCGATCATCACAGCGATGTCACCGAGCATGATATTTGTGGCACTCACGTACCGTCCATATTGTTTGCCTTCGCGGGGGGGGGGGTCGAAACTATAGTTGTTTAATGCGATTGCGGGGGTATTTTTTCGTCGTTTTTGTCGTTTTGACGCCCCAAATCGCGATTTTCGACGATTTATATTAGTTTCTTAGCTTCGCGGGGGGGCAGAAAATGATGATTATACGCAAAGGCTAACCGCCCAGACGGTATGTGTCATCCGTTGAGATGAGCACGAGGTTGTTGTCAGAGTACAGCTCGGCAACTATTATTACGACTCAATCAACAGTTCTGTAACATTTAGTCACTGCATGTGATGTTACTGCTTGTGGCATCTGAAACATTCAGTTACTGTGACTGTTGGTGTCACTCACGTATGGGTTATTCTTTGAGATGCGCAAGATGAGCACGAGGTCGTTGTCTGAGTACAGTTTGGTTACATGCAGCTATTGTGACTGTGCAGTTGCGGGTCGGTTACAAGCAGTTACTTTGACAGTTTGTGGCACTCATATATGATTCGTCCTCAGGTCGCCCATTAAGATTAAATAGCTGGACGTTCTTGTCAGAGTACAGTCAATAACGTGCAGTGGCTGCGACTGTCTGAGGCACTCACGTACGGGTCGTCCTTTGAGATGAGCACGAGGTCGTTATCAGAGTACAGCTCGGAGACCCCGTCCTCGACGACCATCGTCACATTGAGGAAGTCCTCGCGCTGGGAGTTGAGCAGTTGGGCGGTTGGTCAGTTGATCAGTTGGACATTAGGTCAGTTGGACATTAGGTCAGTTGGACGTTTGGTCAGTTGGTCAGTTCAGAAAGTTTTCATGCACACAATCGGAGACCCCGTCCTCGACGACCAGTGTCACGTTGAGGAAGTCCTCGCGCTGGCAGTTTGTCAGTTGGTCAGTAGGTCAGTTGGTCGGTTGGGCAGTTGGTCACTGGACATTAGGTCAGTTGGACGTTTGGTCAGTTGGTCAGTTCGAAAAGCTTTCATGCTCACAATTGGAGACCCCGTCCTGGACGACCAGTCACATTGAGGAAGTCCTCGCGCTGGGAGTTGAGCAGTTGGTCGGTTGGGCAGTTGGTCAGTTGGACATTAGGTCAGTTGGACGTTTGGTCAGTTGGTCAGTTCGGAAAGCTTTCATGCACACAATGGAGACCCCGTCCTCGACGACCATCGTCACATTGAGGAAGTCCTCGCGCTGGGAGTTGAGCAGTTGGTCGGTTGGGCAGTTGGTCAGTTGGACATTAGGTCAGTTGGACGTTTGGTCAGTTGGTCAGTTCGGAAAGCTTTCATGCACACAATCGGAGATCCCGTCCTCGACGACCAGTGTCACGTTGAGGAAGTCCTCGCGCTGGCAGTTTGTCAGTTTGTCAGTAGGTCAGTTGGTCGGTTGGGCAGTTGGTCAGTTGGACATTTGGTCAGTTGGTCAGTTCGGAAAGCTTTCATGCACACAATCGGAGACCCCGTCCTCGACGACCATCGTCACATTGAGGAAGTCCTCGCGCTGGGAGTTGAGCAGTGGGGCGGTTGCTCAGTTGGTCAGTTGGACATTAGGTCAGTTGGACGTTTGGTCAGTTGGTCAGTTCGGAAAGCTTTCATGCACACAATCGGAGACCCCGTCCTCGACGACCAGTGTCACGTTGAGGAAGTCCTCGCGCTGGCAGTTTGTCAGTTGGTCAGTAGGTCAGTTGGTCGGTTGGTCAGTTGGTCAGTTGGACATTAGGTCAGTTGGACGTTTGATCAGTTGGTCAGTTCGGACAGCTTTCATACACACAATCGGAGAACCCGTCCTCGACGACCTGTGTCACGTTGAGGAAGTCCTCGCGCTGGCAGTTTGTCAGTTGGTCAGTAGGTCAGTTGGTCGGTTGGGCAGTTGGTCAGTTGGACATTTGGTCAGTTGGTCAGTTCGGAAAGCTTTCATGCACACAATCGGAGACCCCGTCCTCGACGACCATCGTCACATTGAGGAAGTCCTCGCGCTGGGAGTTGAGCAGTTGGGCGGTTGGTCAGTTGGTCAGTTGGACATTAGGTCAGTTGGACGTTTGGTCAGTTGGTCAGTTCGGAAAGCTTTCATGCACACAATCGGAGACCCCGTCCTCGACGACCAGTGCAACGTTGAGGAAGTCCTCGCGCTGGCAGTTTGTTAGTTGGTCAGTAGGTCAGTTGGTCGGTTGGGCAGTTGGTCAGTTGGACATTTGGTCAGTTGGTCAGTTCGGAAAGCTTTCATGCACACAATCAGAGACCCCGTCCTCGACAACCATCGTCACATTGAGGAAGTCCTCGCGCTGGGAGTTGAGCAGTTGGTCAGTAGGTCAGTTGGTCGGTTGGGCAGTTGGTCAGTTGGACATTAGGTCAGTCGGACGTTTGGTCAGTTGTTCAGTCTGGAAAGCTTTCATGCACACAATCGGAGACCTCGTCCTCGACGTCCAGTGCCACGTTGAGGAAGTCCTCGCGCTGTCAGTTTGTCAGTTGGTCAGTAGGTCAGTTGGTCGGTTGGGCAGTTGGTCAGTTGGACATCAGGTCAGTTGGACGTTTGGTCAGTTGGTCAGTTCGGAAAGCTTTCAAGCACACAATCGGAGACCCCGTCCTCGACGACCAGTGTCACGTTGAGGAAGTCCTTGCGCTGGCAGTTGGTCAGTTTGTCAGTAGGTCAGTTGGTCGGTTGGGCAGTTGGTCAGTTGGACATTAGGTCAGTTGGACGTTTGGTTAGTTGGACAGTTCAGAAAGTTTTCATGCACACAATCAGAGACCCCGTCCTCGACGACCAGTATCACGTTGAGGAAGTCCTTGCACTGGCAGTTTGTCAGTTTGTCAGTAGGTCAGTTGGTCGGTTGGGCAGTTGGTCCGTTGGACGTTTGGTCAGTTGGTCAGTTCGGAAAGCTTTCATGCACACAATCGGAGACCCCGTCCTCGACGACCTGTGCAACGTTGAGGAAGTCCTCGCGCTGGCAGTTTGTCAGTTGGTCAGTAGGTCAGTTGGTCGGTTGAGCAGTTGGTCAGTTGGACATTTGGTCAGTTGGTCAGTTCGGAAAGCTTTCATGCACACAATCGGAGACCCCGTCCTCGACGACCATCGTCACATTGAGGAAGTCCTCGCGCTGGGAGTTGAGCAGTTGGTCAGTAGGTCAGTTGGTCGGTTGGGCAGTTGGTCAGTTGGACATTAGGTCAGTCGGACGTTTGGTCAGTTGTTCAGTCTGGAAAGCTTTCATGCACACAATCGGAGACCTCGTCCTCGTCGACCAGTGCCACGTTGAGGAAGTCCTCGCGCTGGCAGTTTGTCAGTTGGTCAGTAGGTCAGTTGGTCGGTTGGGCAGTTGGTCAGTTGGACATTAGGTCAGTTGGACGTTTGGTCAGATGGTCATTTCGGAAAGCTTTCATGCACACAATCGGAGACCCCGTCCTCGACGACCTGTGTCACGTTGAGGAAGTCCTCGCGCTGGCAGTTTGTTAGTTTGTCAGTAGGTCAGTTGGTCGGTTGGGCAGTTGGTCAGTTGGACATTAGGTCAGTCGGACGTTTGGTCAGTTGGTCAGTCTGGAAAGCTTTCATGCACACAATCGGAGACCCCGTCCTCGACGACCCGTGTCACGTTGAGGAAGTCCTTGCGCTGGCAGTTGGTCAGTTTGTCAGTAGGTCAGTTGGTCGGTTGGGCAGTTGGTCAGTTGGACATTAGGTCAGTTGGACGTTTGGTTAGTTGGACAGTTCAGACAGTTTTCATGCACACAATCAGAGACCCCGTCCTCGACGACCAGTATCACGTTGAGGAAGTCCTTGCACTGGCAGTTTGTCAGTTTGTCAGTAGGTCAGTTGGTCGGTTGGGCAGTTGGTCCGTTGGACGTTTGGTCAGTTGGTCAGTTCGGAAAGCTTTCATGCACACAATCGAAGACCCCGTCCTCGACGACCATCGTCACATTGAGGAAGTCCTCGCGCTGGGAGTTGAGCAGTTGGTCAGTAGGTCAGTTGGTCGGTTGGGCAGTTGGTCAGTTGGACATTAGGTCAGTTGGACGTTTGGTCAGTTGGTCAGTCTGGAAAGCTTTCATGCACACAATCGGAGACCTCGTCCTCGACGACCAGTGCCACGTTGAGGAAGTCCTCGCGCTGGCAGTTTGTCAGTTGGTCAGTAGGTCAGTTGGTCGGTTGGGCAGTTGGTCAGTTGGACATTAGGTCAGTTGGACGTTTGGTCAGATGGTCATTTCGGAAAGCTGTCATGCACACAATCGGAGACCCCGTCCTCAACGACCAGTGTCACGTTGAGGAAGTCCTCGCGCTGGCAGTTTGTTAGTTTGTCAGTAGGTCAGTTGGTCGGTTGGGCAGTTGGTCAGTTGGACATTAGGTCAGTTGGACGTTTGGTCAGTTGGTCTGTTCGGAAAGCTTTCAAGCACACAATCGGAGACCCCGTCCTTGACGACCAGTGTCACGTTGAGGAAGTCCTCGCGCTGGCAGTTGGTCAGTTTGTCAGTAGGTCAGTTGGTCGGTTGGGCAGTTGGTCAGTTGGACATTAGGTCAGTTGGACGTTTGGTCAGTTGGTCAGTTCAGAAAGTTTTCATGCACACAATCGGAGACCCTGTCCTCGACGACCAGTGTCACGTTGAGGAAGTCCTCGCGCTGGCAGTTTGTCAGTTGGTCAGTAGGTCAGTTGGTCGGTTGGGCAGTTGGTCAGTTGGACATTTGGTCAGTTGGACGTTTGGTCAGTTGGTTAGTTTGGAAAGCTTTCATGCACACAATCGGAGACCTCGTCCTCGACGACCAGTGTCACGTTGAGGAAGTCCTCGCGCTGGCAGTTTGTCAGTTGGTCAGTAGGTCAGTTGGTAGGTTGGGCAGTTGGTCAGTTGGACATTAGGTCAGTTGGACGTTTGGTCAGTTGGTCAGTTCGGAAAGCTTTCATGCTCACAATGGAGACCCGTCCTCGACGACCATCGTCACATTGAGGAAGTCCTCGCGCTGGGAGTTGAGCAGTTGGTCGGTTGGGCAGTTGGTCAGTTGGACATTAGGTCAGTTGGACGTTTGGTCAGTTGGTCAGTTCGGAAAGCTTTCATGCACACAATCGAGTCCCCGTCCTCGACGACCACTGTCACGTTGAGGAAGTCCTCGCGCTGGCAGTTGGTTAGTTTGTCAGTAGGTCAGTTGGTCGGTTGGGCAGTTGGTCAGTTGGACATTAGGTCAGTTGGACGTTTGGTCAGTTGGTCAGTTCGGAAAGCTTTCATGCACACAATCGAAGTCCCCGTCCTCGACGACCACTGTCACGTTGAGGAAGTCCTCGCGCTGGCAGTTTGTTAGTTTGTCAGTAGGTCAGTTGGTCGGTTGGGCAGTTGGTCAGTTGGACATTAGGTCAGTTGGACGTTTGGTCAGTTGGTCAGTTCGGAAAGCTTTCATGCACACAATCGGAGACCTAATCCTCGACGACCAGTGTCACGTTTAGGAAGTCCTTGCGCTGGCAGTTGGTCAGTTTGTCAGTAGGTCAGTTGGTCGGTTGGTCAGTTGGTCAGTTGGACATTAGGTCAGTTGGACGTTTGGTAAGTTGGTCAGTTCAGAAAGTTTTCATCTAAACAATCGGAGACCCCGTCCTCGACGACCAGTGTCACGTTGAGGAGTCCTCGCGCTGGCAGTTTGTCAGTTGGTCAGTAGGTCAGTTGGTCGGATGGGCAGTTGGTCAGCTGGACATTAGGTCAGTTGGACGTTTGGTCAGTTGGTCAGTTCGAAAAGCTTTCATGCTCACAATTGGAGACCCCGTCCTGGACGACCATCGTCACATTGAGGAAGTCCTCGCGCTGGGAGTTGAGCAGTTGGTCGGTTGGGCAGTTGGTCAGTTGGACATTAGGTCAGTTGGACGTTTGGTCAGTTGGTCAGTTCGGAAAGCTTTCATGCACACAATCGAAGTCCCCGTCCTCGACGACCAGTGTCACGTTGAGGAAGTCCTCGCGCTGGCAGTTTGTCAGTTGGTCAGTAGGTCAGTTGATCGGTTGGGCAGTTGGTCAGTTGGACATTAGGTCAGTTGGACGTTTGGTCAGTTGGTCAGTTCGGACAGCTTTCATACACACAATCGGAGAACCCGTCCTCGACGACCAGTGTCACGTTGAGGAAGTCCTCGCGCTGGCAGTTTGTCAGTTGGTCAGTAGATCAGTTGGTCGGTCGGGCAGTTGGTCAGTTGAACATTTGGTCAGTTGGACGTTTGGTCAGTTGGTCAGTTCGGAAAGCTTTCATGCACACAATCGGAGACCCTGTCCTCGACGACCAGTGCCACGTTGAGGAAGTCCTCGCGCTGGCAGTTTGTCAGTTGGTCAGTAGGTCAGTTGGTCGGTTGGGCAGTTGGTCAGTTGGACATTTGGTCAGTTGGTCAGTTCGGAAAGCTTTCATGCACACAATGGGAGACCTCGTCCTCGACGACCATCGTCACATTGAGGAAGTCCTCGCGCTGGGAGTTGAGCAGTTGGGCGGTTGGTCAGTTGGTCAGTTGGACATTAGGTCAGTTGGACATTAGGTCAGTTGGTCAGTTCGGAAAGCTTTCATGCACACAATCGGAGACCCGGTCCTCGACGACCAGTGTCACGTTGAGGAAGTCCTCGCGCTGGCAGTTTGTCAGTTTGTCAGTAGGTCAGTTGGTCGGTTGGTCAGTTGGTCGGTTGGGCAGTTGGTCAGTTGGTCATTTCGGAAAGCTTTCATGCACACAATCGGAGACCTCGTCCTCGACGACCAGTGTCACGTTGAGGAAGTCCTCGCGCTGGCAGTTTGTCAGTTGGTCAGTAGGTCAGTTGGTCGGTTGGGCAGTTGGTCAGTTGGATATTAGGTCAGTTGGACGTTTGGTCAGTTGGTCAGTTCGGAAAGCTTTCATGCACACAATCGGAGACCTCGTCCTCGACGACCAGTGTCACGTTGAGGAAGTCCTCGCGCTGGCAGTTTGTCAGTTGGTCAGTAGGTCAGATGGTCGGTTGGGCAGTTGGTCAGTTGGACATTAGGTCAGTTGGACGTTTGGTCAGTTGGTCAGTTTGGAAAGCTTTCATGCACACAATCGGAGACCCCGTCCTTGACGACCACTGTCACGTTGAGGAAGTCCTTGCGCTGGCAGTTGGTCAGTTTGTCAGTAGGTCAGTTGGTCGGTCGGGCAGTTGGTCAGTTGGACATTAGGTCAGTTGGACGTTTGGTCAGTTGGTCAGTTCAGAAAGTTTTCATGCACACAATCGGAGACCCCGTCCTCGACGACCAGTGTCACGTTGAGGAAGTCCTCGCGCTGGCAGTTTGTCAGTTGGTCAGTAGATCAGTTGGTCGGTCGGGCAGTTGGTCAGTTGGACATTTGGTCTGTTGGACGTTAGGTCAGTTGGTCAGTTCGGAAAGCTTTCATGCACACAATCGGAGACCCCGTCCTCGACGACCAGTGCCACGTTGAGAAAGTCCTCGCGCTGGCAGTTTGTCAGTTGGTCAGTAGGTCAGTTGGTCGGTTGGGCAGTTGGTCAGTTGGACATTTGGTCAGGCTGTCAGTTCGGAAAGCTTTCATGCACACAATCGGAGACCCAGTCCTCGATGACCATCGTCACATTGAGGAAGTCCTCGCGCTGGGAGTTGAGCAGTTGGGCGGTTGGTCAGTTGGTCAGTTGGACATTAGGTCAGTTGGACATTAGGTCAGTTGGTCAGTTCGGAAAGCTTTCATGCATTCAATCGGAGACCCCGTCCTCGACGACCAGTGTCACGTTGAGGAAGTCCTCGCGCTGGCAGTTTGTTAGTTTGTCAGTAGGTCAGTTGGTCGGTTGGGCAGTTGGTCAGTTGGACATTTGGTCAGGCTGTCAGTTCGGAAAGCTTTCATGCACACAATCGGAGACCCAGTCCTCGATGACCATCGTCACATTGAGGAAGTCCTTGCGCTGGGAGTTGAGCAGTTGGGCGGTTGGTCAGTTGGTCAGTTGGACATTAGGTCAGTCAGACGTTTGGTCAGTTGGTCAGTCTGGAAAGCTTTCATGCACACAATCGGAGACCCCGTCCTCGACGACCAGTGTCACGTTGAGGAAGTCCTTGCGCTGGCAGTTGGTCAGTTTGTCAGTAGGTCAGTTGGTCGGTCGGGCAGTTGGTCAGTTGGACATTAGGTCAGTTGGACGTTTGGTCAGTTGGTCAGTTCAGAAAGTTTTCATGCACACAATCGGAGACCCCGTCCTCGACGACCAGTGTCACGTTGAGGAAGTCCTCGCGCTGGCAGTTTGTCAGTAGGTCAGTATATCAGTTGGTCGGTCGGGCAGTTGGTCAGTTGGACATTAGGTCAGTTGGACGTTTGGTCAGTTGGTCAGTGCACACAATGGTCAGTGTCACGTTGAGGAAGTCCTCGCGCTGGCAGTTGGTCAGTTTGTCAGTAGGTCAGTTGGTCGGTCGGGCAGTTGGTCAGTTGGACATTAGGTCAGTTGGACGTTTGGGCAGTTGGTCAGTTCGGAAAGCTTTCATGCACACAATCGGAGACCTCGTCCTCGACGACCAGTGTCACGTTGAGGAAGTCCTCGCGCTGGCAGTTTGTCAGTTGGTCAGTAGGTCAGTTGGTCGGTTGGGCAGTTGGTCAGTTGGACATTTGGTCAGTTGGACGTTTGGTCAGTTGGTTAGTTTGGAAAGCTTTCATGCACACAATCGGAGACCTCGTCCTCGACGACCAGTGTCACATTGAGGAAGTCCTCGCGCTGGCAGTTTGTCATTTTGTTAGTAGGTCAGTTGGTCGGTTGGGCAGTTGGTCAGTTGGACATTAGGTCAGTTGGACGTTTGGTCAGTTGGTCAGTTCGGAAAGCTTTCATGCACACAATTGGAGACCCCGTCCTCGACGACCAGTGTCACGTTGAGGAAGTCCTCGCGCTGGCAGTTTGTCAGTTGGTCAGTAGGTCAGTTGGTCGGTTGGGCAGTTGGTCAGTTGGACATTTGGTTAGTTGGACAGTTCGGAAAGCTTTCATGCACACAATCGGAGACCTCGTCCTCGACGACCAGTGTCACGTTGAGGAAGTCCTCGCGCTGGCAGTTTGTCAGTTGGTCAGTAGGTCAGTTGGTGGGTTGGGCAGTTGGTCAGTTGGACATTAGGTCAGTTGGACGTTTGGTCAGTTGGTCAGTTCGGAAAGCTTTCATGCTCACAATCGGAGACCTCGTCCTCGACGATCAGTGTCACGTTGAGGAAGTCCTCGCGCTGGCAGTTTGTCAGTTGGTCAGTAGGTCAGTTGGTCGGTTGGGCAGTTGGTCAGTTGGACATTTGGTCAGTTGGACGTTTGGTCAGTTGGTCAGTTCGAAAAGCTTTCATGCACACAATCGGAGACCCCGTCCTCGACGACCTGTGTCACGTTCAGGAAGTCCTCGCGCTGGCAGTTTGTTAGTTTGTCAGTAGGTCAGTTGGTCGGTTGGGCAGTTGGTCAGTTGGACATAAGGTCAGTTGGACGTTTGGTCAGTTGGTCAGTTTGGAAAGCTTTCATGCACACAATCGGAGACCCCGTCCTCGACGACCACTGTCACGTTGAGGAAGTCCTTGCGCTGGCAGTTGGTCAGTTTGTCAGTAGGTCAGTTGGTCGGTCGGGC
Organism: Chlamydomonas sp. UWO 241; assembly: GCA_016618255.1. Taxonomy (NCBI): domain Eukaryota; kingdom Viridiplantae; phylum Chlorophyta; class Chlorophyceae; order Chlamydomonadales; family Chlamydomonadaceae; genus Chlamydomonas; species Chlamydomonas priscui. The sequence continues at coordinate 497 of VFSX01000794.1, read as the reverse complement.
AGTTGGTCAGTTGGACATTAGGTCAGTTGGACGTTTGGTCAGTTGGTCAGTTCAGAAAGTTTTCATGCACACAATCGGAGACCCCGTCCTCGACGACCAGTGTCACGTTGAGGAAGTCCTCGCGCTGGCAGTTGGTCAGTTTGTCAGTAGGTCAGTTGGGCGTTTGGTCAGTTGGTCAGTTCGGAAAGCTTTCATGCACACAATCGGAGACCTCGTCCTCGACGACCAGTGTCACGTTGAGGAAGTCCTCGCGCTGGCAGTTAGTCAGTTGGTCAGTAGGTCAGTTGGTCGGTTGGTCAGTTGGTCAGTTGGACATTAGGTCAGTTGGACGTTTGATCAGTTGGTCAGTTCGGAAAGCTTTCATGCACACAATCGGAGACCCTGTCCTCGACGACCAGTGCCACGTTGAGGAAGTCCTCGCGCTGGCAGTTTGTCAGTTGGTCAGTAGGTCAGTTGGTCGGTTGGGCAGTTGGTCAGTTGGACATTTGGTCAGTTGG
>VFSX01000465.1:94394-135441 GCA_016618255.1 Chlamydomonas sp. UWO 241 | reverse complement strand
CGTAGGAGCCCAACCTGGGACAGCGATCACTGCATGGTGGTACTGTCCATCCGCCTCCGCATGCGAGCCTCCCGCCATGCAGGCGGCTCTCAGCGGCGCGCATGGGACTCTCCACAACTGCGGCGCCCGGCTGTCCGTCGTGAGTTCAACCTCCAGCTGTCCGATCGCTTTGGGCTGCTGGAGGCCGTGCCGCCCGAGGGCGCTGATGCCCAGGCTGAGTACGACGCGATGACTGCTGCCATTCACGAGGTGGCCACCAACCACCTCGCTCCACGCGGCAGCCGCCGGCGGCGCGGCTGGCAGTTCACTCTGCCGCAGCGCACCCTCCGGCTCATGGACGCCCGGCAGCGCGCGCACTCGGCATGGCTCAGGAGCAAGTCTGCTGCTGCCAAACGAGAGCGCAACCGCGCCAACCGCGCGGCCGACGCAGCTGTGCAGAAAGACAGGGAGAGGTGGATCGGCCAGCAGGTGGCGGAGGCGCAAGACATGCTACGCAAAAAGAATCTGCGCCAGTTTGCGCGCGCGTGCGACAGGCTGGCGGGCCGCAGGCGCAGCCATCAGATCCCACCTGCCATGCGGGACGACACGGCACGAATTCCCCGTGTCGTCTGGTGTGCGACGGGGGTGCGTCATTGCTCCTGTGTTGTTCAATGTTTTTATTGACCACATAGTGAAAAGGGCGCTAGACATGATGCCAGAGGGGGCTGGCGTGTCAGTCGTGACCCGAGCCGGCGGCTCTGTGTTGTCGTCGTCGGTTGAGCGTATAGAAATCTGATGTATGCCGACGATTTATGTTTGTTCTCGCATGACCCAGCTCAGTTGGCGCTTATGCTGAAAATCCTTGACAAAGTGTCCTCTAGCTTTGGCATGCAAATCAACGCCGCCAAGACAGAAGTGATGATTTTGCCAGCAGATTTTGACGGATCTGCCCACGTTTGCGCTGACTGGTGGTGAAGTGAAGACCGTCTCTGCATTTAAGTATCTAGGGAGTTGGATAACCCAAAGTGGTGGTGTGGAAAAGGAGATCGGTGTGCGTGTCGGTCGCGCGCTGGGCGTGTTTGCGTCTTTTGATAAGATTTGGGCCAGCAAGAAGATGCAAGTGCAGTCTAAGATGCGGGTTACAACACTTTCGTGCTGCCCCACTTTCTGTACGGCTGCGAAACATGGGCCCCTACTAAAACACGACTGACTCGATTGGAGGTTGCCCACTCTAACTGCCTTCGTCGCATTCTGGGTGTGCGCCTGGTCGACCGGCACAGATTAACTTATATTCGCAGGCGTGCGACACTGAGCCAATTGAGAGCCTTGTGGCAAAGCGATCAACGCAGTGGCTAGGCCATGTGATGCGCATGCCGGCTTCTCGTCTTCCTCGTACGACTATTGACTGCACAATGGATGTGGCTCGGCAGCAAGGCCGGCCTCCAGCCTCCTCCCGACACTATTTTCTAAAGCTACTGATTCAGCAGCTAGGCGAAACTAGTGGCACTCGTTCTGATTGGAAGACTTTTTCGCACACGGCGTTTGAGCGTGCTCAGGATAGGGTCGGGTGGAGAGCCGTGGTGTACGGTCCGGCTGCCCCTCAGGCGCCGGCCCCTCCACCACGGCGGTCAAGTAGATCGGCAAGCGCCACTTGACCCCCTATCCCCTAGAAGCAGTTAGGACCTATTTTGGAGGCGTCGCACAATAGCTCTCCTTTTGCTCTGGGACTGCACGTTGGCAGGCAGCCGGCTGGTGGCTACCGCCCCTCACAAGTAATTGTTAGGGCCAGAACTGGACTTGGGTCTAGGCGGTGGTACTATAGGACTAGAGGTAGTCTTTGCTGGAAAGCCGATGTAACTGTAACTGTAACTGGTATGCGGGCGGACGTCTGGCGCGCTGCAAGCGGTACCAACGGGGAATGCGAAGGCCATACAGAGTCATCGAGCAAGCTATATGGCGGGGAGACCAAGCTCAGCGAACGAGACCCTGAAACAGCCTGGAGAACGATTGTAGCGGGTATTGAGCTCACACGCGCAAAGAGTGGACGAGGGTCAGCCGGCGGCCTACCGGCTGACACTGAGCTTGGACGGACGGTAGGGCGTGTGTGCGAGCGTTGCGCTCGGCCGCCGCTCCGGGCGGTGACCAGCTGGACGCCATGCTGTTGCGGTGCCCACCTGCCATCGCATGGCTCAACCGGGTCATCATCGCCGTATGGCGGTCGGGGAGAGCCCCGAGGGAATGGAAAACTGCCATTATCACACCGTTATAAAGGGGAAGGGTCCGCGTGACTCCCCTGGTAACTACCGCGGTATAAGCCTTCTCTCTATTGCCGTGAAAGTGTACGCTGCCATACTTCTGCACCGCGTCTCCACGCAGGTTGATGGTCAGTTGCATGAGGCTCAGTGTGGTTTCAGAAAAAGCAGAGGCACTGTTGATGCGATTTTTACTCTGCGCTCGCTGAGCGCGGCACATGTCGAGTACAAACAATGCATGGCTGTGGCATTTGTCGACTATTCTAAAGCTTACGATTGCATAAACCGTGCGGCACTGTGGAGAGTCCTTAGAGTATATAGTGTTCATCCGCACATTACTGATCTGTTGGAGGATCTTCACACCAACACCGCAGCTGCCGTGCGGCGGGCTGGGAAAATCGGGCCACCGAATTCCGTGTCGTTCTGGTGTCGCAGGGGTGCGTCATTTGCTTCCTGTTTGTTCAATGTTTTTATTGACCACATAGTGAAAAAGGCGCTAGACATGATGCCAGAGGAGGCTGGCGTGTCAGTCGTGACCCGAGCCCGCGGCTCTGTGTTGTCGTCGTCGGTTGAGCGCATAGTAATGCTGATGTATGCCGACGATTTATGTTTGTTCTCGCATGACCCAGCTCAGTTGGCGCTTATGCTGAAAATCCTTGACAAAGTGTCCTCTACCTTTGGCATGCAAATCAACGCCGCCAAGACAGAAGTGATGATTTTGCCAGCAGATTTTGACGCGGATCTGCCCAAGTTTGCGCTGACTGGTGGTGAAGTGAAGACCGTCTCTGCATTTAAGTATCTAGGGAGTTGGATAACCCAGAGTGGTGGTGTGGAAAAGGAGATCGCTGTGCGTGTCGGTCGCGCGCTGGGCGTGTTTGCGTCTTTTGATAAGATTTGGGCCAGCAAGAAGATGCAAGTGCAGTCTAAGATGTGGGTTTACAACACTTTCGTGCTGCCCCACTATCTGTACGGCTGCGAAACATGGGCCCCTACTAAAACACAACTGACTCGATTGGAGGTTGCCCACTCTAACTGCCTTCGTCGCATTCTGGGTGTGGGCCTGGTCGACCGGCACAGATTAACTTATATTCGGCAGGCGTGCGACACTGAGGCAATTGAGAGCCTTGTGGCAAAGCGATCAATGCAGTGGCTAGGCCATGTGATGCGCATGCCGGGTTCTCGTCTTCCTCGTACGACTTTTGACTGCACAATGGATGTGGCTCGGCAGCAGGGCCGGCCTCCAGCCTCCTCCCGACACTATTTTCTTAAGCTACTGATTCAGCAGCTAGGCGAAACTAGTGGCACTCGTTATGATTGGAAGACTTTTTCGGACACGGCGTTTGAGCGTGCTCAGGATAGGGTCGGGTGGAGAGCGGTGGTGTACGGTCCGGCTGCCCCTCAGGCGCCGGCCCCTCCACCACGCCGGTCAAGTAGATTGGCAAGCGCCACTTGACCCCCTATCCCCTAGAAGCAGTTAGAACCTATTTTGGAGGCGTCGCACAATAGCTCTCCTTTTTGCTCTGGGACTACACGTTGGCAGGCAGCCGGCTGGTGGCTACCGCCCCTGACAAGTAATTATTAGGGCCAGAACTGGACTTGGGTCTATGCGGTGGTACTGATGATGATGATGGATGTTACAGTCGGGGACACCTCTAAAGGCGTATAAGACCGTGCTCGGCGCGTATGGCCCGAGCACCTTACTGAGATGGCTGGCTGTTGGTGGCAGGGAACCCCAACTCTGTAAAGAGCGTGGGCGCACCCCTAGGTCCCCTACCGCAGCGACAGCAAACGCTTGTTGAAGAACGCATGTGGGGAAACGGAAACGCGAGGCAGGTAAATCGCCAATCGCCAAATATGTGTGCCTTCTTGAATTTATACTATGTGACTGCGCAGGCCGCAGGTGTGCCTTATGCTAGTCCCTGCCGCCGCCGTGCCCGCAGGAATCTTCATGCAGGCTCCCTTCCAGCAGCCGCAGGCTCCGCAACAATAGCTCCAATAGCTCCGCTCCAATTGCATCGTCAACTCCCCAACGAATCAACGCTGTGCTGGCGCGAGGCCCGGCCCCTGTGCTGGCGCGAGGCCCGGCCCGCACCCTGTGCTGTGCTGGCGCGAGGCCCGGCCCGCACCCTCCGCTGTGCTGGCGCGAGGCCCGGCCCCTGTGCTGTGCTGGCGCGAGGCCCGGCCCGCAGCCTCCGCTGTGCTGGCGCGAGGCCCGGCCCCTGTGCTGTGCTGGCGCGAGGCCCGCCCCGCACCCTGTGCTGTGCTGGCGTGAGGCCCGCACCCTGTGCTGTGCTGGCGCGAGGCCCGGCCCGCACCCTCCGCTGTGCTGGCGCGAGGCCAGGCCCGCACCCTGTGCTGTGCAGGCGAGAGGCCCGGCCCGCACCCTCCGCTGTGCTGGCGCGAGGCCCGGCCCCTGTGCTGTGCTGGCGCGAGGCCCGTCCGTGCTGGCGCGAGGCCCGGCCCCTGTGCTGGCGCGAGGCCCGGCCCCTGTGCTGTGCGCGCGAGGCCCGGCCCGCACCCTGTGCTGTGCTGGCGCGAGGCCCGGCCCCTGTGCTGTGCTGGCGCGAGGCCCGGCCCCACCCTGTGCTGTGCTGGCGCGAGGCCCGGCCCGCACCCTGTGCTGTGCTGGCGCGAGGCCCGGCCCCTGTGCTGTGCTGGCGCGAGGCCCGGCCCGCACCCTCCGCTGTGCTGGCGCGAGGCCCGGCCCCTGTGCTGTGCTGGCGCGAGGCCCGGCCCGCACCCTCCGCTGTGCTGGCGCGAGGCCCGGCCCCTGTGCTGTGCTGGCGCGAGGCCCGGCCCGCACCCTGTGCTGTGCTGGCGCGAGGCCCGGCCCCTGTGCTGTGCTGGCGCGAGGCCCGGCCCGCACCCTGTGCTGTGCTGGCGCGAGGCCCGGCCCCTGTGCTGTGCTGGCGCGAGGCCCGGCCCGCATCCTGTGCTGTGCTGGCGCGCGGCCCGCACCCCCGCTGCGCTCCATGCGTGCGCAACGCTCTTTCCTCCATGCACTCGCCCATCGTCGCCCATGCGACTCGTCAGCAAATCTCCCCCCCGCTGTCTCGCCATGGGCATGCTGCCCATACTGCCGCCCTCGTTGCATTCCTGGCCATCTGCTCTGCATGCATGGCCGTCAGGGTCGTCATGGTGGCGGCTGTTCCCCCCGGTGTCCGCATGCCCCCGCCTGACGCCGCCCCCGCTAGCGCTCCCCAGACCGTTGCATGGTCGGGGGTAGCGCTCGCGGGGGTTGAGGGTTCGGGCTCCACGATGGCGGCTGCCTTATCCGCTGTCGCTGTCGCTGTCGCCCCGCTGCTGTGCCTGGTGCTGGTCTGCGCATCAAACATTTCGCATATCTGCCCGCATGGCCTGCATCTCTCCTCGCATGGCCTGCATCTCTGCACGCATGGCCTCCATCTCTGCACGCATCCCGTTCACGAGATCCCCCCCTCTCTCTGCCCTCTCCGCTGCCGCTGCCTCCCCGCTGCCTGGCTGCTGCCAGCGCGCTGCCTCGCCGCCGATCGGTCCGCTGAGGGCGGCGAGGACGGCGGTACTAGGACTAGTGGTAGTCTTTGCTGGAAAGCCGTTGTAACTGTAACTGTAACTGAGTGTGTGTTTGAGCTGTTGAAACAAAAGGGTCCAGACCTTAGAAACGTTTGCGTGCGTGCTTGAGCAGCAGGTATTGGGAGGGTGTGTGTGTGTGCGTGTGTTGGTCTCGTGACAGACTGAGCAAGACCAGTCACACCCTCATACAGCATCCAGCAGCCCCCTGCACCCACAACCCCGCAGCCGCACGACACACAACCCGCCTGTTTGTGTGTTAACGCCGCCGTTGGTAGCCCGCCTCACGATGCAGCTCCCTCAATCCCACGCCCTGAGTGAGCGTACTGTAAGCTGCGTACTGTTCGCCTGCAGTTGGGGTACGGCGCGGAGGCGAGCCGCTATGCTATCCCGCACCACCACCACCACCACCACCCCTGAGCAGCCGCACGAAATGCACACACACACACACACTGCCGGAAGTTGTGCTTGCACTGGAGATGGGGTACGATGCAGAGGCGAGCCGCGTGTGTGCGTACTAAACCCCCAAACCCTGAAACCTGCCTAAAACCTGCTTCCCTAAACCCTAAACTCTACTTTACTGTACCGCAGATGGGGTACGATGCGGAGGCCAGCCGCCAGGCGATCGTGGCACTGCCGGCGGCGACGATGGACGAGATCGTAGACTACATCATCGACGTGAGTTTGTGGGAAGGGGGGGAGGGGGGTAGGCGGGGGAAGGAGGGGCGAGGGGGCGGTGAACGAGATGTGTTGACGGCTGCGCCTTTTTGTTTTGCTGTGTTTGTCGGGGGCGAGTGCATGCGATGGGAGGCGGCCCACAACACACGCCCCGTGTACAGACCCTGGGAGCACATGCTCCTGACCCACCCCACGCACAAAAAGCTTGCGTTGCCCTGCCCTGCTCCTGGCCTGCCGGCTTATCGATGTGCCCCTGAGATACGGCCACGCCACCTGAGATATGCCCGTTTGGGTCCCTCACCCGTAGCAACTCCTGCATGATGATGGGATATTACAGTCTGTGTGACACCAGTTATGATGTATAAGACCCGTGTCGGTGCTAGCGCCCAACACCTTAACTCAGTTTCAGTCTGGAACTGGCTGGCTACCTGGTAGGGGTGAGGGTTAACCCCTAGATGCACGCACGCACTGGGTCTAGACAGGGCTCTAGGCCCCCACCTTCACTAAGGCCCCCACCTTAACTCAGTTTCAGTCTGCAACTGGCTGGCTACCTGGTAGGGGTGAGGGTTAACCCCCACATGCGTGCACGCACGAGGTCTAGACAGGGCTCTAGGCCCCCAGATCCACCCTATAGGTGGGTGTGCGCTTGTGTTCTATTACTAGTCCCGCCGCAGCCCGTTGGCTCCAGCAATCTCCTCCATGCCCGCCAGCAATCTCCTCCATGCCCACCAGCAATCTCTCCCATGCCCGCCAGCAATCTCCTCCATGCTCGCCAGCAATCTCCCCTAGATGTGTCCCTGACTGCAACATCCACCACCGCGTGTGCCTGCCACGCGCGTGCGCAGAAGGAGGCCATCTTTGCGCAGTGGCGCCGCTTCAAGGCATCGATCCTCGAGGGGCAGCAGCAGCAGGCATCGCGTGGCGCACCTGCCGCGCACGCGGTGGCCTCGCGCGCGGCCGTGGGGGCACGCGGCTGAGGGCGCAAGGCGCACCCGCTGAGAAGACACAAACGTGCCCGTGCTTGCATGGACACCCTCCAGGGCATCACGTGAGGGCAGCAGCAGCAGCAGGCATCGTGTGGTGCACCTGCCTCGCACACGGTGGCCCCTCGCACGGCCGTGGGTGAGAGAGAGAGAGAGAGTTTGGGTTGCGGGCAGGCCGTCAGCCCTGGGGCAGCAGCGACGTATCTACGATCTTGCATGCAGTGGGAGACGCAGAGATGCGTGACTGTGGCATCGGTGTTGGCCAAGGGGGGAACGCGCGCGGTTGACGGGCGGCGGCAAAAGGCACCTCGCTGCGACACAAGCGGACGCACCTGAGGGGACGTGTTGCGTGTGCGCCAGGGAGGCCGTTGCTGACTTGCATGGTCTGAGCTGTGGCAGAAAGGCAGAGGGCGGCAGTCGCAGCGGGCACCCCACCCGGCGCTCGGCGAGACTACTCTTGCTGCGACTGGCAACTGTTCAGGCCCATCCCGGCCAGGCACGCGCGGCACTGACCAAGCACTCACAAGACACGCCTCTGCGTCTACTCCCTACCTACTTCTAGCTAGTCCTTGCTTCCTGCCCCCTTGTTCCGAGGGAGGGGGCGTCAGCCACCACTACTTCTACTTCTACCCGTCTACTTGCCCGCTACCGCTTGCCGGATGACTGGTAACGTCACTCGACGAGCGTCACACCTTAGCTAACAGCACACTGCCGCACACTGCCGCGATGGCGGGCTGGCGCTGGCCCTAGTTAGGAGTCCCTTCATCTACGCCTCGGTTCCCTACGCAGGGAACTGGGAGCGTACGTGTAAAACCTGTGAAAACACACAGTCGGTGTGATTGCGGACCCCCCCCCCTCCGTTCCCCGTGTGTAACTCCCCGCTCCATTGACGACAACCTGCAAACAAACAAAACGACACTTCTGTGACCGTTGCGCGCGCCACGGTTCGTTGCGACGCGACAGGCCGCGCAAAGGAAACCTCCCGCGAGGCGTCCAGGCTCCCGTGTGACAGGCCTCGGGCGCTCGGCCTGTTGTGCCTGGCCTGACTCAGCCCCACTTGCGCAGCTGTGCCGCGCCCGCCGCCTGCACAGCGAGCGCTGCCTCCGCCCTCTCCGTCTGCTCCCTCCACACGTGGAGCGTGCAGGGCCCTGGCCTCGACCGGAACGAGTGCGCGTGGGTGGCTGGGTGCGGTCGACCGCTGGCGACGGCAGCTGCGCCGCGCCCGCCGCCTGCACAACGAGCGCTGTCTCTGCACTCTGTATGCCGCTCCCTCCGCACGTGGAGCGTGGAGGGACCTGGCCTCGACCGGAACGAGTGCACGCGGGGGGTTGGGTCGAGGTAGGCCAGCGACAGCGCGCCCACCTGGCCTCACCGCATGTGCCAGGTAGACTGGCGTGCCGCGTGGCCTTGCGGGCTCTCCTAGTAGAGCCCCCCTAGACGTGTAGTCTAGGCCTTAACCCACGCCCCGGGGTCCTCCGGGCGCGTACGTGAAAACCCTGTAAAACCCGCCCGCCTGGCCAGGCCACAAGCCGCCGGCGTCACGCCAGTGCCACCGCTGGTGACGGCAGCTGCGCTGCGCCCGCTGCCTGCGCTGCGACCGCCGCATCCGCCTTCTTTGCCACCTGGGTGTACTGCTCCCTCCGCGCGTTGACATGGGCAAACGCGGCCCGGGCCTCGTCGCTGTAGCCTCCCACGAATGAGTGCACCTGGGACGGAGGCGCAGCGGGGGCGGGTGGGTGCGTCCGTGTGTGTCAGCGTGTGTGTGTGTGTGTGTGGCGAGCATGCTGCAGGTAGGAAGCTCGATTGCTTCAGCCTGATTGCTGTAGCTGTTAACAATCAGCGTGTGCTGTAGTTGGGGGGCGGCAGCTAGGCAGGTAGGCGGTGTGCATGCGTTGTGCGTGCACCTAGCAGGCAGCTACCAGGCATGCAGCAGGCAGCAGGCAGACAGCAGGCAGCAGCCAAAACAACGGATCGGGACGCGACGCAGGAGCCCTTGCATCAGTGAGTCAGGGTTAACAGTCTACAGTCTACAGCACGCACTCTCGGGGCCTGGGGTCAAGGGAGCTGCCTAACAAGGCTAGCTACGCCTTAAGAGGTGTCCCTGACTGCAACATGCAACATCAGCTACCATGCGTGAGGGATTGTGACAGAGGCACGACAGCAGCGGCAGGCACACACACATCCACACGTAAGCAGGCACGCATGCGCCCACGCACCCACCGATGCACGCACCCACCCATGCACACACCCACCCACGCACCCACCCGGAAGCAGGCACGTGCACGTGCGTGTGTGCGCGAGTGTGTTCGCGTGTGTGTCTGCATGTGTGCGACGGAGGGACTGGGAGCGAGGCACACCTTGAAGCAAAACTCCTCCGCGCGGTCCAGCGTCGCGCACACGCCCCCGAGCGCCTTCTTCAAGGGAGGAGGCCCCCTGCGCGCCGGCGGTCGCCCCGCGGAACGCGCGGCCCCGGCGGTGGCGGCGCCGCGCGCGCCTCCCGCTGGCGGCGTTGACGGCTGCTCCGGCCGCGGCTCTGCACCGCCGCCGCCGCCGGCGCCCGCGCCCCCGCCGCCGCTGATGCTAGCACCACCGCCGCCATCGCCGCTGCTCTCGCCACGCCCGCCGCCGCTGGCGCTCGCACCGCTTGCGCCGCCGCCGCCGCTGCTCTCGCCCGCGCCCGGGTCCGCCCCGAGCTGCGCCGCCCCCGGCCCCTCCAACGCGCACACTGCCGCATCAACATCGTCCAGCTCGCTGTCGAGGTGCGGGATCAGCGCGGTGATGTAGACGAGCATGAGGCGCAGCGAGTCCGTCTTGACACGCTGCACGGCTGAGATGTCCCATGGGAGGCGGTGCTCCTGCATGCGTGTGCGTGTGTGTAGGTGAGTCTTGCTGATGTGCGCGCACACACATAAACACACACACACACCCCTTGAACCACCTTGAACCACTTGAACCTTCCAGCCTCCAGCTGTTCACACCACTTCATAAGCCTGCACTTGCCCCCCCCCCCTAACAACCACATCTGACCAGTACCCCCCCCCTTGGCAAGCCTTTGGCCAGCCTTCGACCAGCCCCGCATGCACACACCTTGAACCGCATCGCCGTCGCCTCCCCCCATGGACCAGCTGTTCACACTGTTTTGCCAGCGCCCCCCACAGCACACACACACACACACACACACACGCACACACACGCACACACACATACACATAAGGGTCCAGATTATAGTCTATATTCTCCACGGAAAGACTATATCGTCTATAAATAGTCTATCATAGCCATATAGACTATAAAAAAAATCACACTATAAACAAGAACCGCTGGGTGTATATTGATGAAACTTGGTGGGTGTGCTCCTTGCACGCTCTCCATCCGGATTCTGCAGTCAGACACATTTTACAGGATTATGGTTGCCTGGTCTGGGCCTAGGAACAAGCGCGTGCGCAGTGTGGCGATGTGAACAAACCACAACGCCTATGAAGTCGCCCCAATGCATGCAGGCCCGCCCCTAGCCTGGCTCTAGGCACATGGGCCGTTGGCTGCTCTTAGCGCTGGCGCTGCCTAGTCAGGCTGCCCTCCGTTGCCTGCTGCTCAGTTGGCCCCACACCGCCGCCGCCGTGTCCGCGCAAGCGCATCCGCAGCCAGCGGGCCGCGCTTAGCGCCCGCGCCACCCGCCTCCTTCTCCTCCTCCTCCTCTCCCTCGCCGTCGCCCTGCCAGGGTGGGGGGGCCACCATCGTGACCTCCGCCTTGATCTGGCGCTGCAGGAAGGTAGCAGGCGCCTAGGAGGAGACGTGCACCATCTCGGACATGCGCTTCCCGGCTCCCTCCAGCTTGAGCTGCTGGTGGTGTGTGCGGATAGCCACAGTCTTGGAGGTCGACGACATGTCGAGGTTGGGGCGCAGCTTCGTGTGATCAGGCGCGCCGCGATCTTGCTGATGTTGGGGAACAGCGCAACCGCAGCGGGATCCTTGTACCAGTTGATGCGTGTTTGGACATTGAGCACCTGCATCTTGATCTTTTGCGGGCGGTCACTTGCTGGCACCTCCCTGCGCCAGCACGCAATGTGCACTGCTGTGCTCTGCAGGCCGCTAGGCCACGCGCCCATGCGGAGCTCGAGCAACTCGTGCCGCGCGTCGTCTGCAGAGATGCCAGCCAGCCTTGAAACCATACGGTCGTCAGGAACCGCAAGAGGTCTCTGAAGAGGCAGAACGTGGCTCCACAAGGCTTCACGAATGTGTGGGTTCACACTTATAGTGGGTGTGGGAGAGGGGTTACTGACCCCAGGCACATGCAGAGCCCCCCTTCAGTGTTTTAGCATGCCTATGGCCTAAATACACCAATCAAAGCATGCCTGTGCAGTGCGCCGGCCACGACTGTGCGTTTGGGGGCACTTTTCCGTTTATAGTCGTCTCAGATGGAAAGTCTATAATAGTCTATTATAGTCTATAATAGTCTATAGTCTATTATAGTCGTCTGGACCCTTGCATACACACACACGCACACGCACCTTGAACCGCTTCGCCGTCGCCTCCCCTCCCGCCACCAGCTGTTCACACCGTTTCGCCAGTCGCGCGTAGAACTCGGTGATATGCGTGAGCTCCGTGCGAAGCGCGCGGCTCGGGTCTACCGCCCACGCGCGCGCGGTGTCGCGCAGGGTAGAGATCTCGCGCGTGAGTATGACAGCCTCACGCATGGCCTCGTATCTGTTTGGTGTGTGTGTGAGGGAGGGTTTGGGGGTGCGTGTGTGTGTTTGTGTGTGTGTGCACGAGCTCCGTTTGCAGCGCGTGGCTCAGGGTGGAGATCTTGCGCATGAGGATGGCAGCTTCGCGCATGGCCTCGTAGTATACATGTGTGTGTGTGTGTGTGTGTTTGTGCGTGTGTGCGCGCGAGCTCTGCGTGTGTGTGTGTGTGTGTATGTGTGTGTGTGTGTGTGTGTGTGTGCGCACGAGCTCAACGTGCAGCGCACGGCTTGAGTCCACTGCCCACGCGCGCGCGGTGTCGTGGTCTCGTAGCTGTGTGTTCGTGTGGGGGGGAGGGTGCGTGTGTGTGCGTGTGTGTGTGCATGGGGATAGGGTGGGGTGGGAGGTTGGTAGGAGGAGGGGGGGGCATATTATGAAGGGGGGCTAATGATTGAACTTGAGAATGCCAGAGCTTCCCACAGCCACCACACAGCGTGCATGTGCCCCCCGTTCCAGACTTGAGTTGGCTATGGTATGAGGCAGCCACCCTCTTGGTCCCGGCCCAGGCAGCCCCCCATCTGGCTGTGGGAAGCTCTGTCACCCTCAAGATTTATAATAAAAACCCCTAAATAATTAGCCTCGCCTCCTCCTAGATGGCTCGGTGTTGTAGCCTTGTGCGCAGGCCCCAGCGGGGCATCATGCATCTGAAGCGACGCGACCAGCACCCAAACAGGCGCCCATGCACCCGAGGATGCTCCCTTGCTGCCATGCAACCACCGTGGGAGCGGCCCCTGCAGCTGAGCCAGAGCACCAGGGTTGCTGGGGCAGCATGCATCTGAAGCGACGCGACCAGCACACAAACAGGCACCAATGCACCCGAGGATGCTCCTTTGCTGCCATGCACCCACCGTGGGAACGGACACTGCAGCTGCGCTTGAGCACCAGGGTTGCTGGGGCAGCATGCATCTGAAGCGACACAATTACAGTTACATCGGCTTTCCAGCAAAGACTACCTCTAGTCCTAGTACCACCGCCTAGACCCAAGTCCAGTTCTGGCCCTAACAATTACTTGTGAGGGGCGGTAGCCACCAGCCGGCTGCCTGCCAACGTGTAGTCCCAGAGCAAAAAGGAGAGCTATTGTGCGACGCCTCCAAAATAGGTCCTAACTGCTTCTAGGGGATAGGGGGTCAAGTGGCGCTTGCCAATCTACTTGACCGCCGTGGTGGAGGGGCCGGCGCCTGAGGGGCAGCCGGACCGTACACCACGGCTCTCCACCCGACCCTATCCTGAGCACGCTCAAACGCCGTGTCCGAAAAAGTCTTCCAATCAGAACGAGTGCCACTAGTTTCGCCTAGCTGCTGAATCAGTAGCTTAAGAAAATAGTGTCGGGAGGAGGCTGGAGGCCGGCCTTGCTGCCGAGCCACATCCATTGTGCAGTCAAAAGTCGTACGAGGAAGACGAGAAGCCTGCATGCGCATCACATGGCCTAGCCACTGCATTGATCGCTTTGCCACAAGGCTCTCAATTGGCTCAGTGTCGCACGCCTGCCGAATATAAGTTAATCTGTGCCGGTCGACCAGGCGCACACCCAGAATGCGACGAAGGCAGTTAGAGTGGGCAACCTCCAATCGAGTCAGTTGTGTTTTAGTAGGGGCCCATGTTTCGCAGCCGTACAGAAAGTGGGGCAGCACGAAAGTGTTGTAAACCCGCATCTTAGACTGCACTTGCATCTTCTTGCTGGCCCAAATCTTATCAAAAGACGCAAACACGCCCAGCGCGCGACCGACACGCACACCGATCTCCTTTTCCACACCACCACTCTGGGTTATCCAACTCCCTAGATACTTAAATGCAGAGACGGTCTTCACTTCACCACCAGTCAGCGCAAACGTGGGCAGATCCGCGTCAAAATCTGCTGGCAAAATCATCACTTCTGTCTTGGCGGCGTTGATTTGCATGCCTAGAGGACACTTTGTCAAGGATTTTCAGCATAAGCACCAACTGAGCTGGGTCATGCGAGAACAAACATAAATCGTCGGCATACATCAGCATTACTATACGCTCAACCGACAACGACAACACAGAGCCGCCGGCTCGGGTCACGACTGACACGCCAGCCCCCTCTGGCATCATGTCTAGCGCCTTTTTCACTATGTGGTCAATAAAAACATTGAACAACACAGGAGCAATGACGCACCCCTGTCGCACACCAGACGACACGGGGAATTCGTGCCCGATTTTCCCAGCCAGCCGCACGGCAGCTGCGGTGTTGGTGTGAAGATCCTCCAACAGATCAATAATGTGCGGATGAACACTATATAATCTAAGGACTCTCCACAGTGCCGCACGGTTTATGCAATCGTAAGCTTTAGAATAGTCGACAAATGCCACAGCCATGCATTGTTTGTACTCGGCATGTGCCGCGCTCAGCGAGCGCAGAGTAAAAATCGCATCAACAGTGCCTCTGCTTTTTCTGAAACCACACTGAGCCTCATGCAACTGACCATCAACCTGCGTGGAGACGCGGTGCAGAAGTATGGCAGCGTACACTTTCCCGGCAATAGAGAGAAGGCTTATACCGCGGTAGTTACCAGGGGAGTCACGCGGACCCTTCCCCTTATATAACGGTGTGATAATAGCAGTTTTCCATTCCCTCGGGGCTCTCCCCGACCGCCATACGGCGATGATGACCCGGTGGAGCCATGCGATGGCAGGTGGGCACCGCAACAGCATGGCGTCCAGCTGGTCACCGCCCGGAGCGGCGGCCGAGCGCAACGCTCGCACACACGCCTCCGTCTCAGCCAGGTCAGGGGGGCGCCCGTGCGCCTCGTCCACCTCTGTGGCGCGTGTGAGCTCAAACGCCGCTACATCGTTCTCCAGCTGGTTCAGGGTCTTGTCGCTGAGCTTGGTCTCCCCGCCATATAGCTTGTCGAATGACTCTGTCATGGCCTTCAGCACCCCGTCTGGACCGCTGTGCAGCGCGCCCGAGACGTCCCGCATGGCAGGTGGGATCTGATGGCTGCGGCTGCGGCCCGCCAGCCTGTCGCACGCGCGCGCAAACTGGCGAAGCGACACACCCAGCACACAAAAAGGCACTCATGAACCCGAGGATGATCCCTCGCAGCCATGCACCCACCGTGGGAACGGCCACTGCAGCTGCGCCAGAGCACCAGAGTTGCTGGGGCAGCATGCAACTGAACCGATTCAACAAAGCACACACACCCAGAACGAGCCAGCAGCAGACACCGCGGGCACGGTCACTGCAGATGGTCACAGAGACACCGCACCAGGCAGCGCTCTTGGTGGCATGCAACTGAAGCGACAAGACCAAAAAACAACCCACCGTGGGAATGGCCACTCGATCTGAGCCAGCGCCTTGTTGTCACTGGGGACGGCATGCATCTGAAGCAGCACCGACAAGCACATGAAACCGACAAGCACACAACATCGACTGCCCTCCACCCACCGTGGGAAGGGCCACTCGAGCTGAGCCAGCACCTTCTGGTCGTCGCTCTCACTCAGGCGGTCGAGGATGTCGGCCTCAACCTGCGTGTGTGTGTGTGCGTGTGTGCACGTTTGTTTGTGTGCATGTGCGTGCATGTGTGCACGTGTGTGTGTGTGTGCACGTATGTGGGCGTGTGTGTGCACGGTCAAGGATGTCGGCCTCAACCTGCGTGCGTGTGTGCGTGTTTGTTTGTGCTTGTGCGTGTTTGTATACGCGTGTGCGTGTGTGTGTGTGTGTCTTTGCGCTTGTGATGTCGTTTGCCTCATCTTGACCCCTACCATGCCTCCTCTGACCCCCCCATGCGTGCGTGTGTTTGTGTGTGTATGTCTGCATGTGTGCGCGCCACACAAACACATTACCCCACAAAAGCGACCAGAGCTTGGCACTCCACCCAAGTGCCCGAGGGTGCGTACTACCGTCCGGGCGGTTAGCCTTTGCGTATAATTATAGTTTCCCCCCCCCCTGCGAAGCTAAGAAACTAATATGAATCGTCGGAAATCGCGATTTGGGGCGTCAAAACGACTAAAAACGACGAAAAAGGACCCCCGCAATCGCATTAAACAACTATGGTTTCGACCCCCACCGCGAAGGCAAACAATATGGACGGTACTGTAAACTGTAAACTGCTAAGACGCACCTTATCCACAAACGCGACCAGGGCGTCCGTCGTGCCCAGCTCCACACGAAACAGGTGCTGCCCCAGCGTCCTGAAGTGGTCTCCGTGTGCCTCCAAATCGGCACAAATTTGCTGCTGGTAGCTGCGCAGATGGGTGTGTTTGTGTGTGGTGGTGGGTGGGTGGGTGGGGGAGGCATGCGGGCGTGTGTGGTGGTGCAAGATAGAGGTTCTTGACACAGCATCCTGCAGTGCTCTTCGTGCGCCTTCAGATCGGCACAAATCTGCTGCTGGTAGCTGCGCAGATGGGTGTGCTTGTGTGGGTGTGTGGCGGGGGAGGGGGGGGACATGCGGGCGTGTGTGGTGGTGGTGTTGGTGGCGCATGAAAGAGTGGAGGAAGTGGTCGTGCGCCTACACAATCGACACAACTCTGCTGCGAGCGTGTATGCACGTGAAGGTGTGAGTTGGGTGTGTGTGGGGGGGGGAGGGGCATGCGGGCGTGTGGTGGTGGTGGTGCACGATAAGAGGTGCTTGTCGCAGCATCCTGAAGTGGTCTCCATGTGCTAACACAAACACACACACACACACACACACGCACCCCGAGCGTGCTGCCATCTCCTCCAGCATGCACACACACACACACACACACGCACACGCGCACATGCACACACGCACACACGCACCCCGAGCGTGCTGCCATCTCCTCCAGCATGCACACACGCACACGCATCCCAAGCGTGCTGCCATCTCCTCCAGCATGCACACACACACACACACGCTCGCACACACACACACACGCACACACACAAACACGTACCCCGAGCGTGCCGCCATCTCCTCCAGCATGCGCGCGCTGTCCGCGGGGCCGCCGCTTGATGCGCCCCGCGTCTGCGCGCCGCCGCCACCGCCGCCGCCTGCGCCGCTGTCCCCGCGCCGCCGGAGCTGCATCTGCTGGTAGACCTTGACGACGAGGTTGTCCTGCGGCCGCGGGTGTGCGTATGTGCATGTGTGAGCGTGAGCGTGAGCGCGCGTGTGTGTGTGTGTGTGTGTGTGTGTGTGCTTCATCTCTTGGAAGGGGATCTGCATGACAAGGCCATCCTGCATGCACGAGTGCGCTTGCGTGCGTGTGTGTGAGAGAGGGGCAAGGGGGGCGACGAGGGGGGGAAGCGATGAGATGGGTGGTAGAAGCAATGCGATGAGCCAAGGATTTGAGACATCATCAGGCCGAGAGGAGTGGTGCTTGGGGCTGTGTGTGCATGGGAGTGGGCTGAGTGTGCGTGCTGTTGAGATGTGCGCGCGTGTGTTGTGTGTGTGTGTGAGAGTGGGCTGCGTGTGCGAGTCAGTGTGTGAGCGTGCATTGTGGACTGCATATGCGTGGTGTGGGCTGCGTGTGTGCGTGCGTGCGTGTGTGTGTGCGATTGGGTGTGTGAGCGTGTGCCTTGTGGGCTGCGTGTGTTTGGGTGGCGGACTGCGTGTGTGTGTGTGTGTGTGTGTGTGCGATTGAGTGTGTGAGCGTGCATTGTGGACTGCATATGCGTGGTGTGGGCTGCGTGTGTGCATGCGTGCGTGTGTGTGTGCGATTGGGTTTGTGAGCGTGTGCCTTGTGGGCTGCGTGTGTTTGGGTGGCGGGCTGCGTGTGTGTGTGTGTGTGTGTGCGATTGAGTGTGTGAGCGTGCCTTGTGGACTGCATATGCGTGATGGGGGCTGTGCGCGCGCACGTGTGTGTGTGTGTGCGTGTGTGTGTGTGTGTGTGTGTGCAAGTCAGCGTTTGCGCGTGCATTGTGGGCTGCGTGTGTGTGGGTGGCGGGCTGCGTGTGCACGTGTGGTTTGTCTCGCGTGTGTGGTACCCACCCGCTTGATTGATTGATGTATTGATCAATTGATTGATGTACTGATCAATTGATTGATTGACTGGCACCCACCCGCTTGATTGGCGCGTGCGTTTGTGTGTGCGTGTGCATGCTGCCCACGACCCACCCGTTTGATTGATTGATTGATTTCAATTGATTGATTGTTTGATTCATCGGCACCCACCCGCTTGATTGGTGCGTGCGGTTGTGTGTGCGTGTGCATGCTGCCTGCGACCCACCCACTTGCTTGCTTGCTTGATTGATTTATCAATTGATTGATTCATTTATTCATTGGCACCCACCCGCTTGATTGGGTTGGCCGCCTGCTTGCCCATGCCGCCGAGTGGAGGCGGCGGCGGGGGCCCGGGCGGGGGCGGTGGCCCAGGGCGGCCGGAGGCAGCAGTGGAGCTTGATGTTGATGCCGCGGGTGCGCCGCCAGGGGGGGGTGGCGGAGGCGGGGGGCCGGGCGGGGGCGGTGGACCGCCGCGGCTGGTTGATGACGCTTTGGGGGCGCCGCCAGGCGGTGGTGGTGGCGGAGGCAGGGGGCCGGGCGGGGGCGGCGGAGCGCCGCGGCTGGATGATGACGCTTTGGGGGTGCCGCCAGGCGGTGGAGGTGGCGGAGGCGGGGGGCCGGGCGGGGGCGGTGGACCGCCGCGGCTGGATGGTGACGCTTTGGGGACGCCACCAGGCAGTAGTGGTGGCGGAGGCGGGGGGCCGGGTGGAGGGGGCGGTGGCCCGCCGTGGCTCAAAGCCGATGCTTTGGGGGCACCACCAGGGGGTGGTGGTGGCGGAGGCGGAGGGCCGGGTGGGGGCGGCGGTCCAGGGCGGTTGGGGGCAGAGCTCGATGATGATGCCGTCGTGGAGGCACCGCCGGGGACTGATGGTGGCGGCGGCGGGCGGCCGGGTGGGGGCGGCGGCCCCCTGATGGAACGCGCTGCTGCAGGGGGGAGTTGTGCAGGGGGCGGGGCCGGCGGGAGGGCGGTGGGGGGAGGGGGCGGCGGCTTGCCGGATGCCGGGGACGGCGGCGGGGCGGACTTGCCGGAGGCACCAGCAGGGAGCGTCATCGGATGCAGGGGAGGGGGGAGTGGCGGCGCAGCCTCGCGAGATGCAGCAGCAGACGCTAGCATCGGAGGAGGGAGAGGGGGGCCGGAGGGCGGCGTGGGCCTGCCGGCAGCAGCGGCGGCAGCAGCCACCATCGTCGGAGGTCGTGGGGGAGGTCCAAGCGGCGGCGGCGCGCTGCTGCTGGCGCTGCCCCCCACAGAGGCTGGAGGGTGGTGGGGCGCGGGCGCAACGCCCGCACGCGCGCCGTCGCCAGCATGCTCTGATTCTGGGTACGGTGCCCTCGTCGTCGACGCTGTCGGTGCGCCTGATCCAGGCAGCCCCAGGAAAGGTGGCTGTAGCGGTGCGGGTGCTGTGCCCACGCGCGCGCTCGCACTGGCAGTGCACGCGCTCGACACGGGCAGCTCCGTGGAAGGCGGCGGTGCAGGCGGGGTGCCCACGCGCGTGCTGGTGGCGGCAGTTGGCGCGCTGGAGCATGGGGGCGGACACCCAGGCGCTGCTGCCGCGCCGCGCGCTCGCAGCTGTACAGAGGAGCCCTGCGGCGCTGCCGCAGCTGTGCCAGCCAGCGCTGCTGCTGCTGCTGCGCCGACCGGCCTAGCGGAGGCAACGGCATCTGTCAGCGGGTGAGCGGCAGAGGAGCCTTGCGGCAGCGGCGCACGCGGCCGTACGGAAGTACCGGCACCTGCCAGCTGAGCAGAGGAGCCTTGTGGCAGCGGAACACGCGTGACTGTGCTGGCCGACGCTGCTGTTGCGCCGACCGGCCGCACGCCAGCACCGGCACGTGCCTGCTGAGAAGATGAGCCATGCAGCGTCCGCGGCACACCACCGCCACCGCCAGCACCGCCACCACCATCGTCGCTGCCTGGGTGGGGAGCCAGCTCCAGCTCCACACCAGGGCCCGACAACTCGGGCGAGACTGCGCCCTCCAGCCAAGCCTGCACATCCACTGGCGTGCGGCCCATGAGCTGCTGCTGCTGCTGCTGCTGTGTTTGCTGCTGCTGCTGCTGAGTTAGCTGTTGCTTGTGTTGCTGTGTTTGCTGCTGCTGCTGTGTTTGCTGCTGCTGATGCCACGCAGGCGGTCGGACAGACGTGCCAGCCGCGAGCGGCCGCGTGTCTGCTGCCGCTGTGGCGCCACCTCGCCCGTCGCAACCACCATCGCCACCGCTGGCCTCGTCTGCGACACTGTATGCAGCACCACGTGCACCGCCCGCAGTGCTGGCATGGCTGCTTGCGTGTGCCGCGCGCACGCCGTCGCCCGCACACATAGGCATCGACTGCGCAATCGTCGCCAGATCCGGTGCACCCATGTGCCGCGATGATGGGGTGGCGACCTGGGCGACATGGCTGCTGCTGCTGCCGCCGCCGCTGCGGATTCTGCTGCTGCTGTTAGCAACAGTAGCAGAGGTCAGCTCCGCCGCCGTCGGCTGCACAGCCATGGGCTCCTGCCGTGACTGCTGCAGCTCCTGCTGCTTGTCCTGCACTGAGCGACCCACATGGGTGACAGCGGAAGTCTGCAGCCGCGTCTGGGGCTCCTGCCACGCCGCCTGCTGCGCCTGCTGCTGCCTTTCCTGCGCTGAGAGACCCTCGCGGGTGACGTTAGATGGCCACGACTGCGCCTGCTGCTGCTGCTGCTCCTGCTGCTGCTGTGGCAGCCGCGTCTGGGGCTCCTGCCACGCCGCCTGCTGCACCTGCTGCTGCTGCTGCTCTTCCTGCGCTGAGAGACGCTCGCGGGTGACGTCAGATGGCCGCGACCGTGCCTGCTGCTGCTGCTCCTGCTGCTCCTGCTGCTGCTGCTGTGGCAGCCGCGTCTGGGGCTCCTGCCACACCGCCTGCTGCACCTGCTGCTGCTGCTGCTCTTCCTGCGCTGAGAGACCTTCGCGGGTGATGTCAGATGGCCGCGACCGTGCCTGCTGCTGCTGCTGCTGCTGCTGCTGTTCCTGCTGCTGCTGTTCCTGCTGCTGCGGAGGCTGGTGGTCTTGGGCCTTTCCCGCAGCCCCTCCTCCCGTGCCCGCCCGCACTTGCGCATGTGCCGCGCCCCTCGCGCCACCCTCTGAAGCTACAGCAGAAGTGCGTGCGGCACCAGCGGCAGCGAAGGCTGCGGTCACAGCAGCGCCCTGGGGCGCATGCTGCCTGTGGGGTGCCCACGCGGTGGCGATGTGTGCGTTGGTGCCAGCAGGCGAGGACGGGGGTGCACGCGCGGGAGGGGCGTGCCGCGGGGCGACCACTCCTTCCGGCTCCGTCTCCCACGGCACGGCCATGTGGTGGGCGGAGGCAGCACCCACTGGGGCCGCGCGCCACGCCCCACCTGCCCCACCCGCCGACACACTGCTGATGAGGCGGCCTGCAGCCGCCACCGATGATGACCAGTGTGCAGCCGAAGCGGCCACGGCTGTGTTGGGCATGTGCGCGTGCGCCACGCACCATGCAGCACCGCCCGCCTCTGCGTGCTGCTCCGGCAGCAGCGTGCGGCCGGCCGGAGCATACGCCGAGTCTGCAGACTGCTGCCGCTGCTGCCGGTGGTGGTGGTGCTCTACCTGTGGCAGCGTGCGGCCGGCCGGAGCGTACGCCGAGTCTGCCGACTGCTGCCGCTGCTGCCGGGGGTGGTGGTGCTCCACCTGTTGTAGCATGCGTGCCGCCGGCACGAGCAATGCCAGCGCATCCGCAGTCTGCTGCCGGTCGTGGTGGTCGTGCGGCAGTAGCTGTGATGGTGACGGTGACGTGGGCAGCAGCAGGAGCGGCGGTACGTGCGGGCCACACTCCACTCCGGCGGTGGGCGGATAGTACAGCGCGCGTGGGCGCGCAGCAGCGGCACGCACGCTCGCGAGCGCAGCAGAGGCTCGTGTCAGTGGCCCTGCGGCATGGGCGTCCATGCTCCAGCTCACGTCGAGCTGCGAGTGGTAGTGCTGGTGCTGGCTGGCGTGCGACGAGCTGCTGTGTTGGTAGTGGTTGTGGAAGCCGCCTGCGTTGGCACCGGACGTTAGCGGCATTGCTGGCGCCACTGGCCGCACCGGCTGCCAGCCGCCGACGGGCGTGCCCACCGCGCCGCGGGCGTGCGCGGCGCCTCCGACAGACGCTGCGTGCGCGCGCCACTCCCATGCCTGCTGCTGCTGCTGCCTGTCCGACGCGGGGGGCGCCACTGCCTGCTGCTGCTGCTGCCGCCGCGGCGGCGGGGGCTGCATCTGTTCGGGCGACGGCGGCGGCGGCCGCGGCTCCATCTTGTGCGCCTGCTGTGACTGCACCTGCTGCTGCTGCCTCGTCGGCTGGGCCACCGCCATTGACACAGTGGTTGCGGACCTGCCCGTGGCCGCACTGGCGGCCGGGCTGGCGCCGCTAGAAGACGAAGCTGCGGCCGAGTCGGTCGCAGCAGACGCGGCGCGTGGCACAGGCCTCGGCTCGGCAGCGGCAGTCCAGCCATCTGCCTCACGCAGACCACGCACCCAGCCACTACCCTGCTGCTGCTGCTGCTGGTGCACCAGCAGCCCGTCCGCCCGTCCGTGCACCTGGTCGCGCCCCGCCTTGCTGCCTGCGTCCGCCGCTGCCGCCGCTGCCACCGCGATGGCGGCTCGGGAATCGTTGCTCAGCGCGTGCACGTCCTGAGCCAGCAGCTCCTGCGCAGCAACCGAAAGATCAGAGCAGTTTCGGTCGGTCACGACACGCGTGGCAGGGCTCAGCGGACAACCCTATAACCAACGGGTGCACACCAATGGCGTGCAAGCATGGGCGCTTGACGCACCGTGAGCCCGTGCAGGTGCGTCGAGATCACATAGCCTGCACTCGGGGTGGTAGTCGTTGACAGCTGGTAGGTGTCCACGTCCTGAAGCGCACGCAGCACCGTGCTTCGTGCGTGCTTGAAGCGGTCCAGCTTACGCGTCAGCTGCATGCAGACGGGATGGGGGAGAGGGGCTTGAGCGTGCGTGTGTGTGTTTGTGCCACAGCGTGCGTGTGCATGCACAAACGTTGCGACAGCTGCATAGCGCCCCTCCCATGCCCCCCCCCACAGCGCAGCACAGGCACCACCCCCTCCGTGCGCGAGCACCTCGCTCAGATTCCTGGAGTTTTCTCCACCGCCATGCGTGCTGCTCCTCTCGGCGTCCTCCTACGGCACGCATGGGCGCGTGGAGGGTGGTCTAGCAGTAGGAGACATCGACTGGGTCACGCACGCACGCCAACGCTGACGAGCTGCACCTTTAGCTGTTGCTGCTGCTGGATGATGCCCTCAAACACCACCAGCAGAGTGCGTGCCACCAAGTCCAGGGGCTCAGGTGACGGTGGCCGCGACCGCGGCTTGCTCGCCACCGGCGTCTGTCGCGTGGCTGCTACTTCCGTATGCTGGTCTCCATCGCTGTCTCCTCGCTCCAGGTCGCTCCACGTGGCTTGCAGTGTCAAGAATTCCAGATCAAGTAATTCCATATCAACTGACGCCATCGCGGGGGGCTCTGCCTCTCTATCCAGCACCCAGCTTTGATACCACGGACGGCGTCATCTCAACATTGCGATGGAGGCGATATTGGGTGGGATTGAGTTAGTTGGCCCACACCTGTTCCCACCTGTGGGGCCAACCTTGCGCGTTTGGGGTGGGGTGCGGGGGAGGGGAGAATATCTGCTCAGATCAGATAAACAGGTGTGTACCAGGTGTGTATATCCACTGCCGACTTATTTCATGCCAACAGACGCCACGCACCAGCCTCTAGGTGCACACACGCATGAAGCCGCCCCCCCCCCCCGGGTGGGCCTGGGAGGTGGATGACGATGCACACAGCAAGAGCTGGGTGCCATGAGTCAGGCCGTGCTTCCGTTGATGGGGCTGCTCCTCGCCATCAGGGAGCCGTCATGGCAACCACCTTGGAGCGCAGCGCCTGCCCCAGCTGCAGCACCTCGCGAACGACGCGACGCTTCTTCTACTTCTCATTCCGCACTGTGATGGCCGTCTCCCGCTGCTTCTTTGTCATGTGCCTCAGCTGGCCAAAGCACAGCTCACACAGCTCGAACAGCTGCAGGCGCTCTGCCAGCGCCAGCCACGCGATGATGGTCTGGGGGCTGCTAGGCTCGGGAGACAGGGTCTCGATCTTCTCCGTGACGAAGCTCACCAGCCGCGTGAGCAGCTTGGTGAAGTCGTACTTGTGCACCACAGGCAGCAGCGCGTACCCAGCATGCAGCGTGAGGTCCGGCTGGTCGTGCAGTGGGAGCAGGCAGCTCAGGATATAGGTCCATGCGCCGAGGCTGCCGTCCACCTGAGGGAGGAGGTATGCGACAGAGAGACGATGCTCGTCAGCCAGCCGCAGTGACTGTGGCACGCATACATCAACGATGCCAGTTGTGCACTGTAAGCTCACCAGGATCGGGCCGCTGTCTTTCACATCCTCCAGGGCACCGCAGAAGAAGGGCGAGGCCTCCTGAAGGAACTGACTCAATGCGGGGACCTTCACCCCGCACGGCAGCTTCAGGACCATGTCGCACGGCACACCACCTGCGGCGTGCAAAAAACACATACACGCACGTGAGCATGGCATGCTAGGCACACGGCCTGGCAGAGCACAGTGGCGCCAAAGCCTTGTCGCACCTGTGTCCAGCTGAAATCTGTCCTCGCGTTCCACAATGACGTCGACCTTCAGCACCAGCGCGTCATTCCCCAGCGCAGGGAGCTTGAAGACGCACGGCACGTCCTTGTTGTACTTGTGAAACGTGTCCATGCCGCTCGAGGTTGCCACGCAGGCAGACACCAGAGCTGATGCACTGCGTAGAGCGCGGCTCGATGACTGGCCCATAAAGAGCGACTTGCTGGCCTGGTTCACCATTGCCATCTTGTACTCTGCACTCGGCGCCCACATGCTGTCCTGCAGCTCCAGGTAGACTGACAGGTGGGTGCCTTTCGAGGGCCAGCCATCAGCTGGGTGCGCCCTGAGCCGCCTGCGGAGGGAGGTCACGCACACCACGCATGGGGAAGGTGTTTCCCATGGAAGGTGTCATGTGTTGCGTGCAGACACTCTACGCTGGCGTGCACACGCATGGGCAATCAGCCGAGATGCAGGCACACCACCTGCACTATGGCTACGATGGCGTGCACCCACCAGGTGCAGATGCCTGCCTCGAAGCTGTCTGACCACAATGGCTCATGCGTCAGCTGAAGCTTGCTTGCTTTGAAGGTATCGATGCGCCACTGCGCGGCACGATGCCCTGGCACAACACGGGATGGGCATACATCAAGGCATGCATGCCCCTGCATGGGATCGCTGCATGGAGCGGTGGACCACGCAGGCGTGCTGCAGCACGCACGCACCGTTAATGAGGAGGGGTTTCTTTCGAGTGCTGCCTTGCTGGTGCTGCAGCCCACCATGATCGACGGGGGTGTCGGAGTCGAGACTTCCGGTCAAAGCTCCGCTGACTGAATCGTCTGGCCCACTAAATTACTATAGGGGGAGGCAGCCACACGGTGACGCGTGGGGGTGATGTTCCGTTCCATCGCAGATCGGCGGGTGTGGGTGTGTGAAAGTTTGGAAGTGGGGGAGGCATCAAGCGCAACGATCTCTGCGACCTCAGATGCTGGGTTCATCCAGAAAGGCTTGAGGATTAATGCTGAAGACCTGCCGAAAGAAGGGAGTGAGTCGAGAAAAGCCCCACACCGAACGTCGTTGGTGCGCCAAGCAGTGCTCACCCCTCATACTGGAGGAAGTGGGCGGGGAAGGGGGGCAGGTTTTACCTTCAAGGACCTTCAAGAAGGCTCTCCAAAGCACTCGGTGATCGGCGATCGCGACACACCTGTCCACCACCGGCCGCATTTGGCGTCGCCACCCCTTCACACACACAGGGGGGATATGGGGGAGGGGGGGAACTAGCAAGCAGGTGCAGGCACCCGCTCGCCGTCACAAATCACAGGTGCGGGCACTTCGATTGCGCCAGCCTCCCCGCAGCCTTGCCGACGAAAATATCTGGGCGTATCGCCCTGTGCTGCGCCACCTCGCCGTCACTGATCATGGGGGCGTCGAAGACGGCAGCCAACGGGTCCACTTGACGCAGGTTGTGGCGCGCGGTCGGCGCTGTCGACCACAGCGTCAGTCGCCTCGGTGAAGCGCCCATGCAGCGCGCCACCATGGCAGATGGCAAGATACAGAGCCTACGAAAGAGACTGCGACGAACTAAACTCAACACGATGCATGATACGACGGAGAGCAAGTCCCCCCCCCCCACCCCGCGCAGGTGCAGGCTTCAAACGCTGTACAAACCACCACCACTACCACCACCACCACCACCACCACACATACCAACCACGTACCAACCGTCACCGAATACAAAAGCTACCTACAATACAGGAGCCCCCCTCGCGCTTTGCAGCACAGCCGATCGGCGATCAGCCGGCGCCGCCGCAGCTGAGAGCCACGCACAGCCCGCTGCCGTCGATCGCGTCCAGCGGCTGCGCGTCGACGTCCCCGCTGCCGGCGCCGCCGAGCGACGCCGTCGCGTGCTGTGGGCCCAGCGAGTCGGCAGCAGTGGGCGCTCCTCCCTCCGAGAGGTGGCCACCGCGGCGTCCGCCGCTCCTGCCCGCGGAGGGGCTCGCCCTGTCATAGCTGCAGCCCCCGCCCTGCTGCTCCTCCTCCTCCTCCTTGCCAGCAGCGGCGACGGCGGTCCACGCGCGCGCACGCTCGTCGCCCTCCGAGACGCGCGCGTCTGCCGAGCGCGCCCTCCTCGCCCCGCCCCTGCTCACGCGGTGATGGCCGCCGCCGCCGCCGCCGCCCCCTGCTCCTCCCTCCCCGTCCACCACCACCCAGTGTGACAGAACCACCAGGTCCTCGTTCGCGCGCCGCTCCTCCAGCAGCAGGCGCGACAGATCCTCAGCGGCCGCCGCCTGCGAGAACGACCTCGCGAGGTCCTCCCTCGCAGCCTGCAGGTTGGGCAACACAGCAACAGCGCACATTGGATTTCCAGCAGATACTACAATTATAGTCTAGCACAGTCGGGTGCCAAGGCCCGAGGCAGTTGTGGTCGTAGCAAGCACTTGTGAGGGGTGGGGTAGCCACCAGCCGGTTGCCTGCCAATGGTGGTCACAGGGCAAGACAGTAGCCCAAATGTACGCCCCACCCGTGCACGCAAGAGAGAGAGAGCCGCACCCACGCGCGTGCGCACGAGAGAGCTGCACACACGCGCACACACACCTGCAGCTTCCTCATGGTGTCAACCAGCACTTCCGTGAGCACAGCGTTTTCGTCGCGAGCATGCTGCAGGCCCTCATCGTCGGGCGTGCGGCCAAGCGCACGGCTGCCGCTCGCGCTGGTGGCGTCCCCGTAGCCGAAGGGCGTGCTCGACACGCTGCTAGGGCTGTTCTCAGGGCGCGCACGGGGCTCCCCGTGTTCCTTGAACCCAGAGCCGTGGCGCGCGCTGCTGGCTGCGGCTGGCGTGCTCCCCGTGTCGCCAACACCATCGTCGCCACAGCCGGCGGATGCGGGCGTGGGGCACGGTGCGTCGTGTGCCGGCGGCGGCGGCGTGTGGGGCACGGGTGCCGCGCCGTGGCACGACGTGCCGCTGCTCCTGCTCCTGCTGCTGCTGCTGGCGGCAGCAGCCCCTTCAGGGGAGGTCGCGTGCGCATGGGACTGGGTGGATGTCACGCCCGCAGCTGCAGCACCAGCAGGAGGATCCCGCAGCATTCCAGCCCAGTCCCAGTCGTGCTCGTTGTGCTCCCCCATCTGCAGCTGGGGCACCTGCAGCTGCAGAGCCTGCCGCCGCTGCTGGGCGGCGGCCGCGGCAGTCTGGGTCACCTCGGACAGGGCGAGCAGCATGCGCTCGACGGACTGTGCTGCGTTGGGCGGGAGGGAGCGTAGCACGTGCACCCACAGGGCGAGCAGCTGCTCCGCACTGGTGGGGGCGCCCAGGCGCTGCGGGGGGCGGTGCCGCATAGCAAGCGGTGTGTCGTCGTGTGTGTTTGTCTGCGTTTTTGTGTGCCCCTTTGTGTGTGTGTGTTTAGGAGGGCGACAACATGTGTGTGTGTGTGTGTGTGTGTGTGAAGGGGGGTACAGTTGGTGGTGGTGGGGGGGGGGGGGCACCATCAGAGGAATGTGCACACGCATGGGCTGCATGTGCGGCGCAACCCGCGACCAAGGCGCGGTCGCGGGACCTGCAAGCAGTATGCGCGCATAGGGTTACGCACCTGCGCCAGCCTCCATGCCGTGCGAACGGTGCAGACTGCGAGACCCCGAGGACGCCCAAGCAACAGCTGCGCCAGCTGCATCATCATCACTGTGGCCTAAAACAGCTGTTCAGGACAGCTGATTAGGACGTGGCAACATACATCTGAAGCGGAGGGAGGGAGGGCTTGGTGGGAGAACGAGGGAGGGCGAGGGAGGGCGAGCGGAGGGAGGGAGTTGCTCTGAAACCGCTAAAACCGAAAGTTAGTTTCCAAATTGTGTGAAGCAGTTTCACACTTGCACACCAAAGGAACTGGAACTGGAACTTCAGTTCTCGAGTACTATTACAAGACCACAACATTAATGTCCATCGCTGCTGTGGTTGCTGTTGCTTCGAAATCATCGGAGGAGTGCTACCAACCCTTGGAATTGTGTTTTTTCGCAAGCATTAGAGGGTCACACCCAGGTCACCACACATCAGCAACATGTCCCTCTCTGGTTGGGCCTCATATCATGTCTGTGATATGAAAAAACAGAGTGTGGATCCCGTGCAAGGACGCGCCGAACCCTGCGCTCGATCTGTTCTCCCATGTAAGCCGCTCCTGCACGATGCCCAACGTGCACCTTTCTCGCATAGGCGGGCTAGAGCCCGTGGTGTCCCAGGCGCTTCTGGCAAGCAACCTCAGCACAGCACGCGACGTGCTCCTGCTCTCACTGGTGGACCTGGTGGAGTTGCTCAACATCACACGCACGCAGGCAGTGACGCTGCAGCACACCGTCAGTGCGCACGTGTGCCCCGCGTTCACGTCGGTGAGACAGCTGTGGGCCACCACAGCATGCGCCATGCGTGCCGTCGCCATGCAACATGCAGATCGAGCCCACCACCATCGCCACACACACACACACACATGCACACACACACACACACACACACACACACACACACACACACACACGTGCACGTGCCGTTGGGGCACGCAGGCGCTGGATCTGACGCAGCAGGCGTCAGTTGTGCTGCCGATGGGCCTTCCCACGATGGACGCGTGCCTCAGGCGCGGCGTGCCAGCGGGCAGCGTCACCGAGCTGGTGGGGGGTCGCGATGCGGGAGAAGAACGCGCCTGCATGCCTGCCTGCCTAGCCTGCCTTCGCCTGCCTTACCTGGCCGGGATGCCTGCGTGCACACCTGCTTGCTAGCCTGTGCGTACTCGTCCAACAGACACGTGGCTCACCTTGCCAATCGGCTCTCCGGTACATGCCCCCCCCCTCCCCCCCCACATATGCTGGCTGCTTGCTTGCCATTCTCCTCTGCGAACGCAACGCGTCCCCCCGAGTCCGCGTGCCCCAACAGCAACAGCAACAACAACAACAACAACAACAACAACAACAACAACAACAACAACAACAACAACAACAACAACAACAACGACAACGACGACGACAACCACCACCACCACCACCACCACCACCACCACCACCACCACCACCACCACCACAACAACAGCAGCAGCAGCAGCAGCACTAGCAGCAGCAGCAGCAGCAGCAACAGCAACAGCAGCAGCAGCAGCAACAGCAACAGCAACAGCAACAGCAACAGCAACAGCAACAGCAACAACAGCAGCAGCAACAACAACAACAACAACAACAGCAGCAGCACACCACCACCACCACCACCATCACCACCACCACCACAACAACCCACCCACCCGTCCGCCCACCCACCGCCACCAACCCAGGTTGGCCCGCAGGCGTCGGCAAGTTGCAGATGTGCTCCCAGCTCGCGCCGCTGTGCCAACACCAACACCAACACAACCCACCCACCCGTGCACCCACCCACCGCCACCAACCCAGGTTGGCCCCGCAGGCGTCGGCAAGTCGCAGATGTGCTTCCAGCTCGCGCTGCTGTGCACTGCGCCTGTGGAGGCGGGAGGGCTCGGCGCGACCGTCATGTTTGTCGACACAGAGCGAAAGTTCAGCTCTGGGCGGTGCGTGGGTAGGGGTGTACTACATAGTAGGGTTTGTGGGCCAAGGGTATAGGGCTTAGGGCTTCGGTGAGTGGGTAGGGGAAATGGGCGTAGTAGGGTATAGGGTTCAAGTGGTTTGGGGGGTTGGCGCTTCGTCATGTTTGTTGACACAGAGCGCAAGTGCAGCTCGGGGCGGTGCGTGCGTAGGGGTGTAGCATAGGAGAGGGGTGTGGGTAGGGTACATTGTATAGGGTTTATGGCTTCGGTGAGTGGGTATTAGGGGTGTAGCATAGGGGCCGTGAGTGGGTAAGGGTATAGCATAGGGGCCGTGAGTGGGCAAGGGTGTAGCATAGGGGCGGCGAGTGGGTAGGGTACATGGGTCAAGGGGTATAGGGTTTGTTGAGGGCTTCGGTGAGTGGGTAGGGGAAAGGGGTGTAGTAGGGTTCAGGGGTTGGGGGGGTCAGGGCTCCGTCATGTTTGTTGACATAGAGCGCAAGTGCAGCTCGGGGCGGTGCGTGGGTAGGGTCTAGGGGTTCAGGGTGAAGGGGTTTGGGGTTCAGGGTTTGGGGTTTAGGGGGTACTCAGGGTTGTGTAATTTTGGGGTAGGAGATGAATGATACAGGTAGGGTTGAGGCAGTGGTCCCCAAGTGGTCCCTCAAAAGGATTTTAGTAGTTTGTTTTTTGCCGGCTCGAGCAACTTTGGCCGCTCATACCAGGCGCAATACATAGCGGGTGTCCACGCAACGCATGCCGCTGTGCTGCTCTCGGCGAGAGCTTTCCAATGCACCCCTACGTGCCCTCTCCCACCAAGTGTGGGGTGGTTTTCTGGGGAATGGGGGATCCAGCCCGGAGCGGTATACGGCTTGCAGGGGGATCACTGGGTTGAGGGTCTAGGGCCAGCGACCGTCATTTTCGTTCACACAGAGCGCAAGTTCAGCTCGGGGCGGTGAGTGGGTTGGGGTATAGGTTTTGTAAACAGTGAAGATGCGTTTTCAGGATTTCACAGCCGGATTAATTCTTCCACAGCTGGATTTTGCTTTGAACACGTTGACAGTTGACCTCCCGTTGAGCGCTTGCCCTCATATGCAGCCATTTGAAAGCTCTTGACGTGATCTGTCTAGCGGGCTTGTTAGGCTTACAATCCACTGAATGGGTTGAGCTGTGTTCAAGGCCTGAATGCAGCCGGAATACAGCCAAATGGCTGTGTAGAGCCGGAAACAAAATCACTGGGGTTTAAAGTTGATGGTAAACAACACCTGGGATCCCAGTGCCCTGTCTAGTAGGTCCAGCCCAGACTCATTAGGCCCCCACCACCAGCAGCCAGCCACACGTCTGGAGTGCTCGGGCGCTGTATGCCGAGCAAGTTCGAATACGCTGCCTGTTAGGTTGTCAAGGCCAGAACTGGGCCTGGGTCTAGGCGGTGGTACTGGTACTGGGACTACCGTAGTACCGCTTTGCCTTGCCGATTAAATAATTCGGAAAATGTCACGGCAAGGTCGATTTCTAAAAAATATTGCCGAAAAAGTCAAAAAACGCCAAAAGTGACGTCAAAACGGGAAAAAATCGGGGAAAAAATCCCGCGGCAAGGCACCAAAATTCTAAACAATTACCCCCTTTATCAAAGTGGCGGCAAGGCAAAGCGGTACTACGGTAGGAGGTAGTTTTCGCTGGAAAGCCGATGTTACTGTTACTACGTCTGCTTGTTAGGTACGTCACACACGAGTTTACAATTTAACAAGACACTGAGCAACTGACACCCTTTAGGGACCAGCCCCACAGCTGCAGCTGCAGCTGCTCTACCACATTCCAAACGCCTGAGACACCGCCTCAGGTGCCGCCTTGACTTGCGCAGATGAGGTGGCGCCACAGGCGCGCCAAGAACGCCTCGGGCGCACCCCCGATTGCCTGAGGCGTCGCCTCAGGCGCCACCTAGGCACCTACAACCGCCTGAGGCGCACCCCGACCGATCGTGGTGGCATGTGGGGGGATGGTGCTGGAGTCTTGATGGGCTTGACACGCACAAAACACACACACGGGGGCGGGAATGACGGCGGGGGCGGTCGTGGCCGCGGTCGCAGCAACGGCGGCGGCGGCGGCGGCGGCAGGTGGCCGCGGCGACGACAGGGGCGGGGACAAGGGCGGGGACGGCACGGGTGACGGGGGCAAGGGAGGGGGCATGGGCCCGGGGGGCTGCGGCGTGACCACGCCCCCCCTCAGCTGAGCGGCCTGCGGATCATGAACTGGAACATTATGAGGGGACATGACCTCTCACACAATCACCCCACCCTCACCAAGTGGCTGCAGGCAAACGCGGATATCGTGGCATTCACCGAAACCGGGCATTCCGGTAAGCCTCCACCTGCCATCCCAGGATACAAATGCCTCGCATGCAGCCAGTGCCCCCACAAATCAGACAGTGGGGGGGCTGCGCTGTATGTTAGCCATGCTGTTACGGGGAGGGTCAGCGTAATTTGGGATGTGCCCGAGCTTGGGATGCTCTAGTTTAGGATCACGGGCGCTAGGGACGTGTACGCGTGCGCCGCGTACATCCCCCACGCGAAATCCAAGTATCTGCTGCTCGAGGGGGGAAACCTGTCAGTAGCGGCACACATAACAGCCCTGGTAGAGGGCATCTCTAAGTACCGGGCAAAGGGGGAGGTCCTCGTGCTGGGCGACCTCAACGCACGCACAGGGCAGGAGGATGATAGGGATAGGGACAGGGGGGAGGGGGGGCCCGCCCCTGCGGTGCACGAGGGCGACATTGCGCAGGCAGGGCAGGTGGGGCCGAGAGAGTCGGCTGACCGCGTGCACAACGCGCATGGGCAGCGCCTGCTGCAGTTATGCCGGGACATGGGAATCCTTCATGGGAATCCTTAATGGTCGCCTTCCGGGGGATGAGCATGGGGCCCTCACCTACCACGCACTGGGGCAGGAAAAACGTAGTCTGGTCGACTACTTTGTGGCGTCCCCTGACCTCGCCTTTAGTGGCGCAGGGGCACCACGGCCGGGCACTACCCTACATGTGCACGACCAACACCCACCAAGGCTAGGCGGGGGCAGGTTTGACCACAGACCAGTAGTACTAACCCTTATTTATGAGCCCGCTACTGCGGCACCTGCGGCTCAGGCTGGCGCTCCGAGCGAAACACCGGCCAGGTTTAGGTGGCCACAGGGGGGCGAGGGGGCGTACGCACAGCTCCTGGGGGGGATGATGACGGATATCTTAGGAGCTCGGGGGGCACCGACGGTGGATGAGGAGCTCAGCCGCCTTCAGGGCGCGGTCGAGCGGGCAGCCCCGGCGTTGCACGCGTCGGGTGAGGTGGGTGCGGTTTTGGTGCGGCCCATGACCGGGGACGGGGGGGTGCGACCACACAACATATGGTACACTCAGGAGTGCAAGGACGCACGCCGCGCGTGCCGGGAAGCGGAACGAGCGCACGGGGCGCAGTCACCGGCCGCCAAAGAGGCAGGGAAGGCCTATAGGCGGACCGCCCGGGAACACTCTGAGCTGATTGAAGACAGGAGGGGGAACCCGCGGCGGTTTTGGCAGCGAGTGAAACTGCCTGGTCAGGCGGTCGGTCTGAGGGACGTGGAGGGGTGGACAGATTATTTTAGGGATTTGCTGGGGGATAACCATGCTAACGCCACTGATACGACTCAAACGACTAATACGACTAACACGGATGATGCCACTGACCATGGGCACGGGGCCCCGTTTGCCCCCCCCACGACGACGGCCACGAAGCGGGCGGCAACGCTAAATAATTCATTTACTGAGGCGGAGGTGCATGCGGCACTGATGGGCGTGGACGCGGGCAAAGCCCCAGGCGTAAACGGCACGCCAATAGAGTTCTATCAGAGGGCATGGGCTAGGGCGGCGGAGGGGGGCGATGCAACGGGTGCTGTGGATGAGGAGCACCTGCTCGCTGGCCCCATCACACACACGCTCGATCGGGTCTTCCGTGAGGGGTACCCGACTGCATGGCACTTGGGGGCAACCACGCCGGTGCCAAAGCCGAAAGGCAGCCTAGACGTGCGGGACGATTACCGAGGGATCACGGTGGGGAATGCCCTCGCCAAGCTATACAGCTTGGTGCTTATGAACAGGCTGGACGCCTTAGCTGAACGGGAGGGGTACCGGGCGCGGGGCCAGGCAGGCTTCCGGAAGAAGAGGGGGACCCCAGATAATGCCTTCATCCTGCAACACCTTATTGAGAAGAGCGGCCTCCAGCGCAAACCGCTGTACGCCGCCTTTATTGACTTCAGGAAGGCTTACGATTGCGTGCACCGCCCACTGCTTTGGGAGTGCCTTAGGAGCCTGGGGGTACATGGGGAGTTCATGGCGGCGCTGATTGCCATGTACGATGGGTCCGCAATGTGTGTGCGCATCGATGGGAAAGTGGGACCCGCGTTTCCTTCACACAAGGGGGTCATGCAAGGCGACCCACTGTCACAGCTGCTGTTTGGGCTTTTTATTGACGCATTGGAGGGAGTACTAGACGCAGAGCTCCCGGGTGATGGGGTGGAGATGGCGGGGCGGTGACTACGGCTGCTGCTGCTGTACGCTGATGACGTGACGCTGCTGGCAGAGACGCCCGAAGCGCTTCAACGCATGCTAGATACTCTGCACGCCTTTTGCGGCATGCGCGCACTAACAGTAAACGTTAAGAAGTCAGAAGGGGTGGTGTTCAATGACCAGTTCTGCTCAGTCGGGGCGGCAGGGGGGAGGGTAACGCTGAAGTTTGCAGGAGCAGATCTACCCATGACACATGAGTTCCCATATCTGCGCATGCTCTTTCACCACCGGCGGGCAGTGGGGGGGGGCGTGGGCACCCGACGCTCTAGGGGCCAGCGCACCAGATACGCGCTAACTCGCAGATGCTATATGATACGCCTTAATAATATTGGCATTAAGGCCCACCTGTTCGACACGCAAGTACGGCCTGTGTTAAATTACGGGTGTGAGGTGTGGGGCCCTGCGATGATGGCGGATGCTGGGGGGGGCGTGTTTGCCGGGGCGGGCGGACGGTGGGAGAGAGGCAGGAGTGGGAGGGGCGCTAAGGCCGCACGCGACGGATGGCGCACCCTGGAGGAAGTGCTTCTGCAATTTACCCGTGCGTCCCTAGGAGTCCGCAGCAACGGGCAGCAACTGGGGATTTTGGCGCGGGAGGCGGGGTGGCGGCCGCTGGCGGCAGATTGGCTGCGCCAGGCGACGCGCTTTTGGGATAAGGCGCGGGGGCGGCCTGACGGTGACCTGCTTAAAGATGCGATGCGGGAGAGCTGGGGGCTGGCGGAAGCGGGGGGGACGTGCTGGGCGGCACGCTTGCAGATGTGCCTCGGAATTGTGGGGCACACCCTGGCGTGGCACTACGAGGGACCGGTACGCATCACCACCTGCTGGACGTGGCGACCGCGGCGTGGCTGGCCGCCGCGACAGGCACACCGGCGCTGCTGAGCGGCACTACCGTGCGAGATGTACCTGAGGAGTGGTCGCGCGGCTTTAAGATGCTGACCTACATGCGGTGGATGGCGGGTAGCGACAGCGAGCCGCCGGCCCTTTTGAGCTCAGGGCTGAACAGTGCTGCCCGGATCACGGCTCTAGCTAGGTTCAGGATGGGGCTCCATGAGCTGCAGATAGAGCGGGGGCGCTACTCCGTGGCGGGACAGAGGCAGCGACGCAGCCAGCGGGCGTGCTGTCTATGCGGTGGGCTAGAGGATGAGGCACACACGGTATTTGAGTGCCCTGCCTATGAAGAGGCACGGGTGCGGGCTCACAGCCTGTCTCGGTCCATCCCTCGCCCCGAGGAGGCCGATTTAGATGAGCGGATGGGGGAGTTTATGAATCCTCGGCCAGGCCAGGAGAACCCCAGGTTCTGGCACGAGTTGACTGACTTCCTTGTCGCCTGTTTTGAGACACGCACCGCGTGCACAGCAATCATGATGGCAGATGGCATGCTAGGGGTCTAATTTTGACAGCTGCCGGACTCTTTCCTAGGGTCTAATGCGCCATCAAAGGCGTCCGACGGACTGTAAAATCGACCACACATGCACGCATGCATACACATACACACACCCGCACACCCGCACACACCCACACCCACACACCCACACACGCACACACTGTCGATCAGTCAAACACACACACACACAAACCTCCCCCCCACCCTCCCGCACACACGCACGCAGCTTTGCCGAGATGGCCAAAGCCCGCTTCCCGGCCGTCCTCGGCCCCGGCGCGCCCCACGGACTCGCTGCGCTGAGCGCAACTATGACCCGTGTGATGATTCTACAGCCGGCCAATGTTGAGCAGCTGGTGGCGCAAATTGAGGTGTGTGTGTGTGTGTGTGTGTGTGTGTTTGTGTGTTTGTTCGTGTTTGTGTGTTTGTGTGTTTGTGTGTTTGTGTGTGTGTGTGTGTGCGGCGGGCGGGCGGGCGGGGGTGCGGGTGTGTGCGTGTGCGTGTGTGTGTGCGTATGCGTGTGTGTGCACTTGCGTGTGTGCAGCTGTGCACACATGTATGTGTGGGTGCACGTGTGCGTGTGCGTGTGCACGCGTGCACGTTGATGAGCGTTTGTGGTGGGCGGGAGGTGCATGACTCGCGTTTGCTGCTGCTGGGGTGGGGTGGGGCGGCACGTGCGACCATGCACACGTGCTGCCCACATGCCTATCTTTTCAATGCATCAAACGCGTGCCCACGTCCCACACAGCACATCACGCGCCATCTTCCCCTCCTTCCCCGTTCGCCACACACACACAAACACACACACACACACACAGACGCGCACACACACGCACACACACACACGCAAGCACGCACGCACGCACACACGCACGCACGCACTTGCGCTGCACAGGCACTTGAGGCAGGCGTGATGGATCACACACTCACACACACACACACACACACGCACACACACACAACACACGTGCACGCACACACACGTGCACACACGTGCAGACGCTCGAGGCAGGCATGATCGACCCCCCCCCCCACACACACACGCGTGCGCGCGCACGCACACACACACACACACACACACAGAGCCTCGAGGCAGGCGTGATTGAGTTCCGTGTCGCCCTCATCATTATCGACTCGATTGCGGCGCTCGCGCGCGCGGAGTTTGGGGGAGGTGGGGTGCATGCGTGTGGGGGCGTGCACGCACACATGCACGCATGGGTGTGGGGGCATGCACACACACATGCACGCACGCACGCACACGCACAGGAAAATGTACCCACACACACACACACTCCTAGTGTAGAGGTTTAGGGTTTAGGGTTGAGGGCAGGGTGTAGGGTGTAGGGTTTAGGGTGTAGGGTTTAGGCGGCCCATCTTGCGGCATCATCTGCGGAGGCCCGTCGGGCGGCAGGACATGCTGGGCACAGCCTCTGTCAGAAGAAGAATGACTGACAGAGGCTGTGCCCATTCTTCTTCTAGGGTTTAGGGTTTACACACACACACACGCACGCACACACACACACACACACACACGCACACACACAACACCTTCCTCCAGGCGGCCCATCCGGCGGCATCATCGAGCGACACTAGATGCTGTGCTCCGCCTCTGTCAGTCACTCCTCTGGGGTTAAGGTTACACACACACACACACACACTCACACCTCCCCCCAGGCGGCCCATCCGGCGGCATCATCGAGCGGCAGGAGATGCTGGGATCGATCGCCGTGCGGCTCAAGCACCTCGCGGAGGCGTTCCGCATCCCGGTCGTGGTCACAAACCAGGTAGAATTCGCACAGCCACGCGCAGCAGCAATGTGTGTGTGCGGGGGGGGGGGGACGTGTGCGGGGGAGGCGATGAGTTCCACCTGCGTCTCAAGTACCTGGCTTTCCGCATTCCCCGGTCGTGGTCACACACCAGGTGTGTCAGCAACGCGCACGCACGCGTGTGCGCACGCGCGCGTGCGGGCGCGCGTGGGTGCGTGCGTGCGCGTGTGTACTGATCAGCTGGGGGTGCAGCC
This sequence comes from Chlamydomonas sp. UWO 241, assembly GCA_016618255.1. Taxonomy (NCBI): domain Eukaryota; kingdom Viridiplantae; phylum Chlorophyta; class Chlorophyceae; order Chlamydomonadales; family Chlamydomonadaceae; genus Chlamydomonas; species Chlamydomonas priscui. Next base: position 97,242 of record VFSX01000465.1, on the reverse strand, counting down.
ACCAGTGATTTCCTTTTCGGCTCTTCACAGCCATTTGGCTGTATTCCGGCTGTACTTTGACTTTGAGCACAGCTCAACCCATTCAGTGGATTAGATGTCTGACGAGCTAGCCAGATAGAACTCGTCAAGAGCTTTCACATGACGCAAACCTGAGGACACACGGTTGATAGGAGGTCAACTGTCAACGCGGTCAAAGCCAACTCCGGTTGTGGAATAATTAATTTAAACTTCCGAAAAGAAAATCACTGGCAGCCACTCTGGAGACGGGCAAACCGCACGTGTGATCACCATGCCTGTGCATGCGGGGACGCGGCTCCAGTCATATCTCTTACAACCACCAACAGCCGGCCATCTCATAAGGTGCTCGGGCCATATGCGCCGAGCACGGTCTTATGCACGCCTCTGGAGGTGTCCCCGACTGTAATCATCATCATCATCATCATCATCATCAATAAAGCCCGCCACTCATCCATGAATTGTTAGGGCCAGAACTGGACTTAGGTCTAGGCGGTGGTACTAGGACTAGAGGTAGTCTTTGCTGGAAAGCCGATGCAACTGTAACTGTAACTCATCCCGTCCCATCCCATCATGACAGCCAGGGCTGCTTGAGGCATCGCGTGGCGTCACGCACATGCCCCTGCCTTCCTGCATCACGCACACACACACACACACGGAGACACACACACACGGATACACACACACGGACATGCGCACACCGGGTCACGACTCGTCTAGCTGGCCCGGTGCATGCGTTTGAATACATGGGATTGTTGGATTGTCAAACGAGGCATCACATATCGCTCCACGCCCCTGCCTGCCCGCATCACACACACACACACACACACACACACACGCGCTCCCCTCCGCGCCTCTTGCCCCCATGTCACCACCCGCCTGGCTGGCCCCGCAACCGTGCACGCGGTCCAACACAGTTCACAGATGGCACACACACACACACACACACACACACACACACACACACACCGCCCCTCCCCCCTCCCCCAGGTCACCACCCGCCTGGCCGGCCCCGCAACCGTGCACGCGTTCCAACACAGTGAGCAGGGAGTCTTGGACACGGCAGCAACGACAGGAGGCTACGTGATGGTGGGTGTGCATGCCGTACAAACACACACACACACACACACGCAAGCACACACACGCGTGCATGCACACAAAACAAAAACCCACCCACACAAGCATGCATGCATGCACATGTACACACGCACACACACACACGCGTGCATGCGTACACACACACGTGCATACACATACACATACACACACACGCACACACGTGCATGCATGCACACACACACACACACGCACATCCGCACACACACACACACACACACGTCATCCACGACCGGAGGCTATGTGATGGTGGGTAGGCCACACAGACTGTTTACACATGCGCGCACACACACACACACATACACACACACACACACACAGGCTGTGCTTAGCACCAATTGGGCACACACGCGCACGCACACACACGCACACACGCATGCACCTACACATACACACACAGACTGCGCTCAGCACCACACGGGCACACACAGCACATGCACACCCGCATGCACGCACACACACACACACACACACGCACACGCAGGCTGCGCTCGGCACCAAGTGGGCGCACTGCGTCAACGTGCGCGTTGTCCTGGAGCGGCTGGCAGACAGGCGATTCATGAAGGTGTGTGTGTGTGTGTGTGTGTGTGTGCGTGTGCGCATGGTGATGGAGCGTCTGGCAGACAAGCGATTCATGAAGGTGTGTGTGTGTGTGTGTGCGCGCATGGTGATGGAGCATCTGGCAGACAGGCGATTCATGAAGGTGTGTGTGTGTGTGTGTGTGTGTGTGTGTTTTGTGTTACAGTTACAGTTACATCGGCTTTCCAGAAAAGACTACCTCTAGTCCTAGTACCACCGCCTAGACCCAAGTCCAGTTCTGGCCCTAACAATTACTTGTGAGGGGCGGTAGCCACCAGCCGGCTGCCTGCCAACGTGTAGTCCCAGAGCAAAAAGGAGAGCTATTGTGCGACGCCTCCAAAATAGGTCCTAACTGCTTCTAGGGGATAGGGGTCAAGTGGCGCTTGCCAATCTACTTGACCGCCGTGGTGGAGGGGCCGGCGCCTGAGGGGCAGCCGGACCGTACACCACGGCTCTCCACCCGACCCTATCCTGAGCACGCTCAAACGCCGTGTCCGAAAAAGTGTTTGTGTGTGTCCCACTAAAGTTGTATATGGTTGGGGCGCGGTTGGGGCGCCTGATCGAAACAACCAAGTGTGTGTGTGCACGCGCGACAACAGGTCGCCAAGTCTCTTTCGTGTGCCAACGTCCCCCTGGGTCCGTATTAGTGCCTAAGGAACCTCCTAGGACTGCAATCCTCTTATCCCAGCCCTATTGTCAGGGTGATGCCCCTGGTCATAAGCATTGGTGCCTGCATGCGCGACAGATCGCCGAGTCACCGTCGTGTGCCATCAGGATTCCTGGACCCTAAGGACTTAAAGCCAGTGGAGGTCTAGGGGCGTGATCCCGTGGGCCTGTGAACCCCGCGACCGTGCTCCCACGGGGAGGAGTCAGATCTGGGGGCCGAGTGCCCTGTCTAGGTCCAGCCCCGAACCACTAGCCCCCCCACCACGAGAAGCCAGGCACCCGGCTGTGGTCGAATACGTTGCCTGCAGGTGCGTCACACACGACTGTAAAAGCTATCATCAATCATCAAGCATTGGTGCGTGGCTGCGTGACAGATCGCCAAGTCGCCATCGTGTGCCATCAGGATTCCTGGACCCTAAGGACGTAAAGCCTCCCATTTAAGTCGTTTGTGGTTGGGGCGCCTGATCGAAAG
>VFSX01000465.1:86894-89394 GCA_016618255.1 Chlamydomonas sp. UWO 241 | reverse complement strand
TAAGCTGCTGGCAATGCCAGCGTGTACTCCCTCGACGACCTCACCAAGCACTCCAAGTGTGACGAGCACAAGGATGCTGTGGACGCCAAGGTGAAGAAGGACGGTGGCTCCGGCGGCATTGTGGCAGCCGCGCATGCTGGCGCGCGTGCGCACGTCGAGGTCCTGAAAGGCCTGCTACCAACTCTGCTCATGGGTGCCCTGTGGATCTGCACAGAGTTGCTTCCAGGCCTGAAGTTTGCCAGCCTACTGGTGGCGCTCACCAAGGCTGGCAACACCAGTATTAACGCGAAGTACAACAATCGGTCGTACTTTACGGCGTGCGTACTCACCCTCTCCTCAGTCCTCCTGAGCCGGCAGCTCGTACAAATTCGAGCTGCCCCCTGTTTTACGCTTATGGTTGATGGCAGTACCGACTGCAGTACCGAGGATCACCTTCTAATCTATGTTGTGTACTGTGCCGAGCTCCTTGAGCCGACAGTTGAGTACCTATGTACTGTGAAGCTGTCTCAAGCCGGTGCAGACTCTATCCACGATGTTCTTATTAAGGTGATGGAGGTGCTGGAACTGGACAGCAGCCGCATGGTCGGCTTCTGCACCGACGGCGCAAACGTGTTCACTGGCTGGCGCAATGGCGTTATGACAAAGCTTAGGCGGATGAAGCCCTACCTACTTACTGTCCATTGCGTCGCGCACCGGCGTGCACTTGTTATGGTGGATGTTACCACCAGAACTAAGACCACCCTTACCACAGCATGCAAAGCACTTGACACTATTACTTTCAACGTGCACCACCTGTTCTGCAAGAGCGCCAAGAGGACCAGCGAGTGGGAGTTATTTGCCAAAAAGAACTACCCCAATCTGACCCGCTTGAAGTTTCCGAATTTTACTACAACGCGTTGGTGGTCTCGCAAGGAAGCCACGTTGGTTCTGCGCCTCAACCTCCACGCTTTGATTGAATACCTGACTAGGAGGGGCTGGAGGACGTCGACCCGGCGGTCGCGTTTGATGTTGAGGGGAACATTGTTGAGGAGGAGGACGCTGGTGAGCCTGATGAGCTCGAGTCCGACGAAGACGACTTCCCCCTCATTGACCTTAAGAAGCGCTAAAGCCTTTGCGCTGTGTACTGTTTTCCCTGTTGTCGCCTCCTGGCCCCACAGGGCCCCCTCAGGGCCTGATTTATTTATTTATTTTGATTCGGAATACTTCTAAATTTGATTGATCATGGTGGTGATTTTCGCGTTGACGCACATGCAGCTAGTGGGGATGTGAGTGAGAGAGTGGAAGGGGCACTATCGTGTCTGACGTAGGTAATCTCTAAGAGAGCACGGCATGAACTGTAAAGCCACGAAGCTGTCTCTGACTCTGAGGAGGTTGTGTGAGAGACCGTATCACGGCAACAGAAGACTACGGACAGCGGGGGGAAAAAATGGCAAGCCGATGAGTCCATGAGGCCCTCTCCTGGAAAGCCGATGAGTCAGGGAGGCCCTCTTCTGGAAAACCGATGAGTGGCATGCCCCCAAATACACCCCTGGTGTGTGTGTATGTGTGTGTGTGTGTGGGGGGGAGTCGAGGAGGTGGAGGGGGTGGAGGTGAGAGGTGTGTGTGTGTGTGTGTGTGCATGTGTGTGTTTGTGTGTGTGTGTGTGTGCATGTGCATGAGGGGGGCATCGAGGAAGTGGAGGGTGCGGAGATGCCGGAGCTGCATGTGTGTGTGTGTGCGTGCGTGTGTGTGGGGGGGGGGGTCGAGGAGGGGGAGGGGGCGGAGGTGCCAGAGGTGTGTGTGTGTGTGTGTGTGTGCGTGTGTGGGGGGGGAGTCGAGGAGGTGGAGGGGGTGGAGGTGAGGTGTGTGTGTGTGTGTGTGTGTGCGTGTGTGCATGCGTGTGTTTGTGTGTGTGTGTGTGTGCATGTGCATGAGGGGGGCATCGAGGAAGTGGAGGGTGCGGAGATGCCGGAGCTGCATGTGTGTGTGTGTGCGTGCGTGTGTGTCGGGGGGGGGGTCGAGGAGGGGGAGGGGGCGGAGGTGCCAGAGGTGTGTGTGTGTGTGTGTGTGTGTGCGTGTGTGGGGGGGGAGTCGAGGAGGTGGAGGGGGTGGAGGTGAGAGGTGTGTGTGTGTGCGTGTGTGCATGTGTGTGTTTGTGTGTGTGTGTGTGTGCATGTGCATGAGGGGGGCATCGAGGAAGTGGAGGGTGCGGAGATGCCGGAGCTGCATGTGTGTGTGTGTGCGTGCGTGGCTGTGTGGGGGGGGGGGTGAGGAAGGGGGGAGGGGGGAGGTGCCAAGAGGTGTGGTGTTGTGTTGTGTGTGTGCGTGTCGTGGGGGGAGTCGAGGAGGTGGAGGGGGTGGAGGTGAGGTGTGTGTGTGTGTGTGTGTGTGCGTGTGTGCATGTGTGTGTTTGTGTGTGTGTGTGTGTGTGCATGTGCATGAGGGGGGCATCGAGGAAGTGGAGGGTGCGGAGATGCCGGAGCTGCATGTGTGTGTGTGTGCGTGCGTGTGTGTGGGGGGG
>VFSX01000465.1:72500-85497 GCA_016618255.1 Chlamydomonas sp. UWO 241 | reverse complement strand
TGTGTGTTGTGTGTGTGATGTGCTGAGGGGGGCATCCGAGGAAGTGGAGGGTGCGGAGATGCCGGAGCTTGCAATGTGTTGGTGTGCGTTGCGTGTGTGTGGGGGGGGTCGAGGAGGGGGAGGGGGCGGAGGTGCCAGAGGTGTGTGTGTGTGTGTGTGTGCGTGTGTGGGGGGGGAGTCGAGGAGGTGGAGGGGGTGGAGGTGAGAGGTGTGTGTGTGTGTGTGTGTGCGTGTGTGCATGTGTGTGTTTGTGTGTGTGTGTGTGTGTGCATGTGCATGAGGGGGGCATCGAGGAAGTGGAGGGTGCGGAGATGCCGGAGCTGCATGTGTGTGTGTGTGCGTGCGTGTGTGTCGGGGGGGGGGTCGAGGAGGGGGAGGGGGCGGAGGTGCCAGAGGTGTGTGTGTGTGTGTGTGCGTGTGTGTGGGGGGGCGTCGAGGAGGTGGACGGGGCGGAGCTGCCAGCGGTGCGTGCGTGTGGTCGATTTTACAATCCGCCGGACGCCTTTGGTGGCGTGTGTGTGCCTCTTTCCGTGTCTGTGTGGCTGTGTGTGTGGGCAGGGAGCTGCCAGAGGTGCGTGCGTGTGGTCGATGTTCCAGTCCGCCGGACGCCTTTGGTGGCGTGTGTGTCTCTCTCTTTCTGTGCGTGTGTGTGTGGGGGGGGGGAGCGAGGAGGTTTAGGGGGCGGAGTTGTGTGCAGGGGGAAGAGGGGGGGGGCGCACGAGTGCGCACTCAAAGCATACACATCGCGCACTCGCGCTGCCACTACGCTGGGTGTGTGTGTGCGTGCGTGTGCGTGTACGTGTGCGACAGCTCGCCAACAACAGGTGCTCGCCAACGGCAACGTGAGGGGGGCCTGCGAACATGACACTGTTGAAACTAAGCACTGACACTCTGCGGTGCTTGTGTGTGTGCGTGTATTTGCGTGTGTCTGTGCGTGTGTGCGCGTGTGTGTGCGCAGATGCTCGCCAACCGCAACGTGAGCACGATGTCGATCGCCAACGAGGTCGAGTACTACGGCGGAGGCGGCCTGTTGTGACGGGGTGTGGGGTGGGGGGGCTTGTATTTGATTGTATGCGTGTGTGTGTTTGTGTGTGTTCGTGTGTTGTGCAGGATGGGGGGTGGGAGGGGCTAGCGCGTGTTGAAGTGGAGGAGGTGCAGGGAAGTGTGTAAATGAAGCGGCAGGAGAGCGCACTCCAGTTGCCTTTGCAGTAGTTTGCGATGGAGAATTCGCGATCGGGGAAGCGCAAGCACAGCATGGGAGAGGGTAACGATGGCGGCGCTGCGGGTCTTGCGGGTCCTGCAGGTCCTATCTCAGTATCAGAACCCCCTAGCACAAGTGCCCCCAGCGGCAGCGGGCGGCACAACACGGATGGATGCAGCGCGCCTGATGGCGGAGATTCCGGAGGAATTGGAGCCAGCCTGGACTCAGAGAAGGTGCTGCGGCTCATGCGAAAAGCGGAGACGGTGCTCGCTGGTCGCTGCGACTCCATCCTGCTCGTCCTGGAGCGCCCCCTCATCACCGACAATTACCTGGGGTGAATGCATGCACCTGGGGTGGGCGCATGGAGGGGACTGAAGGTGAAAAAAAATGGGTAGATGCACCATGCGCCAGTGCCATGCGCCAGTGCCATGCGACCCCTGCCATGCGTCTCCCCCCCCCCACACACGCACACAACGTGCTCCCCGCAGGTGCCTCCGCACCGCCGAGTGCATGGGCCTCCAGAACGTGTGGATCGTGGTGCAGCAGCGGGGGTACATCAAGACCGAAGCGCCAGAGGCCGGGTCCAAGGCCGAGCTCAAGGAGTTCCGCAAGCGCGTGCGGCTTAGCAGACAGAGCGCGCAGTGGCTGGTGCGTGCGGTAGCTGAGCATGCACACACACACACACACACACACACACACACACGCACCACACACACACGCACACACACACACACACCACAGGACGTGCGTTAATTTGCGACAAAGGCCGAGTGCGTGTGCCACCACACACACACACACACGCATACGCACACACAGGATGTGCGCAAATTTGCGACAACGGCCGAGTGCGTGTGCCACCACACACACACACACACACACACACACCACATACGCACACACACACATACGCACACACACAGGGCGTGCTTGAATTCGCGACAACGGCCGAGTGCGTGTGCCACCACACACACACACACACACACCACATACGCACACACACACACATACGCACACACACGGCGTGCGCAAATTTGCGACAACGGCCGAGTGCGTGTGCCACCACACACACACACACACACACACACGCACCACACACACACACGCACACACACACACACACACACACCACAGGACGTGCGTGAATTTGCGACAACGACCGAGTGCGTGTGCCACCACACACACACACACACACCACATACGCACACACACATACGCACACACACAGGGCGTGCGCAAATTTGCGACAACGGCCGAGTGCGTGTGCCACCACACACACACACACACACACACACACACGCACCACACACGCGCACGCACACACAGACACACACACACAGGACGTGTGCGAATTTGCGACAACGGCCGAGTGTGTGTGCCACCACACACACACACATACACACCACACACACACACACACACAGGACGTGCGCGAATTTGCGACGACGGCCGAGTGTGTGTGCCACCACACACACACACACACACGTGGGACCACAAACACGCACACACACACACACACACACACACAGGACGTGCGCAAATTTGTGACAGCGGCCGAGTGCGCGTGCCACCACACACACACACACCACATACGCACACACACACACACACTGACACACACACACCACACAGGACGTGCGCGACTTTGCTACAACGGCCGAGAGCGTGTGCCACCACATACACACACACACACACTACGCACACACAGGACGTACGCGAATTCGCGACCACGGCCGAGTGTGTGGCGGCGCTCGCGGCTGGCGGTTGGGAGGTGTGGGCGACTGACTTGTCGGAGGCAGCAGTTGACCTGATGACGTCAGGTTCGGTGTCGCTACCGCCAAAGGTATATTTGTGCGTGTGTGTTTGTGTGCGCGTGTGTGTGTGTGTGTGTGTGCGAGCACGTGTGTGTGTGTGTGTATGCGTGTGTGTGTATGCGTGTGTGTATCATACACAGTGTATGTATGTGTGTGTGTGTGTGTGTGCGTGTGTGTGTGCATGTGCGTGCGTGCATGTGCGTGCGTGCGTACGTGCGTGCGTGTGCGTTGCACAGCAGTGGACCTGATGACGTCTGGGGCAGCGGCGCTAATTGCGGCGCTTCCCTCTCAAGGTGTGAGGGAAGGGGCCATGCATACTATGATCGGCAGCAGTTTTAACCTTGAACCTTAACCACGTAAGTGTGTACAGTGCGCTGCCGCCAACCCCTCCCCTCCCCCCTCACCTCCCCTCCTCCCCCCTCCCTCCCCTCCTCCCCTCACCTCACCTCACTCCTCGCCTCGCGTCGCCTCGCCTCACCTCCACCTCACCTCCACCTCGCCTCCACCTCCACCTCCACCTCCCTGCCTCGCTCCCTACCTACCTACCTACCTACCCTCCCCCCCCCTCCCTCCTCCATCCCCCCCTCCCTCCCATCCCCCCCCCTCCCTCCCTCCCTCCCTCCCTCCCTCCCTCCTCCCTCCCTCCCTCCCTCCCTCCCTGCCTGCCTGCCTCCCTCCCTCCCCACCACATCCACAACGTCTGAGGCGGCGCCTCACGCATCCCATTCCATGGTGCGGATCAGGTGGCGCCTCAGGCGCTCCTACCGCCTGAGGCGCCGCCTAAGGCGCACCCCTGATCGCCTCAGGCGTCGCCTCAGGCGTTATCCAATAGCCTCAGGTGCCACCCCGACCGCCTCAGGCGCCAACCACCGCCTGAGGCGCACCCCGGACCGTCTCAGACGTTATGACCGCACTACATGGCGTGGATCAGATGTTGGGATTTTGGTAGGGCCTCCCTCCCTCCCTCCCTCCCTGCCTGCCTGCCTCCTCCCTCCCTCCCTCCTCCTCCTCCCTCCCTCCCTCCCTTCCCCGCTACCTCCTCTCCCCCCTACTAAAACCCACACCCTCCCTCCCTCCCCCGTGCATTGCTTTCACCCCAGCTCGCTATCGTGATGGGTCGCGAGGCCGACGGCTGCACCAACGAGATGCTGGCGGCCGCGCACAAGCGGGTGTACTTGCCGCTGGCGGGATTCAACCAGTCGCTCAATCTGCAGGTGGGTGGGTGGGGCGCACACACACACACACACACACACACACGCACACACGCACACGCAACCAGTCACTCAATCTGCAGGTAGGTGGGTGGGTGGCACACATACACCCACACACCCACACACGCCCCCCACACACACACGCGCAGGTGGCAACGGGCATGGTGCTGCAGCAGCTGCGCACACACGCACCCCCCCCCCACACACACACGTGCAGGTGGCAACGGGCATGGTGCTGCAGCAGCTGCTCCGCCTGAGGCCATCCAGCCGAGGAGACATGGGCGTCGAGCGCAAGGCGGCGATACGGTGTGTGCGTGTGTGTGTGTGTGTATGTGTGTGTGTGACAAGCAGCGTTGCTGGTGTGCTGGAGACAGCGTGTGTTGGTGTGCTTGGAGACACCGGTGTTGGTGTGTTGGAGACAGCGTGCACCAAGTTCGTGTGCGCGTGCGGGTGGGTCGATGCGTGTTGCGTGGCACAGCTTGGAGAGCGTGTGCTGGCGTGTTGGAGACAGCGTGTGTTGGTGTGCTTGGAGACAGCGGTGTTGGTATGTAGGAGACAACGTGCGCCAAGTCCGTGTGCGCGTGTGGGTGGGTCGGTGGGTCGATGCGTTGCGCGGCACAGCTTGCTCCAGCACCGTTGCGGAAGCAGCGCTCACGGCTGATCAGCGCTGCCCGCCAGCTGCGACACTGGGGGCACAGGGCGTGACGAGCGCCAGGCGCTCCGCGCGCGCGCACGCACGCACACACGCTGTGACAGGCCGAGCCAGGCCTGCGATCCGCCAAGCATCCTCTGCACGTGTGGCATCGCACACACGCGGCTGTCAACACGCACGCACGCAGGCGCGACTGGTACACCAAGCTCGCGCGCTCCGAGGCGCAGCTCTCTGCCTTCCTCAAGCACGTCGACGCGCCGCCGCCGCCGTTCGAAGACGCGAGGGAGATCAACCTCCTGGGCGGGGCAGCTGGCGCTGCCGGTGACGAAGGCGATGGTGCCGCGGGCGGTGACGCTGAGGCTTAGACAGCTGGGGTTGCGGGAGTTCGTAGCTGTCCCAAGCATTTCAGCTGCGAGGTGCCATCGCTTGTGCGCCTCGTGCGCCCCAGCCGTTTGCCTGCTCCACCTGCTTCGGCCAAAAATGCACTTCAGGAGCTGGCCGCGGGCCACGCCGCGGACCCATGAATGAATGAATGAATGTTACAAATGGAGCCGCACTGCCCCAGCTATCTTCCTAAGCCTCGCCCCCCCCGTCTCCGGCAGCGCGGCTGACCTGTCCATGAGTTCGTCGTCGAAAGCATAGCACAAAAGAGCGCCTAACACAGGGGGCAGAGGTGCTGGGCATGGCACTCACGGTGTGTGTCCATTGCTGTATTTTGTTGCCACTCACTTTCGCGCCAGCCGCGATTCCAAATCGTGCGTTGTGGATTTCTTTGAAGAGCAAGGGATTTCTACGGCGTCACCGTTCTCTTTGCGAAAGGTAAATGCAGGTATGGATGGCATTCATACTTGTCATTGCCCTGCCCTGCTTGTGTTGTACCTCCACAGCTACCATGACGAAGACGCTTCTCGTATTAGGCTGCGGATGCGCAGGATGGGCGGTGGCGAAGTGAGGAGGCGTCCACGCCACCGTGCCCATGCACTGCCCATGCACTGCCCATGCACTGGTCATGCACCATGCCCCCTCTACGCCTCCTGACGCCTCCTGACCTCAAACCGTCTGCCATCATCATCAGACAGGCGACGAAGGCAGGCTTAGATGTCATCGTGGTTGACCGGTGCGCCAGTAGGCACTAGGGCCATGGCCACCCTACCACGTCCTTAGATTCCAGCACACGGCACACGGTGGCATGACATGGAGACGGATTGGGAGGTGCTGGGGCAGGTCTCTCCAGATCCTCTGTCGCATGCATGTTGCTTGATGACCACAGGGAATTATAATGTGCCCGGGGGGGGGGGGGGCAGAGGCGCCACACCTCCGCGCTGGCAGACCAGACTCGCTGAGAGCACATAAGAATGTCTTTCAATGCTGCCTGCTCTCTTTCCACGCGACGTGCCAAAACCACCGCACCGCAACATGAGAAGCGACAGGTGAGGGTGAGTGAGAGTGGCCGGTCAACAGGGACTCCCCCGTCGGCCCCACACTAACTCTGTGGCTGCGCATCTGTGACCAGGCCCGTGTGTGATCCCTGTCACATACTGCTTCCACACAGTTCATAAAAACAACAGTGCCGTACTCGCCCTTTGCCTTCGCAGTTAAGTAATGATTGGGACGCCCCCGCGGAGCTTGAAACGAAAAATAAAACGCAAAAATCACGATTTGGGGCGTCAATTCGACTGAAATCGACAAAACTGACCCCCGCGGAGCGATGAAACAATCATGTTTTCGCCCCCCCCGCCCCCCCCCCGCATACTACAAGTTGTCCCAACCCCTGATTGATAATCTTGCCGGCGCCCGAACCCAGTCCCGATCCAGTCTACTCCAGACGATTTCTGCAACACAGCCGGCACTCTCGTCTCCCGACACAGAGTGCTCTGCCACACTCCCGCACACACACTGACGCACCGCTGGCCCTCCCACCCACGCAGCAAGGAATTCTTCGACATCGTCTTTGCCAACGTGCGCTTCTCGGTGCGCCCCGCGGGTGCTCCCGGCGTGGCCGTGCCCTATGCAGACATCCCGGGCATGGGCACGGTCAAGATGGTGCGTGGGTTGTAGGGTTGTTTTACAGATTTTACATGTACGCACCCGGAGGACCCCGGGCCTGAGTAAAGGCCTAGACCACACGTCTAGGGGAGCTCTACTAGGAGAGCCCGCAAGGCCACGCAGCGCGCCAGCCTACCAACTTCTAGGGGTTGGGGTTTATAAACCATCGTGCTAAGGTTTATAAACCATCGTGGTACGGTCTACCTACACCTAGATGGGTGGGTCTAGGGTTTAGGTAGGGATTGATTTTGAAGAGCATGGGCACGGTCAAGATGGTGCGTGTTGCTCGACACTCTGGGGTTTAGGGTTCATTAACCCTGAAAGGGTGTCAATGCAAAGGGTTTCAGGTTGATGTTGATGGCCGGGCATGGGTGCGTCGTGCGTCTTGCTCGGGAGGCGCATCTGTGTGCGCTGAGGGGTTATCAGAGCGGGTGCTGCTGAGGGGTGCCCCTCCGGCCGCTTGGCTGCGCCAATGCGGCCCTCGCTTGAGGGCTTGCGTGGTGATACGTGGCCTCCTCCCACCAGCAAGACACAGACAGACAGACACAGACAGACAGACAGACAGACAGACAGACAGACAGACAGACAGACAGACAGACAGACAGACAGACAGACAGACAGACAGACAGACAGACAGACAGACAGACAGACAGACAGACAGACAGACAGACAGACAGACAGACAGACAGACAGACAGACAGACAGACAGACAGACAGACAGACACAGACAGACAGACAGACAGCAGACAGACAGACAGACAGACAGACAGACAGACAGACAGACAGACAGACAGACAGACAGACAGACAGACAGACAGACAGACAGACAGACAGACAGACAGACAGGCAGGCAGGCAGGCAGGCAGGCAGGCAGGCAGACAGACAGGCAGACAGACGCAGACAGACAGACAGACAGACACAGACAGACAGAGACAGACAGCCAGACAGGCACACACACACACTGCACACCACACCACCTGCCGCCACCAGTCACAGCTGCACACTCCCCATAACTGCCAAAACACACGCCTTGACCCTCATGCGCGCGTGCAGGGTGTCGTGACTGAGCTGACCAAGAGCAGCGCCACGCTTGAGGGCGGCGAGGTCATCCCCTTTGACTACTGTGCGATCTGCACTGGCTCGACCCATAGGGGCGGTGCGTGGGTGCAGCCACAGGGAACCACGATCAGCGACCGCGAGGCCGAGGTCAAGGTGTGTGTGTGTGTGTTCAGTGCGTGTGAGAGAGGGAGGGAGAGGGAGAGGGGGGGTCAGAGAGAGGGGCGCAGAGAGGGAGGAAAGGGGGAAAGAAGAGGGGGACAGAGAGAGGGGGAGAGAGGGGGAGCGCGAGTGAGCGGTCTTTTGCATTCCCATCAACTCAACCTGCTGCTGCCAGGCTCGGAGCGCTCAACGTGGGACAACGCACAGGCGCTCGCATGCAAGCGCGCCCCACCTCACACGCGCCACCCGGCCGCCCACACGTGGTCCCATCGCAGCTGTCGCCGCTGCTGATGCGGCATGCATATATGGCATGCAGCTGCGGCCTGACCGGTTGCATGGATGCATGCGTGCGTGGCATCTCGCATGCGCGTGTAGGCCACTGCCGCAAAGACCACCCTCCTTCCACCCTCGCACCTCCTCAGCCCCCCTCCCCCCCCCCCTCCTCCCATGCGTGGGTGCAGGCCACGAGCGAGCAGGTCATTTCCGCCAAGAGCATCGTCCTCGTTGGCGGTGGCCCCGTGGGCGTGGAGATGGCTGCTGAGATTGTGGAGAGCTACGCCGGCAAGACTGTCACGCTCGTCACGTCTGGTGCAGTGCTGCTGGAGGGAGAGCCCGTCAAGGTCAGCAAGGGCGCTGCACAGTGGATGAAGGACAACAAGGTAGGTGGACGTGTCAAACGCAGCAGGCATCGGGCACCACGTGTGCACACCCACACGCCTGCATCGCTGTGCCCTACACGTGAGCCTTGACCTGCCCCGACTCTCATGTTCCCTGGTGTGCTCTCATATGCTCTCTTGATGTGGCCTCTGGTGTGCTCTGATGTCCCTGTCACACCAGTGGGCGTTGACCACCGCCCCACTCACTGCCTTCTCGCATGCCATGCGATGCGCCCGGCGCCTGGCGCGGCATGTCTGGTGCCCGCACGCCGATGGGTGCTCCTTGAGCTTGCATGCCAAACGGTAGAGGCATGGAACAGCTCTCCGATGCCGCTCCTCACCAACCCTCCCTCGCCCACCCTACCTCATCTCACTGCTGCAGCGCGTCTGCGGTGGGCGGATGCCTGAGGCAGGGAACAGCTCTCTTATGCCACCCGTCGCCAACCCCCCGACCCGCCCACTTCACCTCCCCGCTGCAGGCCGAGGTCGTGTACAGATGCCGCACGTCCGAGGCTGTGAACGCCTCGTCAATGCCGCCCGACGCCAACCCTCTGCGCCCACCTCATCTCACCTCACCGCCCCCGTCACCAGGTCGAGGTCGTCTACGGCTGCCGCGCGTCCGAGGCAATGAAGACCTCGGCAATGCCGCCCTCCCTTGCCCACCTCACCTCACCTCACCGCCCACCTCACCAGGTCGAGGTCGTCTACGGCTGCCGCGCATCCGAGAGCGACGGCACGCTGACAATGACCCCCAAGGCGGGTGGCGAGGCCAAGTCGATCAAGGCCGACCTCGTCATCTGGGCGACTGGCTCGTCTCCCAACACAGCGTTCCTGAAGGGCACGGAGTTTGCGTCTGCGATCGACGAAGCGGGGCGGCTCAAGGTGTGACGCTGTGCACGCTGCCCCGCACACACACAAACACACACACACACACACACACACTGGGATCATCGCTCACGAACGCACGCCTAGAATTTACAATCCAACGTTCGTTCCGAAGTTCCAACAGGATGATAAGAGCAGTCCTGAAGAGCTGCCAATGAGAAGGGGGGGGGCGGACCCAGAATCTGTCAAGAGTAGTCTGTCGCATGTACAAACGCATGTGCTGTGCTGCCCCTCCTGCACACACACTTGGGACCATTGCTCACGAGCGCACGCCTAGAATTTACAATCCAACGTTCGTTCCGAAGTTCCAACAGGATGATGAGAGCAGTCCTGAAGAGCTGCCAATGAGAAGGGGGGGGGGCGGACCCAGAATCTGTCAAGAGTAGTCTGTCGCATGTACAAACGCATGTGCTGTGCTGCCCCTCCTGCACACACACTTGGGACCATTGCTCACGAGCGCACGCCTAGAATTTACAATCCAACGTTCGTTCCGAAGTTCCAACAGGATGATGAGAGCAGTCCTGAAGAGCTGCCAGTGAGAAGGGGGGGGGGGGGAGACCCAGAATATGTCAAGAGTAGTCTGTGGCACGTACAATTGCATGTGTTGTACATGTTGCCCCGCCTGCACACGCATTGGTATCCACGCTCATGGGCGCGCACACCTGTCAGTTGGCAGCGGTCCCCTGCGATGGCGCTGGGGGAATGAGGCGTGACGAGCGCAGGTGGCATGGCATGCAGGCGCCGAAGGCGACACACTCACACGCGTCCTGCAGCCGGACTGTGTCTTAGGTAGGGGAAGCCTCAAGAGGTCGTTGCCACGTGCAAGCGCCACGTGCACGCACCCGTGCGCAGGTGTGCGCTGCCGTGCCCCCCCCCCCTTTGTGACTTTTGGCAGGGCTCCTGCTTTGATTGATCCTGCTAGTACTCTGGAACTGATTGTGACCGCCGGCCTGTGATTGAGCACCCTCGTGTTGCAGTGCAGCTTCCCCACAGCTTGGCAACTGATTCCTGACACACCGTACGCCCCCCCCCCCGCCCCCATGCGCAGGTGGGCGCTGACCTGCGCGTGACTGGCTACACAAATGTGTTTGCCCTCGGCGACGTTTGCGACGTCAAGGAGACCAAGCTTGCCTACTACGCGGGCCTGCACGGCGTGCACACGGCGGCCAACGTGGCGATGCTCGCAAAGGTGCGACGGGCGAGGTGGAGGCAGGCACACAGACACATGCGCAGACACACACACACACACGTGCGTGCGCTCACGCACACGCATAGGCACATGTGCACGCTCCACATGCATGCACGCTGCAGGACACATGCCCCAAAACAGCCGCTGTGAAAACCTGTGACCTTACCCAGTGCCCACCTTGCCCCCGGCCCACTACGCAGTCGGGCGATGGCGCGAAGCTCAAGGCGTGGAAGCCGTACGGCGGTACCAAGGTGGGCCTCGACGTGCGCGGCTGCCACCTGCTCTGTGGCTTCTCGCACGCACCCCACTCTCTCTCACCCGCTCAGTGACAGCAACGTTGGCATTCCAGGAAAGACCTCTTCAAGTCCTAGTTCCACCGCCTTAACACAAGTCCAGTTCTGGCCCTAACAATCACTTGTGAGGGGCGCTAGCCACTTAACCACCAACCGACTGACTGCAAACGCGCAGTCCTAGAGCAGAGATGAGAGCCACCATTCGCCCATCCATCCACCAAAACACACACACCATGCAGGTGATGTTTGTGTCGCTCGGCACGTCCGCGGGCGTCGCCTCGATCGGCGGCTGCGTGCTCCCTTCGTTCTTGGTCGCGAGCATGAAGTCCAACGACCTCTTTGTCACCAAGTACCGCGCTGAGCTGGGCGTCAAGCCCGCGCCCAAGGCGGCGCTGCCGGCAACGCGCAAGTAGAAGAAACCCAGATCGCCCCCGCGCGTGGTGCACCACGTGGCTGCGAGGCACCCGAGAGCTGGCACCCTTTGTGCATGGCAAGCATTGTTCTTAGCATTCTGGTATGAATCTATCAGAATGGTGGGCCCTCGGCGGTGCTGATTCTGCGCCAGCCCCAGCCTGGCAGGTGTGGTGCCTTAAGTGTTGACCACAAGTTTTCCCCAAACAAGAACAACATGAAATTAACAACTTGCCGTGTAAATCCGTCGCGAAAGTCGCGAGCCAAGACGAGGCTGCCAGCTTCACGCGCACAGCTGCTGGTTCAGCTTGGGCAGGGGGGTGCGCTTGTGCCAGCCGCGCAAGTAAGGATGGTGCTTGTGTATGAGGGCGTCAGGGAAGCCCAGTCTAGTCAGTGCCCGCGTGGTCGTTACCCACATTGCGCTCAACAGCATCATAAACAGCGCAGTCGGCACCCAATAAGCAGCCCCAAAGGCCCCTGAAGTGCAGTGTGCTGCTTGAGTGCTTTCCTGACCTGCTGGCTTGCTGGTGCACGATCACTGCCAGTGGTGCATCACTGTGAACCACGGTGGTCAGAGAGCTCGGGACTTGATCTCCAGGTTTGATGAGGTAGCGGCTGGTGAAGCTCTTTGGGTCGGACACGGTGAGGATGCGGTTGGGTAGGCAGAATGGAAAGATGTGCAGCTGGCAGCCTAGAAAGCGCGACTCTTGCGACGGGGTTTACAAGCCAAGTTTGTTTATGATTGTTTGTTATTGATGGCGGGTAAGATGTTTCTTCAACACCACAGCTGGCGGTGCTTACGCGCAATCATACTGAGTCAGGGACAGGGGCAGCACAAAGGGGGTCACGAAAAGGACGTCCAAGCCAAGCCCACCGCGGCATCCATACCTGGTGGTGACGATCACGGTGGGGATTCTTAGCGCCTAATTCCATTTGCTGATAAGCAGCAAAGATGGATGAGCAGTTTTCTAAGAAAGAGAGAAAGATATACTGATATAAGCTGTTACGGGACCAGGGCTCTGGTCCTTAGGCTAGGCTGCGTGCGGGCCTCAGCCCAAGTGAGGCCTAATGCCTCACGAGGGGGCCTAGGGGTGATTCCCTCGTCAGTCCCCTAACATAAGCAGTACTTGCCGAAGGTCGCGAGAAAGATATTGGTATAAGCAACACTTGCCGAAGGGCGCGAGTCCTCCAGTGCCTCGCAGCCACCACGGACTGGGGCGATATGGGCTGCTTCTACTTGCGCGTCGCGGGCGGCGCCGCCTTGGGCGCGGGCTTGATGCCCAGCTCGGCGCGATACTTGGTGACAAATAGGTCGTTGGACTTCATGCTCGCAACCATGCACGACGGGAACACGCAGCCGTTGAGCGAGCCGACGTCAGCAGACGTACCGAGCGACACGAACATCGCCTACGCGATTTGTGTGT
>VFSX01000465.1:25000-70000 GCA_016618255.1 Chlamydomonas sp. UWO 241 | reverse complement strand
CGACGCGCTGGTTGTTGTCGCACAGACCAGCCACTGTTTTACCATGTCCGATCTGGTGCGCGTTCTGCATTGCGTGGCAAGGTTGCAAAGCGACTTGGA
The DNA here is from genome assembly GCA_016618255.1 of Chlamydomonas sp. UWO 241. Lineage (NCBI taxonomy): Eukaryota > Viridiplantae > Chlorophyta > Chlorophyceae > Chlamydomonadales > Chlamydomonadaceae > Chlamydomonas > Chlamydomonas priscui. The sequence goes on along the minus strand of VFSX01000465.1, from coordinate 69,901 downwards.
CTTCGAACACGTGGCCGTGTCTCTGATGGTGTCGCTGCTCCCGCGGCTGATGGTCGACACCCAGGACGAGGACACCGACGCGTGCGTGCGCATGCTGCTCCAGTTCGGTGGTCCGAACACGCGGTACCCCGATAACAGCGTGCTCTCCCGCATCCGCCGCGAAGCCACGCTTTCGTGAACGGCCTCTTGACGACGCTCAGCGGTACGCACGTCAGACACGTGGCCGAGCCGCTTGTGCGAGGTATCGCGGCGCATGTCCAAGACGCTGTGCAGCCGCATGCCGTGCGCCATGATCTTTTTTTTTATCCTTGTGTAATAAAATACTATGTTGCCTATTCTCAACGGAATCAATATCAACGCCCTTGTCGTGCCGACGTCCCGTGACCCGACCAAGTACCGTTTGCAGGGCAGCAAGCGCGCGTTCCTTTGGGACAACGTCCGGTATTGCGCATCCCGCGTTGTCTCGAATAAACTCAACCGGTACCGCAGGGCGTACATGGAGTACGTGATGTCCCGAGCCCAGGAACAGATGACGTGTGTCGCCCGAATGGAGGGGTCGGCTCCCATACACGCGATCAATGACATCGATTACACGATCACGAGCGGTGCCGAATTCATAAAGTGTATCGGTTACATCAACGACCTCCACCACACGCACTTCTCGGACAGCCTCAGCGACGTCTTTGACGTCAACCTGTACAGTAACTTCGACATCAAGTCTCGCACACCGCTCACCAAGTCGCAGTACCAGGATCAGCTGGCGTGGGCGTTTTTGAAGGTCGCGCGATTTGTGTATGTGTATGGAAAAACGCCCCTCAAGAAAAAGTTGTTCGCCGCATCGCGAGGGGTCGAGACGATCTTTCGGCGGTGTGATCGCTGTGAGCGTGAGGTAAAGAGCAGCTTGTCGCGATCGTACGCTGAGCTTTACGATGATATGAGTGGCCGACACACGCGGTATGGCGACCGCCTCCGTCTGTACAACATTTTGAAGGAACGGGAGACGGACGCTTACTACAGCGTTGGCGCGTACGCTGTCATCTCTCACACCATGCACACCGACACCCCCCCTCCGACTGACAGGGACCTGGCGCAGTCTTTCTTTGACAACATGGGTATGCTGTGCAAGTCGCTGATTGAGGGCGAGAACAACCGTCACGCGTGTGTGCAGAAGCACGCCACACATGTATCGGAGCGCCTGTCCAAGTACCTCATCCGCATGGTCCCCGCCTCGGACCCGCTCCACAGCGTGGCCCTCCGCATCAACCTTCGACGAAAGACAGCGCGTCCGAGCTTTGACGTTGACGTGCGCAAGTTGCGCGTCATGCTCGGGGTGCGGTCAATGTCAAACGTATCACACGCGTTTTTCAGGATGTTCGAATACCTGCTCCCACACACCGCGCGCCACCTCGCAGTGGTTTAATTTCTTTGTCACTACAGTAAACATGAAGCAAGACACCACCTGGCCTGATTGGTTTTCTGAACACATGCCGGTGTGGCGAACCGTCCTGAGCCGCCGCCTCACTCCGCGCGTTTCGTCGGCAGCGGCGGCCAAGCAGCTTAACGGCTCGGTTTGGGAGCCTGCGAACAAGGTACGTGACAGGTTCGATAAGCGGATGGGTTCTTTGGAAGGTGCTTTGGAAGGTGCGGGCCTGCTGGGCCGCTTGACGCTTCTCGACAATACCGACGGCCTCTCGACAATACCGACGGTCTCTCGACAATACCGACGGTCTATCGACAATACCGACCATACCGGGCAAAGACGGTCTATCGACAATACCGACGGTCTCTCGACAATACCGACGGTCTCTCGACAGTACCGACGGTCTCTCGACAATACCGACCATACCGGGCAAAGACGGTCTCTGCGACGCGACGTATCACGACAAGGCGTGCCCGCGCGTGGGGATCGACGGGTTCATGGACGCGTACGCGACACGTATCAAGCTCCTGCGCAACGAAGCGCGAACTATTCAGATGTTTTTGACGGAGAAGAACGAGAGCCGGCGTGTGAGGGTTCGCGCCGCCGAAAATAGTTAGTGTGGGGGTGGTGTGAAATGGGTGGGTGTGGGGGGTGTGGGGGGTGTGGGGCGTGTGGGCGCGTGTGAGGGGGGGATCTCCATTCTGTATAGCTCTATGTCTATGTCTATGTCTATGTCTATGTCTATGTCTATGAAAGACATCAAGTACGCTATCAGGCACAACTCGGACAACCTCGCCGAGCTCGCCAACAAGTGCGACTTGAACGACCGTCCTGCGATAGGCGCCTCTCTGTTCGGGTATGCCGCCATACTCAGTGCAGGTGGGTGGCCAGTCATACACCAGTGTTCATCCGAAACAGAACAGTTAGGGTCTGTAATATTATCTGTAATTTATACCTACCTAGGTGTTCCGTTTCAAGTGAACACTGGTGTATGCGTATAAGCCGCCGCCCGCGATGCCCATACCTATCATCCCCCCATGATCCCACAAGACGCGATCCATACGCTCGTCGCTGCGGGGGCGGACGTGAACTCGGCCGCGGATTGGAGCGGACGCACGCCGCTGGAGCTGGCCGCCCGCCACGGGAACGTGGCGTCGATGAACTCGCTGTTAGACGCCGGCGCCGACGTGCGGGCGCTGAAGACGCGGGGGGAACGCGAGGCTGCCATGTTGGCGTACGTCGGGTCGCGGCGTCGCGGTGCCGAACTCCACGTAATCCTGGCCACGGGTCCTGTGTGGGTGCGGGTGGCACGCGGGTAGGTTGTCCTTCTCGCTGATTCGGCTCACCGACAAGACGTGTAACATCAAGAAAAATATATAGGTCGTTTAGACCTTCATGCTCTCTAGCTTGATGTACAGGTCGTTCGCGTACTTGGTGGTGGGGGCGACGTCGATGTCCACGGAGTTCAGCAGAGCACCCGCGATGGCGTCAATCATGGGCGCGATCGCGTTCTGGTTGACGCCGTCGAACTTTGCGCCAGCGCCACCAATCTGCCGCCACGTGTTCTTGATGGCCTGGATGGAGTAGTTCATCTTCGCGCGCGTGGTGTCTTTCATAATGCTCACTTCAAGAATCGCGAGAGCGATGGTGTTGACATCACCCCTGCCGGCAGTCATCAGGTTGGGCAGGTTCTCCTCGATCGCGTCGAAGATGTCGCTGCGCGAGGCGACCGCGGCGGGGCGCACGGCGACCGCGGCGGGGCGCACGGCGACCGCGGCGGGGCGCACGGCGACCGCGGCGGGGCGCACTGCGACCGCGGCGACCGCGGCGGTGCGACCGCCATTCGCCTTCTTATCCTGCATGGCAATGAGTCCTGCAATCATGTCCTTAATGCAAGTCCTGTTCACCTTGGACTCGCTGACAAACTTGGCATTGGCCGGAATTGACTCCGCGCGGTCAAGGACCGCCTTGATGGCATCGCGGCCGATGCAGCCGGCCTTCTTCAGAGCTGCCGGGATGTCGGTGTCCTGCTTGAGGAGGCAGGCCACGTTGACGCCGGCGACAGTAATGTTAGACATCTTCAGAATTTTTTGGAATTGATTGAGACTGATTAACTTTCGTGAACAGGATTGATTGTGATTGCCGGTGATCGACGACCAATTTTTTCCATGTTTTATGCAAATGGGACACGTGGACTGCGTCTCGAGATGAGAAGCCGGCAGACGCATTTTTTTCTGAGTTAACAGTATACACCGTTTGACATGGGTACTCCGACTGCGTCCACCAAGGCTTGGATCTCTGTCCTGTCTGCTCTCATCTTCCTCCTCGTCGCATCCCCGTTCATGTACAAGCTGACCTCGTCTATATTCGGGTCGGGCGTTGCCGTGCACGGCTGCCCCACAATCAACGGCCTGTTCCTCCACGCAGTCGTGTTTGGCCTCATCACCTTCGGAATGATGTTCGTCCCGTGGAAGCGCCTGGTTGCGTGATTGCACACGTCGTCGCCCAATGTACGGGCCTGCCTAGTCGGCCTTGAACTTGCTCACGGTGAGCGTGTTGAACGCGCCGCCGGACGACGACATCATCACGATCGCGTCCTCCTTCAGGCGCCGCCAGATGCGGTGCAGCACCGCGTTCCGGACGTTGAACATGACATGAGTCGCCATGCTCGTGTCGCATATGTCGGGGGCGTACGTCCAGTGGCACTGGAGTTCCTTGTACGTGCACGTCACGTCGCTCCACGTGCACCGCGGCACACACGCGGGGTCGATCTCAAACGGCGAATCGCGCGCGTGTTCCACGACCGCCGCCTTGACGACGGCAGCGACGTCATCGCCCGTGGACAGTTGGGACCTGAGGGACGCAGTCGTTCATCTTTTTTCTCGACAGGTTGCGCACCGGCTTGGACGCGACCAACATGGGGTTGGGGATCTGGAGGAGGATCGACCCTTCGAGCGACGTGTAGCCCAGCGTCATCTTGGTGACCTGGTAGAGATCACGACCCACGCCGCCCGTGCTCCCCGCCCCCGAGACCTGGTCCGCGTCGAGCCGCAAGACGTCGCCGATGTTGTACGGGCGGTGGATGATCATGGTGATGAGGAACCTGATGGACGCGGCGCTCGCGTTGAGCGCGTAGGTGATGATAAGGAGGTAGGTCTTGAATAGGTCGACGCCCGTGCTGAAGGAGTCGTACCCCCACATGTTGGCCGCGACGACGGCACAGGCGCCGTACACGATCATCGCGACGTACCGCATCGCCCACGCGACGACGCGCGTGTCGGTGAGGAGGAGGAGGGCGAGTCGGCGCCGGCAGAACGACAGGTCATACAGTGCGTGTTGGATGCCGCGCTCGCCGATGAGGCCGGTCCGCGGGTCCGAGAGTATCTTCCACGCGGCCGCGATGGAGTCGGCGTCTGCCAGTCCGTTGGACTCTGCGAACGCGGAGAACTCGGCGAGGTTGATGGAGCCGTTTGCGGCAACATCCATGTCCTTCACCATGACGCTCAGGATTCTGCTGGCGCGGTCTGGTATGTCGGCGATGATGTCGCTCGAATTTTTACCGATCCAGTACTTGCAAAAGCGCGGCACGTCGCGGCATGTCTCGCCGTCGACGAGCGTCGGGTGGAAGCCAAAGAGGTCCTCGAGCTCGTACATGCGCTCCCAGTTTTGGTGGCGGTGCGTGATGTAGGTGTATCCCGAGAGCAGGAGCGCGAAGCACTGCATGAGGGCCGTGGCCACGACAAACAGAATGTGCGAGTTGTACACGTCGGTTACCGTGGAGCACATGGCAGCGTTCGTCTGGAAGGTCGACGCGCAGATGCGCGGACGGAAGGCGGCGAACCAGTACACCAGCGACACCGTGATATGGAGCATGCACGCGCCAATGTAACGAACGTACCTGCGGTACAGGAACGCGGCACTGCGCCGCGTCAACACAATCGCGGCCCAGGTGCTGCACAGGATCGACACGTGCGCGAATGCGAGGTTGATAAAGACGATGTGGACGGTCGAGAGCGCGTCCGTCGTCACTTGTTCCCAGTTGTTGTCGGTCGCTTGAACTGCGAGCACGCCCGTCGCGATGGACGTGGGGAGTAGCACCAAAGCTGTCGCGACGTGCATAACGGTCTTCATTGTGAGGGAGATCCATCCGGAGGCCGTGCTGTATGGGTCGGTCATGTGGGTCCTAGTGTGTGTGTGTGTGTGTGTGTTCATATAAAACGGAACAGATAATACGCCAGTCCTTGAATCTTGAGGTGGAGCTGCTGTGTCGACGTTACAGCATCTAATCAATGAATGTAACGATGTATGTAGTGCTCCCGTAACATAAGGCTGTTCCGTTGAACGATGGTGTAAGAGAATCTGAGCGTTACACATGATAGCGTTACACAGGATCCCCACGCCAAACATGTACACGGCATATGGTCGCGCGGCCACCGCGGCGACGGACGGACCCGCGCGTCGCGCGGACACCGCCACCGTCCCGTGTCGGTACTGCCCGTTGTGCCGCCGCAACGAGATGAACGAGGTTCAGACGCTCCGGCTCCGGGGTGCGGAGCAGGGCGTCGCGCACAAGGTTACGCCGCTGCACACCGTGGTGTGGCTGATTAAGACACTGGGTGGCCACGTGCACGGTGAGTGCGTCGCGATGATGATCGCGAGTGATAACGCGACCTCGTCTCTGAGTGCGGCGGGTCAAGCGGGCGGGTCAAGCGGGAGCGGGACCCTCGTGGAGTGCTCCTTGCCCCGGGGGCTCATCCCCGCGTTTATTGAGTTTCTCAAAGACTACGACTTGACACACGCCAAAATCAACCACGACATCGTCATCAACAAATGCCTCATCACCACCGTTCCGATGCCCATCACACCGCTGTCAGTGGGGACGCGCGTCATCCAGGTGGTGCCCCCGCGCGTGTGCGGGGCTTCCACACACCCCGCGTTGACCGTCCTCATTGTTCCGTATATCACGACCACCTATCCCATGCAGGCGGTGATCAGCAGCTCAATCTGCGTGTTCGACATGCAACTCATGTCGAGCTCGCGCAGCCGCATGTACGTTCGCGCCAGGCCCGGGGATCGCGTGGGGGACCTGTCTGTGCAGCTCCGGCGTGCCCAGCTCCGGCAGTTCGCCCTCCTCCGGCACGCATGCGAGCCGATCGCGTCCGACCAGGCCGTCTACATGTGCTACGCGATGCGCATGGTGCAGGAGCGCGGCTGGCACATGGACGACTCTGTTGTCGGACGGGACGGGTGGGTGGCGGGGCGGTGGGGGGTGATGGCGACCGCTCCGCGGTGCATCAGGAAGGACGCCGACGCCAGCTTGACAATGCACAAAGAGTGTCCGATCTGCTTCACCGATTTTTCACCGGACGACATCGTCATCAATCTCCCGTGCAACCAAAACATCCACGCGACGTGTGATATGGTGAACAACAGCAGCGGCATGTGCATGTGGCTCGTCACGGGGAAGAACCCGACCTGCCCGTGTTGTCGTGCCAACATCGTCAAATGAAATTGATCAACAAGGCACCCATGCCCCCGAAGCAAACCGTCACCCACGCCCCCATCGCCATCGGATCTAGGCCGCTGATCTTTGACAGTTTTTCTTGGAGGTCCACGGGTATGGATCCCATCCCCGCTTTCCGGTACTGCGCCACCACCTTCTGGTGCTTGTGAAAATTCTGAACCGACTTCACCGTGTACAGAAGCATGACGACGACCAAGACACCAATGATGATCTTGTTCGTGACACCAGGCACGGGGGGGATGTATGCAGCAAATGAATTAACCATCTTCCTTTTTATTCTCTCAAGATGAAAATTAACAAATGCCCGCAGCGGCAATTGCAGCATTCGCGGCTCTGGTTGCCCTCCTCCTGTTCTCGTCGTTCAAGTGCTCGTCGCTCCGTGCACGCGCACGACGCGCGACTTAAGTCGTGAAATGGACCCAACCCACAGAGCCCACAGAACCGATAGAGCCCACAGAGCCCACAGAGCCCACAGAGGCAATCTTCCCGATCTTACCCAGTCGGATGCGAATCTCCAACTCGTTAATCGCCCAGGCACGGGCATCCAATCTGCTCCCAACGCACTGGAAACGGTCAATCGCGACCGATGCCACGTCAGAAACCAAATCATGTAACAAAAGGAACGCGTCCGTGTCGCTGTCCGTGTCGCTGTCCGTGTCGCGCTCGCTGTCCGTGTCGCACTCGCTGTCGCACTCGCTGTCGCACTCGCTGTCGCACTCGCTGTCGCACTCGACGTGCGTGTCGGTGTGCGTGTCGGTGCCACTGTTCCACCCGCTCCCAATGTCAATGCCATCGTCGTCGCCGTCGCCGTCGCCGTCGCCGATGTCAATGCCGGCGCCGTCGCCGTCGCCGATGTCAATGCCGTCGCCGTCGCCGTCGCCGATGTCAATGCCGGCGCCGTCGCCAATGTCAATGCCGTCGCCGATGTCAATGCCGTCGCCATCGCCGTCTCCGTCGCCGTCTCCGTCAATGCCGTCGTTCATGTCGCGAGTTATGTGCCGACGCCGACGGCGGCGCTTACGGATCGCCACACACCCCGACAGGTCCAGGCGGAACGACCGATCTATCGAGTCGATCGCAAACTGGAGCAGCGCGGCGTACGAGTCGAACCTGCCGCGGTTGTATGTCGGTATGAAGTTCTCAATCATGAACGCGCGCATCATACTCATACGGACGTGCAAGAGCGTATGGACAGGATGCGTCGTGTTATGCGCATTCACCTCGTCCGTGACCCCGCGCACCATTGCGTCCCACTCGAGACGAAACGGAGGCGGTGGCGATGGGTCGTCGCCCTGTTCGACGTCGCACGACATCTCCTCGTTGCAGCTCGCCATTAATATCGTGCGAGTCGCGGGTCTGAACGGCGCGTCCAACCATCCAGCGGATACGCGACGAAACACGCTGTTCAACCGAACGACGCTGTTGAAGTTGCCGCCGTTGTAGACGTAGCGTCGTATATCCGCGTGGTCCTCGACGTACAGCGGGACTGTTGACAGTGAACGAACTTCGGCCAGGCGCGCGCCCATCGGAGTGTAGATCCCCTCCATGCTGCGCACTGCGCGTGCCTTGCTGTCGACCGTCCCAGTGTCGATGAATTCCATGACGGACGCAGGGGATCGCACCGGATACAGACTCACCCCATGCGACGCACAGATGACAGACTTCAAATGGTTTATCACGTTGCGTCGCACCGTGCGTTCTCGTGTAATCGCCAACACAGCCAACTTCGCCCGTACAACGACTGAGCTCCACTCACCGCCGTGGTAGTTGTACGCAAAGTCCAAGGCATCCTCGCGGCGCCATTTCCCAGACCGAGTACGAGTGAACGACATCTCGGCCGAGGGGATGCACATTGTGGAACTCGCTTCGGTACTCGTTATCCCCAGCGACCGGCGGTGCATACAGGCCGTCTGCAACGCGGAACGAATCCGACACAACACACCGGACGATGCGTCGCTACACACGGCGGGGCCCAACCCCATGCGCAGCAACAATCGGGGGAAAGCGATATTCCTAACCACTGTGTCAAAACACTCTGAACTAATTGAAGCGACGATTAACAACGTTCTAAACCGTTTTGAGTATGATAACAACCAGTCGTTGTCGTCATCTAAAGTCTCCGACAAATAAACACACGCGTCGATGAAATCTTCTCTACTCCACATGCAAAAAACATTAACACCTCGGGGAATTTAAAGAATCCGTCATTTGACGCGACACATGCGACACGTAATCGAAACGACGGTCAGCGTCGAGAACGGAATATCCTAAATGGGTCTGACACAAGAGAACGCATACCAGCAGGCGCAGGCGCAGGCGCAGGCGCTGGCGCAGCAGGCTCTGGCGCAGGCGCAGGCTCAGTCGCAGCAGGCTCTGGCACAGGCTCAGGCACAGGCTCAGGCTCTGGCTTAGTCGCAGCAGGCTCTGGTGCAGGCGCAGGCTCAGTCGCAGCAGGCTCAGTCGCAGGCACAGGCTCTGGCTCAGTCGCAGGCTCAGTCGCAGCAGGCTCTGGCTCAGTCGCAGGCTCCACCAACGGCTGCGACGGCGGTTGTTGCGGCGACGGGGCCTGGATCGTTGTTACATCATCGATATCTGTCTTTACAAGAACAACCTCCAACATTGGGTTTGCTACAAAATCTTCCATCCAAATTTACATATAGAACAGATAAATATTGCGGTCACCATGTGCATTTTTCGAATTCGGGATTTGAGGCATGGTTTATAATGTGCGTAGCGACGTGGTACTCAGTATCGACGATTCGATAGTACGACTCGAATTGGTTGAGGAGGGTGAAGATTTTCTGTTTGACGCGTCCGTTGTTTTCGCTGGTTTTTATACCGATGCTGATGTTGTTGTCGGCCGATAATATGCTGTCGACAAAACAATTGAGCACATGTTTCTGGCCTTTGAACTTGGCAAGGTGTGTCATTAGTGTCTTGCTCGGTGGGAGCATGCTTGCTCCCATGACTCATGACGCGCTCTAAGGCGCGCAAACACAGTGCGGCCGCCGGCGCGCTCATCGTCCGCGCGGCCACCACCACAGAATCACCGGTGAGCAGCGGCTCCCCCGGCTCAGACTCCCCGCCACGCCACCGCGCGTGCGTGGATGCGACACAGACACAGCTTTCGGCGCTCCACGGGGCGCGGGGGCAGCCACATACGCGGAGGCTGCGCAACACCTGCATGGCGACGCCAGCAACCACATCTCGGCCTCGGCCGACACCACAGACGCCCTCCGCGCCCTCAGCGCGGGGCAGGCAGACATCAGACGCCTGGTAGGGGGGCTGCTGGACAGGGAGGCGAGGGCGCGCGCCCAGCCACAGAATGCGCCGACGCAGGTGGGCGCGCCACAGGTTGCCGACGCCGGCCACAGCGGTGCCCTTGCGGGGGTGCTCGCTGTGGTGCAGGCGCAGGCGCAACAGATTGCGTCCCTGGTGGATGTGGTGAGCCTCCTGGTGAGCCGCGTCCCTGGGGCGCCCATGCAGATGCCGCATGCAGAGCCCGCCCGCGCGCGGGCCGGCCATGCGGCCCACAGTGCGGCGCCCCGCGCTGCGCCTGCTGCCGAGGCTGCTCAGCCTGCCCGGCCCGCTGCTGCTGCCGCCCCTGTGGCGTCGGCGGGGGGGGGGCGGCGACGGAGCGGCCTGCGTCGGGCGCCACGCGTGCCGCATCTGCGCGCGGCCCCTCCCGCCGGGGGGGGCTGCCTGCGCGTGTGGGCGACACGTCGCTGCGCCGCAGCTTCGTGCTGTCCATCCCGGTGGCACGCGGCGCCAACTGGTTCCTCGCGGGCGGTGGCAGGCGGATGGATGAAGAGGAGGCGACGGCGGCGGCGGCGGAGCGGATCGCTGCAGCTGCCGAGGACGGCACCAGCCTGCCCGTCCGCCTGGCTACGGATGTCGTGCGCTTCCTCTACGGCGGCACCGGCCGGCGGGAGCCGGCTGATGGTGGCGTCGTGTCCGCGTCGCTCCTCAACGCCAAGCCTGCCGTCGGGGCATCGGCGTGGAGCCACGCGGGGGCGGTGTGCTGCGTGTGCTCTTCACCGTGGCGTCTGACGCCGTGGCCGACACTGTCGTGCGCTGGCGCCACGAGCTGCGCCGCTGCGTGGACTCGACTGCAGTCTTCGACGTCCTCAGTGACCGCGAGGAGGCGCAGCACCAGGCGCTGTGGCCCGCTTTCCTCGCCGCCAAGGTTGCGGGGAAGCGGGCGCAGTTCCACCGCGCGCGCCTCGTCGTTGACGGCGAGCGGGTGCCTGCACCTGCTTGCTAGATGGCATTCCCTCTGGGGGTGTTTTTGAAGGGGAGGTGGCGCCACACGCGTGCGGTGGCGGGTGCGGTGTGGTCGCTGAGTAGAGTGCTGCGGCGGGTGTGCTACTAGCCCCGCTTCCGGTGGTCTGGGGAGGGCTTTTTGGTCCCTTCATGGTTTTATACCTTGGGTCCGCCCTCTGGCCATTTGAGGGGCTGGGTGTGCAGCCTGCACAGTGGTGCTGCTTGCTTGGCGCCCGCCACCAAGTGTGGATGGCGTTACCGTGGGCTACTTGTAGCTTGACCTTTTGTGGGCCTTGAGCCTTGTTTCTCTAAGTCCCACTGGAGCTTTGGAACCGTACGTGTGACCGCCAGAAGTGGATTGTAAACTCTCATCATCATCAAAAATTAGTGTGATCGAGATTGTGATGAACCACCCCAGTTCCGTGCAGCACTTCGCCCCTGGGTACAGTTCTCGCACACTGTTTTTCTCCGCCGTGGTGTACTCAGTGTCATCTTCTCTCTGGAATACAAAGTCGTCGTTGCTGCGGTTATTCATGGTCTCAAGAAGTTTGATCGTTCCCAGTGTGTCGTCGTTCATCTTGCTGGTCGTTGCCTCGTATTTTGGCGTCGCCGGTACAATCCACATCCAGCCGTCAGTGGATGTCGATACCTTGACGACATCGATGATGACGAGGACAAACGTGCCGTAAATCGAATTTCTCCCGTGTTTTTCAACGCAGATGTCCAACGCTTTGACCAAGTTGATTGGGTTGAACTGGACGGGGGATTCGAGGACGCAGAGTACGGTGAGGACATCAAGCGGGAGTGCCATTGACCCGACGACGATCACCAGCACCATCTGGATGCCGATCTCCATCGCGAGCTCCGCCGCCACGGATTTGATGATGCATCGGAATAGCTCCGGGAGAGCTAGCGCCATCAATTGGACGCTTTGAATGACTCGGGCGCGCACCGTCACCATGGTTGTTGGTCACCCCACACAATGGGTGGGGGTGTGGTGGTTTGTGTTTATATACAGTGCGCTGGTGTGGATCGGAGTGTGGATCTTTTTGTCGCGTGATTTTATATAGCGATATCGAAGATGATAACGCGTGACGCAGCGACCCCGGTTGTTCTCTTCGTTTTCATCGTGATCATTCTTCTTCTGATTCCCCTGTCCGTTGGGTGTTCAAACTCGATCGTCTCCCGCCTGACACGGAAGCAGCACCGCGACGAGTTCTCTGTCGACATCACGCACATCACCGACAACAGTGCGCCCCCCCTGCCTATGGTCGTGTTCGAAGGCGCGCGGGACCTCCCACCGCATCTCCAGGATGCCATCGCGCCTCTTCTCGCAAAGTCAGGCGGAGCCTCCTTGGAGGTGGTGTCCGCCTCCGATTCGCGCCCCGAGACGGGATTCCGCCTGGAGCTGCGAGATTTTGCCGACGCACTCGGCGGAGGCGCCGGTCTCGGAGGCAGTCTCGTCGTGTCCCCGGTGATGGGGCGAGAGGCCCGGAAGTACTTGGTCCTGTACGCGATGCTTCCGACTCCGGGGACCAGCGACTCGTCGCTCACGTTTTCGTCGCTGATAATGTCTCGTCGAAAGTTGCGCTTCATCGTCGTCCCGTCGCGTGAGGACGCCAACATCGCCAAGCTCCGCGTTCTGGTGAACGCCGCGTGGGTGACGGCCGTCGCGCCGCGCGGGTCGCACAGTACGTTCCTTCGGGCCGAGAAGACCAAGGCCACGCTCGTGGTGGGAGACCGCGTCGACCCGTCTCCCGACGTGACCGACGTCGTCGTGCTGTTCACGGCGGTTCCGAGGCAAGAGAGCGCCACCCCGCAGTCCATCCTCAGGGCGGCGGGCGTGGAGTACTCGACCAAGGACGTCGTGCCCCGTCTCGTCACGTACTTTGACGAGCGGGTGGTCGGCACGCCCGTCGCGATGGACGCCGTGGCGCCGTTCCTCCGGCCAGATAGATTGTTGATGCGCGACGCGGACGACGCCGTGCGGCCCGTCATTCTCGCCTACTCGCCCCCCCTCATCGTGCTTCGGACGCCGACGCAGACACAGACGCAGACACAGACGCAGCGCGTTCCGACCGCCTACACGGCGGTGGTAGACTCTCTCGTCGCGCGCATGTTTGAAACGAGCGAGGACCCGGGACGTCTGCTCGCCGAGTGCACGCTGGCTGTGAAGCTCGCCGACGAAGCCAAGGACGCGGCGAGTGTGTACGACCGCACGCGCGAGACGATCGTTCGGATGAACGCTGAGACGCACGCGCGTGCGCCTGCGCGTGCGCCTGCGCCTGCGCCGGTGATCGCGCACCTCGCCAGCGACGGCGTCTCCGCCAAGGCCCGCGGAGCGGGCGTCGGCGGCGTCTCCGCCAAGGCCCGCGGAGCGGGCGTCGAGGAGGGGTATGTGGATGTCGAGCCTAGTCGTAGTCGTAGTCGTAGTCGTAGTCGTCGGGCGTATTTGGCGCCGACCTACCCAGTCGCGATATCTCATCTGGCTTACCCCCGGGAGCTGCGGGACTCGACGCGGTCGGTGCGTCAGTTGACCCTGGTGGAGGGCGTGCTGGAGGGCGTGACCCTCGAGTTCGGCGACCGACTGGCCCTCTTGCATCAGACCGACACCCGCGAAAACGGGGACTACATGGTGGTGGGGTTCGCACCCGTGCCCATCCTCCAATCGCCGATCGTCATCAACGTCGCAGTCGCCGAGCGGCACGTCGAGCCGGACAGCGACCCGAAGCGCAAGTGGCACTGGCGGTTCGTGTCGGCGCGGACGAGCGTTGTCGACGCCGTCCATGGGCCACTCGCCCACCTCCGACCGGGCGACCAAGTCGTGTGGCGCGCCCCCCGGCCGCAGGGCATCCCCGACGGCATCCGGGCGCGTGTGTCGCGCGTCACGATGCTGCCAAACTCGACCAACGCCTTCGTCGTGGAAGCGGTCGTGTCCCTGGAAGACATCGACGGCTCTCCGTTGCTGCGGGAGTGGATGAACCCGCGGGCGCGGTGCTCGTCGAGCGCCAAGGTGCCGACCATGCAGCAGTGCCTGACGACGTGGGACGTGGCCGACCCGACGCAGTACGGTCCGTCGGTCGCGCGGGCGGTGTGGGACTCGCCTTGCGAGCACGACACAGACTGCCCCTATTACGACGAGAACACGCGGCGCGGCGGGTGCATGGGTGGCGGGCAGTGCGCCATGCCGGTGGGAGTGCGACGCGTCGGATTCCGAGGACACGACCGCGCGCCGACCCTGGCGACGGAAACGGCCAAGGCAACGGCGTAGTTACACACACACACACACACTACTTAAGCAGGCCCGCCACCGAGGACGACTCCAACCGGGGCGCCAGGTTGTCCAGAAACCACGTCGCGTCGTCGTCTTGCGGGTACTCTGCGGTGGCTTTCTGCGCGTACACGTGCGCGCGCATCGCCTTGACGACCTTGCCGTCGGCGACCTCTGGCTTGTGGGAGCAGTGGACCGTGTTTCCAGAGATCATGATGCCCTGGCCCACCTCGACGCGCACCGTCACGGCGCGCATATCCGCAAGGAGATCAGGTTGCTCCCGGTAAATCGCCGTCACGATCACGTCGGCCATGTCGGCCATGTCACCGGCCATGTCACCGGCCACGTCACCGACATACGCGCCGATCATATCGGCCGCGTTCGCAAGGTCCCGCAGAAGGTCCCCGCTCTTGGGGAGGAGGACGATGTTGAAGCCCTCGCGCAGCGCGACCAGGAAGACCGGTGGAGCGCTGACATACGGGACGAGGCGGTGGTCGGTGTGCATCTGCTGGTTGACGAGGATGGAGCCATCGTCGGGGTCGAAGTTGCCCAGGAGCGCACAGCCCGCCACTAGGTGGGGCTTCCGCAGGTGGCCCGGGATGCACGCGATCACGGCGCGAGAGACGCAGTCGATCGCCTCCAGCACGTCGGCGGGCGCGTGCTTCCTTAACAGGTCCACTGCCTCTTTGTCCAGCACGCGACCTGCAGACTCGTAGAGCTCCACGTCATCCATCCCCTGCGGGACGGGGACGACGACTTGCCTGAGCTGCTTACCGCCGAAGTCGATTCGGTCGTCTGTCTTTGTCCGAAACACGGCCTTGACTAAGCCACGGTCGTTGGCATCGGGACTCTCCATGAACGCCTCGATGATATCGAGGCGGTGATCAAGCGCGGTCAGGCGGCCGACGGAGAACATGGTGTAGCCATCGGTCTCCACCTGTCGCAGCTGATTGAGACCGGCGGCAATCTCGTGCTGGACCGCGCCCCCCAGGTCCACTGAGCGCTGACTGGGCGGGATGCCATTGGACTTGTCGTTGCACATGGAGTCGATCAACAGGCCGCACTTCAGTTGCAGCACAGACCTGACGGGACGATTGGCCTTCACAGGCAGCGGCTCCAGGACAACATAATCTGCACGCCAGCCACCGCCGCTAGGGCCAGCGTCCATCTGGCACGAGAGCAAGGCGGGTGGGGGGTGGGCAAGCAGTGAGTGGTGCGTGATCGGCTCGCCATGCAACTGCACCGCACCGCCATGCAACTGCACCGCACCGCCATGCAACTGCACCGCACCGCACCGCACTGCCATGCAACTGCCATGCAACTGCACCGCCATGCAACTGCACCGCACTGCACCGCACTGCCATGCAACTGCCATGCAACTGCACCGCACTGCACCGCACTGCCATGCAACTGCCATGCAGCTGCACCGCCATGCAACTGCACCGCACTGCCATGCAACTGCACCGCACCGCACTCCATGCAACTGCTCGGCACGACTGGGGGCTCGGGGCTCGGCACGACTGGGGGCTCGGGGCTCGACACGACTGGGGCTCGGGGGTCGGCACGACTGGGGCTCGGGGGTCGGCACGACTTGGGGCTATAGCATGTGGAGATGTGGAAGTGGATGATTTAAGTTTTTGTGCGAGATGTGTGGACTTGAAAAAAATATATTGATCGTCATAAAAATAAACGGAATGGAAGGAATCTGCCTGTGGAACGCTTTCGGCGAGTACGCATGCTCAAAGCCACCGATGCAGTCGTCGTCGCAGGGGTCGGCGGCTCGAGGGTCGGTTCAGGGTGCGGCGTCCATGGAAAAGTTTGGGGCGCCCATGGGGTACTCGTCCGTCTTCTCCTCACCCGCGCCGTTGGGAGGAGGCGTCGTGGACATGTCCAAAGACTCGGCGTCGATGATGGGGTCCCAGCCGCCCGCCGCGGGCGGCGGTTCCGGTAGAGAGGGTTTCTGTGGGTGTTCGGGGGGTCAGCCGGCGGCGGAGTGAAACCTAAAACGACGCCGGCCCGGGGTCGGCGTGCCTCAGCGCCGCGCTCAGATGGTCGGTTGCGGTGGCGGCACCACCTGCGGCGCCACTGGACCTACTCACTGACTTGCTCGACGCCATCGATACAACATGCGCGGGGAAGGGCGGGATGGAGGGCTTTCCGAAGAGGCCGCCGATGAGGTAGACTGCGACCAGACTCACTGCGAAAAGACGCCCACAGATCCACCACACCGAGCCCGACGACTGCGGCCCCGCGTCTTGTTCGTCCGCCGCCGCCGCGCTCCGGAGGGAGCGAGTGGTCGTGATGTAGCCGTAGATGGTTACGAGAGATGCAACGGCAACGGAAATTCCGAGGCGGGTGTTGAACGACATGTCTGACGCGCGTTTGAACATACCCCTTTTACCTGTGTAAAAAAGTAAAAATTGAAAGGGTATGAACGCACGGCGATGAACAATACCTCAGCAACGAAACTCTTCGCCCTCGGACCACTGAGGTGTCAGCGGGTCGATCGCGTGGACAACGCCGACGGGAGCTCGACCATCACGCTGAAACTGGAATCCAGCGCGCAGCAGATACTGAATTGAGCGCCACCGATGGCGTGGGTCCTCCTCAGCCGGGTCGTGTACACCCCGTACCGTACGCCGCGCGGCGACATCCTGCGACTCCGCAGCCTCATCGACGGGACAGCAAGATCGCTCCCGATCCCAAACATTATCGCGACGCCGCAGCTGGACGATATCCCAGTCGCGTCGAGTACCGGCGTGACGCTGTTCGTCATGTGCGCCACGACTCCCTAATTGGACGTGGCAGCGGGTCGGCGTTGGGATCGTTATCGAACGACGCGTTAGTAAACCTCATTCCGAAGGCATTCCTGAGCCAGTCGAAACTCGTCGACCTGATGATGATGATTGCGAAGATCGCGTACACGATGATCGTGCCCAGCCCAGACATGATGCCGCGTCCAATGTGCTCTCCCATCCATTTCAGCGCATCTGTTACTCGTGTATTCGGTTTGGCCACCATATAGTATGTATATGGTACATTTACATATATAAAACATACACACGGCCGCTCCGTCGAGGTTCGCCGCCAGTCCTTGAATTGCACGCATCTAATAAATGATGTATGTAGTGCTCCCGTACATTATCTGTTCCGTTTTATATGAACACTGGTGTAATGTCGCGCACCCGCCCTCCGCCTCCGCCTCCGCCTCCGCCTCCGCCTCCGCCTCCGCCTCCGCCTCCGCCTCCGCCTCCGCCTCCGCCTCCGCCTCCGCCTCCGCCTCCGCCTCCGCCCCGCGCCGCCCCGCCCCGCCAGTGCAACGACGGATACGCATTGTCGGGGGTGATCCAGAGGCACGTCCCGGCCATTCTCCAGATGAGTTGCATCAAACTCAAGACGTTTTACCACCTGGCCATGATCGTGACAAAGTGCCTCAACACGGCGGTGTTCGTTGTGTTCATCCTCGTGGGGAAACAGGGCGTCGACCGCATACTCACGTGCAACACGGACGTGGTCAAGCGGGTGCGCGCGTCGGATGTCAAACGCACGGGGTCAGGGCAGAATAAGCTCTCGAAAACGCCTTCCTGGGTGCCAGCCGCCGCACTGCGGGACGCCGTGCTGGGGTCGGACACTCCCGCGGTCATCTTCGTCATGCTCACACACGCGATCCTCGTGACGCCGGAGGCCGCACCGACACGGCCGGTGTCGTACTCGGACGGCGAGACGCGGCAGGCCGACGACAAAGGGACCGTCATGTTCCCGGGGCATGTCTTCGTCATCGAGCGACACGTCGCCGTCGACGGTGTGCGGTACAGTTTGTTCCAGTCGTACATTGACACGTACGACCTCGGACAACACATCAAAGAGCACTCCGATATGCTGGGAATGCACCGCGACGCCGTCACGGTCCTCCTCGACGGTCTCGTCGCCATGCTCAAGCAAGACCTATGGACGCGCGAAACAACGGCCTTCTGGGAAAAGCTCACCGGCGCAGATGAAGCACACTGCAAACAGTTCGAGGGCTTCTTGACGGGCGAGCGCATTCTGCCGTGCTACCGCGAGATCCCAGCCGCCGAGTGTGGCAACCACCTGCTGTCGCTCGCGACCGATACGCTGGTCGATATCCGCGCCGCAGAGGCCCGGGACCCGGGGGCGTTGGAGGCGCTCAACGCCACCACCTACGGCGACGCGACGTTGTACGAGGTGTCGGATGCGTACTCCCAGCACACGGTCCCCCCGCTGACACATGCCGAGTTGAAGGCGGAGGCAATGCAGATCGTGAATGAAATAAATAGCTTACCGTACTTAAAAATGCAAGGCGGCGGTGCAAAAGATACGAATAAAAAATCGAGAGGAACCGCCGCGCCGCAAAAGAAAAACGCCGCCGCCAAGCGGCCGACGCCATCAGCCGCCGCCGCCAAGCGACCGCCGACGCCATCCGCCGCCGCCGCCAAGCGACCGCCGACGCCATCCGCCGCCGCCGCCAAGCAACCGACGCCATCCGCAGCCGCCGCCAAGCGACCGACGCCATCCGCCGCCTCAGCCAAGCAACCGACGCCATCCGCCGCCTCGGGCAAGCGACCGACGCCATCAGCCGCCGCCGCCAAGCAACCGACGCCATCAGCCGCCGCCGCCAAGCGACCGACGCCATCCGCCGCCGCCGCCAAGTGGCCAACGCCATCCGCCGCCTCGGGTAAGCGACCGACGCCATCCGCCGCCTCGGGTAAGCGACCGACGCCATCCGCCGCCGCCGCCAAGCGACCGACGCCATCCGCCGCCTCGGGCAAGAAGCCGACGACGTCCGGAGGAAAGTCGGTCGGCGTCTTGACGAAGATCGGCCCGGGGGACGTATTGAGCATGCCGCCGGGCGGCACCATCGTCCTAGTTAACTCGCCTATGTGCGGTCACTGCGTGGCGATGCGTCCCGAATGGGACTCGGTTGCTCCTAGTATCGTCGGTAAGGGTATGAATGTAAGTCGACGTGCAATCGCTGCAGGGCCCGCGACCTACCGACATGTCGGCGGTCCTTCGGAACGACCCGGAATTCAATGGCGTGCCCCACATCGTATGGATTTCCCCCGAATTGGAGATCACGCAGTTCGACGGAGAGAGCCGCGACTCGTCCAGTATATCCCAATGGGTGGACCGCCTGTTACAGCGAAACCAATACACCTAACTTGATGTAGCGGTTGTAAATCATGTGTGTGGTCAATTACGATTCCAGTCCCTGGCGATGCTGTCCACCGATTCCAGGGCGCCCCGGGTCCACCCCTGATGGAGCGCGACCATTTCTCCCACCACTCGCACGTTTGGGTGGGGGCGTTGCGCCTGGCGGATGAACGCCTGCCGGGTTTTGAACCGTTTCGCGAGCGGCGCGTAGTAGTGCGTTCCGATCTTCCAATAAAATGCCTTGATCGCCTCCAGCTTCAAGTCCACGTCGGCGCGCAATCCAAGCGACTCGGCGATGAGTTTGCTGAAGTACGCCCGGTTCGTCGCGTTGTTGCGCGAGTGGGCGTGCAACGAGTCGGCGTCGGCGTTGTCGGTGTACGCGACCAGGTAGACCCCCGCCCCGACGTCCACGGGTGCAATCTTCTTGAGCGGACCCGGCACCACCGTCGTGGTACCGGTGTCCACCCCTGGGATGGGTGCACCGAACTTGGTGTACACGCGCATGAAGGATTGGCCGCGGATGTCTCTGAAGATGGCGTACTGTGGGAGCAGGCGACGGACGGTTTCCACCGTGCTCGCGACGACGACCTGTTTCGAAGCGTACGTGACGGAATCCCCGAGGACGTGGACGTGGACGTTGCCGTGGTCTAGGTCCACCCGCACAACCTCCGCGTTTGTGCGGATGCGGCGCCGTCCCACCTTGTCCGCGAGTCGCGCGACGACCAGCGCCCAGTCGATCGACATACCCACCCAGCCGCCCGTGTTGTCCTCCAGGCCGTAGTACTCAAGCACGTCGTGTGCCGACTCGGCCTCGAAGTCGCTGAATCCCATGCGTTCCACGAAACGCATGTACGCGTCGCGGCCAAGCGTCCCGACGGCGTACCTCTTGAACGTCATCCCACCGTGTCTGTTTTTGACGTAGTTCCGCCTCAGCAGGAGGATGGTGGCGTCGACACGCGCAGACACGTTTTCTAAGCCCGCGCCCGAATACGTCACACCCGCCAAAAACTCCGTGTACCCCACTCCCAGCTCGCCCAAAAGGGTCATCAGATTACCGGTTGCCCACTCTAACTGCCTTCGTCGCATTCTGGGTGTGCGCCTGGTCGACCGGCACAGATTAACTTATATTCGGCAGGCGTGCGACACTGAGCCAATTGAGAGCCTTGTGGCAAAGCGATCAATGCAGTGGCTAGGCCATGTGATGCGCATGCCGGCTTCTCGTCTTCCTCGTACGACTTTTGACTGCACAATGGATGTGGCTCGGCAGCAAGGCCGGCCTCCAGCCTCCTCCCGACACTATTTTCTTAAGCTACTGATTCAGCAGCTAGGCGAAACTAGTGGCACTCGTTCTGATTGGAAGACTTTTTCGGACACGGCGTTTGAGCGTGCTCAGGATAGGGTCGGGTGGAGAGCCGTGGTGTACGGTCCGGCTGCCCCTCAGGCGCCGGCCCCTCCACCACGGCGGTCAAGTAGATTGGCAAGCGCCACTTGACCCCCTATCCCCTAGAAGCAGTTAGGACCTATTTTGGAGGCGTCGCACAATAGCTCTCCTTTTTGCTCTGGGACTACACGTTGGCAGGCAGCCGGCTGGTGGCTACCGCCCCTCACAAGTAATTGTTAGGGCCAGAACTGGACTTGGGTCTAGGCGGTGGTACTAGGGCTAGAGGTAGTCTTTGCTGGAAAGCCGATGTAACTGTAACTGTAACTGTGTTTGCGGCCAACGCCGGCCCCGGTGTTGACGGTGACGCCGGAGAACCTGACCCGACCCATCCTCCCACCGAGGGCGGCGTCTCGTTCCAACACAACAAATGTCTTTTCGGGACGGAGCGTCATCATCCGGTAGGCTGCATACAGTCCCGAAATCCCGCCGCCGATGATGACGACGTCGACGTGGACGCACTTGGTCTTCTTCATCGGGGATCGGGGATTCAGTGCATTTGTCGAACAAAAAAATTGATGAGGCCCAATACCCAACGGCAAGACAGGATAGAAGACATGGAGCGGCCCGCGAGGGTCATGCGTGACAAGTTCTACATTGCACTGGAAGCAGAAGCATTGGCGGAAGCAGCAGAAGCAGCGCTGGCGTTGGAGGAAACACCCGAGTCAGCAGAGGCAGCAGAGGCAGCAGAGGCAGCAGCGCTCGAGAAGCTGTTGTCGACATGCTTTCGGAGAGGCGCCAAGCAGCGTCGAAAGCAGGATCCGATCCGCATCGTCATTGACTTGACGGGTGACAATGAGTGAGCTTGCTCATGTTTTGCTGGCTTTACCATCGGCTTCGCTTTCGAGTGGCGGTTTACTGGCCACGCTCCCCGTCTCCATCGCCGACGTCAGCACCGTCCCCGTCATCATCACCGAGCATGCCATCGCCGTCGTCAGCACCGTCCTCGTCCTTGACGGCCTCGGCGTCGGCTCCGGCCTTAGCGCGATTGGCGCGACCCTTTTCGCCCTTGTCGCCCTTGCCCTTGTCACCCCTGTCACCCCTGTCACCCTTGTCACCCTTGTCGCCCTTGTCGCCCTCTCCCTCGCCCTCGCCCTCTCTATCGCCATCGCCCTCTCCATCGCCATCGCCCTCGCCCTCGCTGTCGCTCTCGCCGTCGCCCCCCGGAAGCCCCAGCATGACCGGCTCCATCCGGAGGTCTATACTCATGGCGTTGAGCTCGTGTACCAGGACGCCGAACGCGGCGGGCACGCGCACCGATCCCTCGCGCGGTGGGCCGCCGTCGATACGTCCTTCGAGGGGGGCGCGGTCGACGCCTGCGCCGCTGGCCGCGCCGACCCGGGTCGGCGGGGCGTCGCGCTTTCCGTCGCTCCGCTGCATGAACGACTCGCTTGCGAACGCCGCCATGCCGTGCGCGTACAGCGCGTCGCGCTCCATCTCCCCGATGCGCAGCCCGCCCGATCCGTCGGCCTGTTTGGTGGGCTGGCGCGTGACCGCGCTGATGGGTCCCTTGCCAGACCGCGTCTGCCACTTGTCGGCGACCATGTGCTTGAGGCGGCCGTAGTAGTTGAGGCCGACGTACACGGCCGCGTGGATCTGGTGCCCGGTTCGGCCGCTGTAGATGAGCTCGGTTCCCGACGCGTGCAGGCCGTGCGCCGCGAGCACGTCGCCAGCGTCTGCGGCGGGGTCGGCGCCGAACAGCGACGACGAGAACGTGGTGCAGTCGTACTGCTTCCCCGCCGCGGCGCCGGCCTTGCCGAGCAGCAGCTCTAGCATGTGGGCGGGTGTGTTTCGCGACGGGATGCTGTGCGGGTTGAAGAGAATGTCGGGAACGATGCCCGACTGGAGCACCGGCATGTCCTCCTCCGGGAGGATCATCCCCACGACGCCCTTTTGGCTGTACCGCGTCGCGAGCTTGTCCCCCATGTCCGGCGCGCGCGTGTGGCGCATGCGCAGCTTCATGGCGCGCGCCGCGCCGCCCGACGAGGACGACGACATCATCCCGCGCGAGAACGCGCTCGGGTACACGTACACGCGGTCGACCGTGCCCGCGGTCTTGCGCGTCGCGCGCACCGGTACGTCGCCATCCTCGTCGCCCGCGGCGGCGGCGCCGCCCGTCGTGACCGCCCCGTGGGCCGCTGCGGATGTCGCCGTCGCGGCGTGGTTGGTGCGGACGCGGTTGAACAGCACCTCGCCTGGCTCGACGTGGGCGTCCAGTTTGGGCATCTCCCCGAACGCCGTGGTGTGGTCCTCGGTCTCGGTCTCCTCGTGTCGGAACGTGTGGTAGACGGTGATGCCGAGCCGGCCGCGGTCGACGGACGCGCGGTTGAGGATGAGGGCGTCCTCAACGTTGTACCCGCCGTAGCAACACACCGCCACGACCAGGTTCTCGCCGTGCCCGTGCTGCCCCTGCCACAGCCCCTGCGCGAAGCGCGTCGTGACGAGCGGGAGCTGCGGCGAGTTGAGCACGTACGCGACCGTGTCCATGCGCGATCGGAACGCGGTTGAGTACACCCCGATGGCCTGCTTCATCTGCGCCATCGCAAACGCGTTACGCGGCGCCGCGTTGTGCTCCATCAGCGGGATGGTGCTCGCGGGCACCGACAGCATGGCAGCCGCGGGGTGGAGCTCGCAGTGGGTGTAGCGGCGCGTCTGCCCGAAGCGGGTGATGTCGCTCGGCTTCATCGCGACCAACACCGACGAACGGATCTCCTCCACGTCCAGGAGCTCGACCGCGCCAGACCCGACCACATCCTCCAACCATCTCAGCGCCGCCGCTCCACTCACCGAGGCCCGGCGCACGACGGCCGACAGCGGTAGCGGCGCCGGGCTCGGGAGCCACGCGTCAGAGTCGTCGTCGCTGCCGGCGGATCCGCGGTACCCGCCATTTGCACGGCGGGTGCCGTCGACCTTCTCAACCTTTGCCAGCGGCCGCACCACGCGGCCGCGCCCCGTCAGGACGAGCAGCTCGCTGTCGACGACGTTCCACACGATTGACGTGTCGACGGACGCGCGCGCCGACCCGGACGCGCGCGCCAGCCGCAGGGCGCGCCGCAGCGCGCGCGGGTTGCGCGTCACGGCGATCCAGGTGTCGTCCACCAGCACGCGCGTCACGTCGGTCGCCGTGACCCGGTCGACGCCCAAGGACTTGACGACGCGTGACAGGCGCCAGTCGGCGTCCATGCCCACGTCAGCAGCGACAGCGCCCTCCTCCTCCGTCGCGCCGTCGGCGGTGCCGGTGTCGGCCTCCTCCTCCTCCGTCGCGCCGTCGGCGGTGCCGGTGTCGGCCTCCTCCTCCTCCGTCGCGCCGTCGGCGGTGCCGGTGTCGGCCTCCTCCTCCTCCGTCGCGCCGTCGGCGGTGCCGGTGCCGGTGTCGGCCTCCTCCTCCTCCGACGCGCCGTCGGCGGTGCCGGCGCCGGCCTCCTCCTCCTCCGTCGCGCCGTCGGCGGTGCCGGCGCCGGTGCCGGCCTTTCTCGTCGCGCCGCCCGACACCCTCGCCCTCGCCCGCAGGGTGTCTGGGTGTTGTGCGATGATGGCCACGGCGCGTTTCTTTGCGCCCGAGCTCCCTACGGTGATCATCGCCGTGGTCGCGAGGTGGCACACGATCCCGACGTTTGGTCCGTCGGGAGAGTCAACGGGACACACCGCCCCCCAGTGCGATGCGCGCAGCTTGTGCGGCTCTGCCATCTTCACCGAGTCTGGCAGGCGGTTGTTCACGCGCCGGATGTGCGCGAGGTACGACATGTACGTCACGCGCGAGAGTTCCTGCACCAGCGAGCTCTCGCCATCGCCTGCGTCAGACGTATCATTCTCGTCCGCGCCCCAGTCCCCCTTGAGCGACCTGCGCACACGCTCGCTGAGGTAGTGCGTCTCGAAGATGGACTTGAAGTTGCGCGCGGTGATGAAGCGCGACGGATCGTTGTGCGTGCGCCATGTGCCACTGTCCCACTCGACGTCCAGTCGCCTCTCCATTGAGGAGCGCACGCGGACCATGATGTCCCTGAACAGCTCTCCCAGCTGCGCCCCGGACACGATGATGCGCTTGTTGGCGTAGTCGTCGCGTACGAGCATGTCGCGTGTGCCCTGCACCGACGTCACGAGCTGGTTTGCGATGCGCCCCAAGAAGAGCGCCTTGACGCCGAAGTCTGCGCCCGCCGATGGGAGGAGGTGCTGCGTGAAGATGGTCTTGAGCGTGTCCTTTGCCGGAACCAGCTGCTGGATGTACACGACGGCCTCGCGTTGGTTGGTCGCGATGGCACCCGCCTCGGCGATTGACGGCAGCAGGAAGTCGATGACTTTGGGGTCCTTTGAGATGAGTTTCAGGATGTCCCGGTCGCTGTCGACGCCGAGCGCGCGGAAGAGCACAAACAGCGGGATCCCGCCGCCGGACGCCGCCGAGGACACTGCATCCGCCATGGGGTCGTCGTTCATCGAGCGGACCATGCCGAGCCTGGTCACAATGACACTCACGGTCTTCTTGGCGCGGTTGACGTAAAACGTGAGCGTGCGGGGGAACGCACTTGTCTCTGTCATGGTCCTGATGTACGCGAGGTGCGACACCTTTGACGCGGGTGCGTCGTCCGTCTTGACATACAGCCGGTTATCCACGATTTCCTCGCGTGACACCAATACCTTTTCGCGGCCGTCGACAATAAAGTAGCCGCCCCGGTCGTATGGGCACTCGCCCATGCTGCTCAGTGTCGCCGCGTCGAGGCCGTGCAGCGGGCACATTTTGCTGTGGAGCATCAGTGGGATCTTGCCAAGCACGATATCCTGGTTAGGGAAGCTGAACGTGTTCGTGGGCCCCGACCCGATCTGCACGTCAACCTCGACGTCTACCGATATGGTGAGCATGTACGACAGGTCGCGCAGCCTCGCTTCGGCCGCCGTCACGTCTGGCAGCTTGACGTCGATGCCTTTGCGCCTGCGTCCAAAGAACACGTCGATCGTCACCGGCGCGCCCCCCTCGGACTTGATCAGCGAGATGCGGTCCATGGTCGTGAGCATGTCGTAGACGCCCCGCGTGATGAAGTCATCGTATGAGTCGATGTGGTGGCGCGTCAGGGCGTACGGGTCGTCCTTCTCCCGTGCGTCGAGGGCCGTGAGCGCGTGGTTGATGTATTCGATGTCCTCGCTCGCCATATGTTCTACTTTACTTTTCAGAAACTAAAATCAAGCGATGGATTGGCCGCAACCGCCAACAAACATTATGTGCGGTGTAATACAAATGGGGAATACTCCAAGCGCGCCAAAAACACATCCAAAAACACAGCCAAAGACCAAGACCAAGACCACGACCAAGACCAAGACCAGCCCAAGCAAAAACACGACGACCGCGATAAAGCCGACCAAGGCACCAAGGCGCAAAAAGGCCGCAACGACGACGACGGCGGCCGCCACAAAGGCCGCCGTGACCACCGCAAGCAAAAAGCCGCCGCCGCCTAAGAAGATGGTGTCGACCAAGAAGGTGGTGTCGACCAAGCCTAAGCCCAAGAAGGTGTCGTCGACCAAGCCCAAGAAGGTGCCGTCGCCCAGGCCCAAGAAGGTGTCGTCGCGAAAGCCCAAGAAGGTGTCGCGCAAGGGGATGCGCGGCGGCTGGGGAGGGTGCGCATCAGAGTCCAGCAGCAACGCGTTCCCACCGGTGGGCAGCCAGCTCGGGCACGGCACGGGCATGCCGGAGCCGGCGGCGGACTCATCGTCGTCCTGCAGCGGCGCCGTGCTCACGGCTGCAGAGTCGATGAGCACCGCCGGTGCGGCACCCGATGGTGCTAGACGGTCTCCAACTGCCGGGTATGGCGGCAGGGAGCAGCTTTAACCTTTAACAAGTCGTATTTAAACCATCCGAGGCCTGCGATTCTCTCCAGAACACTTGGGGAGAGATGGTGTTGCGGTGCCAGGAGCGGCCTCACGGTGGGGGCACGGGTGTTGCGGGGTACCGCGACATCGTATCCAAATTGAATGGATACGGTGCCCTCGGGCGATTGACAGTCTGGAGGTGTGGGGAGGTGTGGTGAATCAACCTGACTAGTTCAGCTACATGGTGAAAGAGAGTGCGGTCTATATTGCTGCTTCGAGTGGCCGCATGGTTAGCAATGATGTGGAATCCCGGAAAGCTCTAATGTTGGACTGAATGTGAAAAACGACATACTTGAGAATCCACGCAAGCTCTGAATCTGTGGAATCCTGGAAAGCTCTAATGTTGGACTGAATGTGAAAAACGACATACTTGAGAATCCACGCAAGCTCTGAATCTGTCGAATCCTGGAAAGCTGAAGTTGGCTGAATTTTATAGAAAGTCGAATGTTGGACTGAATGTGAAAACCGACATACTTGAGAATCCACGCAAGCTCTGAATCTGTCGAATTATGGAAAGCTGAAGTTGGCTGAATTTATAGAGAGTCGAATGTTGGACTGAATGTGAAAAACGACATACTTGAGAATCCACGCAAGCTCTGAATCTGTCGAATCCTGGAAAGCTGAAGTTGGCTGAATTTTATAGAAAGTCGAATGTTGGACTGAATGTGAAAACCGACATACTTGAGAATCCACGCAAGCTCTGAATCTGTCGAATTATGGAAAGCTGAAGTTGGCTGAATTTATAGAGGCGGAGGGGTTTACCGAGGCGTTTTGGTCGGGTATTTCCGCCCGTTCTTAATCTTGGGAAACTGGTTTTCCAAGATTGTCTGGATTTGCCGGATCTCCTTGTCGTCGGATGACGGGGATGGCTTGTTGGATATGCTGGACGACTTCGCGCCCTTAACGCCCTTGGTGTGGCAGTGCTCCGCGGTGTAGACGAACTTGGTGGGGTCGGCGGCGAACGCCTTGGGGTCCTTGGCGCTGCACACTTTGACGCGGCGATCGGCGATGAAGGCGCTGTACTCGCTCTTGGCGCGCAGCGCCGAGTCGGCCGTTGCGGCGTCGAACGTCGCGCGGCCACGTGCTTTGCTCGTGGTTCTGGTCCGAGTGGGTGGAGGGAGGCTCTTTGACGCAGGCATTGTTTACAATAACATGTTAAAATATTGACACCCAGGTGCTTCCTGACCCTTTAAGTTGGGTATTGCATAAAAAAAACAAGAACCAGGCATCTCCGGCACCTTCTAGGCAGCTCCGACACCTTCTAGGCAGCTCCGACACCTTCTAGGCAGCTCCGGCACCTTCTAGGCAGCTCCGGCACCTTCTAGGCAGCTCCGGCACCTTCTAGGCAGCTTCCTCCAGCAGGCGCACAATCTCCATGTGCCCGCGACCCACCCACCCCCTTCAGCACTTGTTTGCGGCGTTCTGCACCACGTTCAGCGCGGCCGTCACCGCGTTCCTCGCCGACACGTGCGCCGACGTGGAGCGCGCCAGCAGCGCGGCCTGGTGAGCCGCGTGGGCCTGCGCCCCGGTGACGGCGGTGCCCGCCCCGGTGACGGCGGCCTGCGCATATGAGAGAGCGGCCTGCACGTCTTTGAACTCGGCCTGCGCCTGGAGGACGACGTCCTGCGCGCGCTTCGCGACCCCCTGCGCGCGCGCCAGACCGTCCCGCGCAGCTACGTCTGACGCCTCGTCGCCCTCCATCTGCGCGCGCGCCACGGCCGCCTTGGCAATCGACTCTTTCAGGTGCTGGAAGCACTCGTGGGAGGGCGACTTCATCTGCTGGAAGAGCTCGACGGGCGCGTCCAAGGCCGCGCTGCTGCTGCTGCGCGGGAGCACTGCCACCTGACCGGCCTGCCCGCCCGCCCGACCGGCGTGCTTGCCCTGGCCGGCGCGCCCGCTCTGACGGATCTGTCCGGCCTGACCGGCCTGACCGCCCTGACCGCCCTGACGGTTCTGACCGGCCTGACCGGCCTGACGGATCTGATCGCCCTGACAGACGAGCTTGTCCGACTCGTACGCAGCAGCAGCAACGGCAGCAGCAGCAGTGGCAAACGCCGTCGGAGCACCCGCATACGCAGCATACGAGGCAGCAGGAGCGGAAACAGCAGGAGCCGGTTTGTAGTTGGCGAGACTCCGCGGCGTGTCGCCCCCCCACGCCGCTGACGACGCGGCACCCTCGATACTCTCATTGAGGCTGGCCAGCATGTCGTTGCCCTCCTTCAGCGTCTTTGCCAGCAGCAGGATCAGCTCCCCGTCGTGGAGCGCCACCGCGACCTTGACCTTGTCCAGGACCTCGGGCGACACGCCGTCGATGTACGTTCGGTCTGTGAAGCTCACAGCCACCTGACTCGCGTGCACTGCGTCTGCGCCACTGTACCCCGTGTAGCGCAGCCTCATGGAGCTCACAATAGGCAGGGGCGGCATGGACCCCGGAAGCCCGATGCGCTTTGAGAAGGATTCCTTCAGAGACCCCTGCCAGGAGTAGAACATGTAGGACTCGTCGTCCTGCGCGCGCATGTGGGTCAAGGCGCGCTTGTGGGCCGCTTTGGAGCTGAGTTTGAGTGGATGGATGCATGCATGGATTCAAAACAAGCAGCTACAACCCAGCGCATCCCAGCGCATCCCAGCGCAACCCAGCGCATCCCAGCGCATCCCATGCCATTGAAGCGCATCCCATGCCATTGAAGCGCATCCCATGCCATTGAAGCGCATCCCACAGCGCGCACCTCGTCAGATATGCTATATGCAGTGTTGTTGACCGAGCTGGAGCTCATCGTGGAGAGAAGCGAAGTGAAGAGAAGCGAAGTGAAGAGAAGCGAAGTGAACCAGCATGTAGTTTCAAACTACACCGTACGCGGTTACGCTGATCTGGACAATGTGCCACACTGTGCATGGCGCTGCGCAAATATGCTAAACATCTGTTCTGTAGTCGTATGGAATGGAGGTAAGCACGGTTCGCGCCAGGGTGCCGCTTCGACATGGGCCATGTGTCGGCCGTGTCGGCCGTGTCGGCCGATTGATTCACATGACCACATGACGTGACAGTGTTTGATGTCACGGTCACAGTTACGTTGTTCCTGTCATAGTTGAGTCGCGGAAGCTGCCTAGAAGGTGCCCGCGGAATGACACGTTTGGGGATCAACGTATCGATGCGCCGAATACGATCTCGTTGCAAGAAACATGGTAAAATGTTAGTCCATTAGTCCTGATGATACTAATGGACTACAGCAGGTCATCCGACTCCGGCTCCTCCTCCGGCCCCTCTTCCGACCCCTCCTCCTCCTCCTCCGTACCCGAAATGTTGAACTTGAGCCCTGGCACCAGAGCCTCCGCGTCCACGGCGAGCTGCACGAGACTCTTCGACACATTGAACGTGTCCAGGAAGCGCACTCGGAGAGGCCGCTTCAGGGCCGAGATCGCATCGATGGTCTCCTTGCGCGGCATCGCGCAGATCGCCAGCGATGAGACTGACTCCGGAAGGATGTCGATGGCGTGCTTGAACAGCTCGTCCTCGTCGATTTGGATGCTGACCTGCTTCACCACGTCGGTGAAGCTGTGAATGATCCGGTCGACCACCCTCGTCACGGATGCGAACTCCGTGTCCGTGCAGTGCATGATGTCCATGGTGAGATGCAGGTAAATGCGTGCAAAGTCCACGGCCACCTCGTCGCATGCGTCCACAAAGCCCAGGAAGCGGTCGACAGCCTCGAACGTGCCAAAGAGGGGCGGGCTGATCTCCAGCCGTAAGCGTAGTTGCCGGCGTAGTTGCTCTTGGCGGCAATGACCTGCTCGCTCGTGGCCTGCACTCATGCATGGGAGGAGGGGGGGAGGGGGGCTGAGAAAGTGGGAGGGTAGAAGGAAGGTGGTCTTTGCGGCAGTGGCCTACACGCGCACGCAAGATGCCACGCACGCACGCATCCATGCAACCGGGCAGACCGCAGTGGCGTGCCATATATGTACACGCATCAGAAGTAGCGGCAGCAAGGGCGGGGCCACGTGTGGGCGGCCGGGTGGCGCGTGTGAGGTGGGGCGCGCTTGCATGCGAGCGCCTGTGCGTTGTCCCACGTTGAGCGCTCCGAGCCTGGCAGCAGCAGGTTGGGTTGATGGGAATGCAAAAGACCGCTCACTCGCGCTCCCCCTCTCTCCCCCTCTCTCTGTCCCCCTCTGCTTTCCCCCTTTCCTCCCTCTCTGCGCCCCTCTCTCTGACCCCCCCTCTCCCTCCCCCCCTCTCACACGCACTGAACACACACACAAACACCTTGATCTCGGCCTCGCGCTCGCTGATCGTGGTCCCCTGTGGCTGCACCCACGCACCGCCCTTGTGGGTCGAGCCAGTGCAGATCGCACAGTAGTCAAAGGGGATGACCTCGCCGCCCTCGAGCGTGGCGCTGCTCTTGGTCAGCTCAGTCACGACACCCTGCACGCGTGCACGAGGGTCAAGGCGTGTGTTTTGGCAGTTATGGGGAGTGTGCAGCTGTGACTGGTGGTGGCAGGTGGTGTGGTGTGCAGTGTGTGTGTGTGCCTGTCTGTCTGCCTGTCTGCCTGCCTGTCTGCCTGTCTGTCTGCCTGCCTGTCTGTCTGTCTGCCTGTCTGTCTGTCTGTCTGTGTCTGTCTGTGTTTGCCTTGCTGGTGGGAGGAGCCACGTATCACCACGCACGCCCGCAAGCGAGGGCCGCATTGGCGCAGCCGAGCGGCCGGAGGGGCACCCCTCTGCAGCACCTGCTCTGATGACCCATCAGCACACACAGATGCGCCTCCCGAGCGAGACGCACGACGCACCCAGGCCCGGTCATCAACAACAAACCGAAAACCTTTCGGGGTTTATGAACCCTAAACCCCAGAGCGTCGAGCACACTGCACCATTTTGACCGTGCCCATGCTCTTCAAAATCAACCCCCAACTGAACCCCAGACCCACCCAGCCACTTCTAGGTGGACCTAAGCACGATGGTTTATAAGCCTTAGCACGATGGTTCATAAACCCCAAACCCTAGAACCCACGCACCATCTTGACCGTGCCCATGCCTGGGATTTCCGCGTACGGCATAGCCATGCCGGGAGCACCCGCGGGGCGCACAGAGACGCGCACGTTGGCAAAGGTCACGTCAAAGAATTCCTTGCTGCGGGGGTGGGAAGGCCAGCAGCTCGTTAGTGAGCGGGAGCATGCAAGCGCTTGGTCGCAGATGCGCAGCCGCAGCGGTGTTCTGTGTCCGGCAAGGGATGGGTCCAGGGCTGCCGTTTCTCATTTTTAGATGAATGATCAAAATGATGAATGATGAATGATGATGAACATGATGATGATGATGATGGAAATGAAGTTGTTTTGCTACCGGCGGTCACTCGTTCGGTTCGGTAGAGTGGTTTGCGCGTATGGTTTCGGTGCGTATCCAGGGAGGACAGGGAGGAGCAGCATTTTGTTGAAAGTAAACTATTAGTACCGTGCAGGACCTTCAGGCTCTGGGCTCAGGAGCCTTCGCGAATAAACATTGTGTTGGACGCCCCCGCGAAGCTGAAAACGACGAAATTTCACAAAAAATCGCGATTTTGGGCGTCAAATCGGCTGAAATCGACGATTTCTGTCTCAGCCTTTCAGTAGTGTTTGTTTGATTACAGTCACGCGTGACAACAGTCACGGCTCGGGGCAAAGCCTGAGCTCCACCGGCCGCAGATGGTGACCCGCCGTAAGGCATGGCAGTCACCACCCACGACCAATGTCGTGCGGCCGGACTCTGCAGCTAGGCACCATTCTCCCTAACTCGCTCAAACTCAAAAGTCGGTGGGACACCACGCTTCATCAGGGTGGGTGGGCGGTAGATCAAAGGCTGACGACGGAACTGGAAGCCGAAAAGGGAGCGGTGCTAGCGACCCAAGAAGACGGATAGGAATCTTGGGGTGCTAGCACCATTTAGAGGCGCTCTGTACTTCTCACTTCACACTTGGAAAGCAGCTTTCGACAGAAACTCCAGTTTTCTAGATAGAATGGATATCCATCTAGGGATATCCATCTAGGGAACTGGTCCTGATGGGGCGAGGCTATGTGGCAGATGGGGCAGCGGTACGATGGAGAGCACGATGCACGATGGCGAGAATTGCGGCGAGCATGCACCCCCTCTCACAACGATCGGAACTCAAGCAGATTGCGGCTCCTAATGGTTTACTGTGCCTGGATGGAAGAGAGAGACGATGGCGAGAAATTGAGAAACATGGGAAGCGAGGCACATGCGGCTAGGCTTTGTGAGGAGGTTGCGGCGCAGGGGTTCCCTGCCCCAAGGCGCAGATTATTAGATGGCGACGCAATCGATGCACCAGCCGTGCGGCATGGGGCGAGGCGAGGCCCCACCAGCGGGCGGGCACCATAATGGAGATGGCGGCTAAGAACGGGGAATGCGGCTACCGGGGATGAGGCTACGGGTTATGCATGCCAGGGGACGGCGGACAAGGCTAATGCGTCACGGCGCATGGGTAAAGAACGGGGAATGAGGCTACGGGAGCTGGCGGGCGCGGCGCGCGCATGGCGCGCGCGGCGCATGGGGGTTGCATGGCGGCGCTCTGCGCGTGCATGCATGGAGGAGATTGCTGGCGGGCATGGAGGAGATTGCTCGCGGGCGTGGAGGAGATTGCAGGCGGCAGCATGGAAGCGGATGGCGACAAATTGAGAAACATGGGAAGCGAGGCACATGCGGCTAGGCTTTGTGAGGAGCTTGTGGCGCAGGGGTTCCCTGCCCCAAGGCGCAGATTATAGATGGCGCAGCAATCAATACACTAGCCGTGCGGCATGGGGCGAGGCGAGGCCCCACCAGCGGGCGGGCACCAAAATGGAGATGGCGGTTAAGAACGGGGAATGAGGCTACAGGGAGAGGATACGGGTTACAGATGCCAAAGGGGACGGCGGAACAAGGATCAGCCATAGGTGTCACGGGAATGGCTAAAGAACGGGAATGAGGCGGGTGGTACGGGTGCTGGCGCGCATGGGGCGCGGCGCGGCGCATGGACATCGCATGGCGGCGCCCATGCATGGACGAGATTGCTGGCGGGCATACAGGAGATTGCTGGCGGGCATGGAGGAGATTGCTTGCGGGCATACAAGAGATTGCTGGCGAGCGTGGAGGAGATTGCTGGCGGGCATGGAGGAGATTGCTGGAGCCAATGGCGGCGGCGGGACTAGTAGTAGAACACAGGCGCACACCAACAATGCGTTGCTGTCACTACCTGGGTGGTATAGGGTGGATCTGGGGGGCCAGTGTCCTGTCTAGGTCCAGTGCGTGCGCGCGTGTGGGGGTTAACCCTCACCCCTACCAGGTAGCCAGCCAGTTTCCCACTGAAACTGAGTTTAAGGTGTCGGGCGCTAGCGCCGACACCGGTCTTATACATCATTACTGGTGTCACACAGACTGTAAGATCCATCATCATCATCAGGGATTAAATAGACAACCACAAAAACGACCCCCGCGGAGATTAAACAATCAAATTTTCGACCCTCCCCCGCGAAGGCTCAGGACCTGGACGGTATTACATTATTATACATGATAAGTATGTGCTTTGGTCTGTTAGCGTGTAGGTAGGCGTGTGCCCACCAGCTCCTAGTTGATGCTGTGGCGCAGCGAATATATCTCATGAAATAATCAGAATCCCACCCCACCAACATTAATTGCGACACAGGCAGACAGGGATTTGAGCTCAAGCTACTCTTCCATGCCACGCCGTCGTGATGCTGGGATCTGGCAGGGTAAGCGGGGTGGGCCAAGACAAAAAACCTCACCGGTCAACTACGACCACCGCGATGTCAGCCTTGGTTGCTGCTCTGCGCAGACACGGCATAGTGGATGCGTTCAGATGTGCATGTGGACGAGGCGTGCAGGGGGGCGGCGTTGGGGGATGGGTTCACGGGGATGCAACGTCATTGGCACCCACTTGGCCAGGGCAATTCCCCCGCATCCGCCGCCCAGCACGAGCAGTGTCTTCTTGGTCATGATGTTAGTTAGGTGGTGATCGTTTGGGACAATGCACTCCGCCTTGTGTGTGAGCATACGTTGCACAACGTTGGCACCGTTCATACCCGTTCATACCCGTTCATACCCCACACCATAACGCTTTAGTGCTAGCACGCGTGAGCTGAGCTGAGCAGACCTTGGAAAACGTGCACCCGTGTGCCTGCGTGAGGGGCACACCTCCTTTCTTCCCCGCGTTATCCCAGAACACACAGTGTGCATGCTGTCCCACCCGCAATGGACAAACGCGCTTCTCCGTGGCTCGTCCGCTGCGTGGGCGACGCCATGGCGACCCCTCTTGCGTCCGTTGTGAGCGGGACAAGCAGTGGCGGGATGGTCAAGTGGCCAGCTCGAATGCAATGTTCCTCTTCCGTCATGCCATGCGAGAGCCTTCATAGCTCTTCATGCGAGTCAGCCCCGGCCCACGGCATCACGTTGGGATCGTTCAGCTGTCGCCCCGTTCGTCGTTCGTCCTTTCTGTCCTTCCCGCTGCCACCACTAGAGGTGAGGGCAGAGACGGGGCCTTGCATGGGCGCATGGGCATGGGCGCATGTTTCGAGTGCCGAGCTCGTGAGCTGCCACATGCACATGCAGGTGGACCTCGATGCAGATGCGGCCGAGGAGTTCTCCCAGCAGGCGAATCGCGTGGCCACAGCAATGCGCGCTCACATTTTGCCGCGGCTGGAGATGATGGTGCCGCGGCATGCACTGCACCAGCTGGAGCGCGCGGGTGGGATCGCAGGGCAAAAATCATGATGTACACAGAGCGTGCGCGTGCTGCAAAGGGGCACACCTCTCTCCCGCACGCGACGATCTGTGCATGTGCACGCTCGCTCGCCCTCCCGCCCACCATGCTCGGAAGCATGCACGCACGCACACACACGCATACACACCGGCTCTGCAGGTCGCTGGCTCAGTGGGAGGCGCCACCGCCCGGCTGGCGAGGGCGGTGGCGAGGGCGGCGCTCGTGGCGGCGGCACTCATCGCGAGGAGGCGCGCCTGGAGGAGGAGGCGTTGCAGGTGTGTGTGCGCGTGTGTGCGTGCGTGTGTGCGTGCGTGCGTGTGTGTGTGTGTGTGTGTGTGTTTGTGTGTGTCATAGAAACGATTTGTCCCCCGCCATTGACATATGCGCTGTCGTGTGGACCTCTGGAACGCTATCGCCGATGCATGTTTGTGTAACACATGGAATGAATGTGTGTGGCAGTGTTTCCGTACGTCAACCCGCAACCCGAAAAAGTGCACTTTCGGGTTGAGACTGCCTGATTCGGACCGGCGAGTCGGGTTGAGATTGCGCAAATTTCGACCTGAAAAGTGTGGAAGTCATCATTTTCACACTTTCCCCCCCCAAAATCGCCTCCATCGGGTTAGGATTGGCGGAGTGAACGTGAGGCCCGGGTTGAGCCGTCATTTCCTCTAGATCCTTAGCGGAACCACTGGTGTGTGAGCACGTGCGTGTGTGTGTTGTGTAGCGGGCAGAGGCAGGGACGCCCTCTCTCGCCCCCTTGCCCCTGTAGATCTCCCCTCGCCCTGCCGTGACGCGCCACCCATGCCTCGCCCCCCCCCCCCCTCGTAATTGCACCTGCCACTCAGGCAGAACGCGCGTCCGACCCGGAGCGCGCGATGCTCCTCTATACTCGCCTGGTGTTGCTCTCCCCTCCCCCCTCCCCCCTCCCCCCCTCGCTCAGCCAACGCCCGCACCCGCGCCACCCATTGCTGTACCACGCAGGCAGAGTGCAAGGGCACCTACCACGCAGGCAGAGCGCGCGTCCGTCCCTGAGCGCGCGATGCTCCTCTGCACGCGCCTGGTGTCCCTCTCCCCTTGCCCATCCCCCCTCCCCCCCTCCCCCCCTCGCTCTCCCAACGCCCGCACCCGCGCCACCCATTGCTGTACCACGTAGGCCGAGCGCGCGTCCGATCCGGAGCGCGCGATGCTCCTCTACACGCGCCTGGTGTCGCTCTCCCCGACCGCGACGTTGTACGCGCGGCTGTCAAAGCAGTACAGCGACATGATGTACATGCCTGGCGCACGGTCGGACAGCAAGCGCGCCGCGGAGCTCAACGCCAAGGTGCGCCACGTTGCTGATGCTACAAGTAACAAGTGACACGGGGTTTCCAGCTAAGCAGGCTACTCTTCTACTAGAGATCACCCGCCAATACTCCAGCACACTTAAGTGTACCAGAGTACCGCCGGCTTCCGGTCGATAGACCTCCGCTCCCGCCGGCTAGACTACCCCAAACAGCGGTGTCTGAGAGACATGTCTGGCAAGGAGCATATAGGAGAGGATCTTCCTCAGGGTCACAGTGCTGATGAGAATGATGGATGTTAGTGTGTGACACCACCTGAATGCGCCCAGAGGACCCCGGGGCGTGAGTTAAGGCCTAGAGTGTAAGTCCAGGGGGGGCTGTACTAGAAGAGGCCGCGAGGCCGCGCAAGCGCCAGCACGCCAGTCGCTGCTTGAGAAGTGTGGGGAGACGAGAGGGTGCTGGATGTGTTGCAGAATAGTCTTGGAGTAGGCTGGATTGGGGGCGCCGGCAGGCGTGTCTTTCCTAGGTGGACTACACACTAAAAGTGTGAACTGTGAGGGGACAGTGTGCGAGAGATGCTCGAGCGAATGGGTGGTGTGTGGGGAGGGGATCAGGAGGGGAGCTGCGAGCGCGCACGCTTGCATGGAGACGCGGCAGGCATCGCCATGCGTCGTCAGAGCCAGCCAGCTGCGCATGGCCTCACCCAAGCGTGCCCCATCGCCCCCCTCCCCCCCTTCAGTGATTTCCTTTTCGGCTGTACATAGGCATTTGGCTGTATTTCGGCTGTGCTTTGACCTTGCACACAGCTCAGCCCATTCAGCAGATTGGCAGTCTGATGAGCCCGCCAGATAGAGCTCGTCAAGTTACAGTAACATCGGCTTTCCAGCAAAGACTATTATCTTGCATTTGAGGACACGCGGTCAACGGGAGGTCGACGGTCAACGCGGTCAAAGCAAAATCCGACTGGAGTAATTAATTGAAAGTCCCCAAAATACAAACACTGCCACCCCCTGCACACGCCCGGCGCAAACTGCCTCCTCCCCTCAACGCTCCAGGCGGTGGAGCTCGCAATGCAGGCGGTGGCAAACGATCCCGAGTGCGCGGTCGGGCACGTCGCGCTGTGCGTGTCACGTGGACGCCTCGCGCTGTGCGTGCCGGACAACCGAAAAAAGGTGGGGTGTGAGTTGAGTTGGCGGGGGGGGGCGGGGGGCGGTGGGGGCATGGTCGTGTGGCCGCTGTGCGTGTCACGTGGGAGCCTCGTGCTGTGGGTGCCGGACAACCGCAAAAAGTGGGGTCTGAGCTGAGTTGGCGGGGCGGGGGGGGGGGCGGGGGGGGGCATGGTCGTGTGGCCGCTGTGCGTGTCACGCGGACGCCTCGCGCTGTGCGTGCCGGACAACCGACAAAATGTGGGGTGTGAGTTGAGTTGGCGGGGGGGGGGGCATGGTTGTGTGGCCGCTGTGCGTGTCACGTGGGCGCCTCGCGCTGTGGGTGCCGGACGACCACAAAAAGGTGGGGTCTGAGTTGAGTTGGCGGGGTGGGGGGGGGGCGGGGGGGGCATGGTCGTGTTGCCGCTGTGCGTGTCACGCGGACGCCTGCGCTGTGCGTGCCGGACACCGAAATGTGGGTGTGAGTTGAGTGGCGGGGGGGGGGGGCGGGGGGGGGGCATGGTCGTGTGGCCGCTGTGCGTGTCACGCGGACGCCTCGCGCTGTGCGTGCCGGACAACCGCAAAACTGTGGGGGGTGAGTTGAGTTGGCGGGAGGGGGGGGGGTGGCCGCTGTGCGTGCCACGCGGGCGCCTCGCGCTGTGCGTGTCGGACAACCGAAAAAAGGTGGGGTCTGAGCTGAGTTGGCGGGGGGGGGAGCGGGGGGGGCATGGTCGTGTGGCCGCTGTGCGTGTCACGCGGGCGCCTCGCGCTGTGGATGCCGGACAACCGCGAAAAGGTGGGGTGTGAGATGAGTTGGCGGGGGGGGGGGGGGGCATGGTCGTGTGGCCGCCGTGGCGTTCCGTGGCGGGACTCATGACGCGCGGGGGAGGCTCTCTCGGCAGAGAGCCTCTCAAAGATGCGACCAGTTGACCAGCGCGCTGTGCGTGTCACGCGGGCCTCGCGCCCCTCGCCTCGCGCTGTGCGCGCCAGACAGTGTTTCCGTTACCCAAATTGCAACCCGACAAAGTACACTTTCGGGTTGAGATTGGCCGATTCAGGCTGGCACGTCGGGTTGAGATTGCGCGAATTCCGACCCGAAAAAGTGTGAATCAGCATTTTCACACTTTTTCCGCCAAAATTCGCCTCCGGTCGGGTTGAGATTGCCGAAATGAGCGTGAGGCCCGGGTTGAGCCATCATTTTTCTAAGATCCTTAACAGAACCACTGGTGCCGGACAACCGCAAAAAGGTGAGGTCTTGAGTTTTAGTTGGCAGGTAGCCGGCTGGTGGCTACCGTCCTTCACCAGTGATTGTTAGGGCCAGAGCTGGACTTGGGTCTAGGTGGTGGTACTGGGACTAGAAGGTCGTCTTCGCTGGAAAGCCGATGTTACTGTCGCTGTGAGTTGAGTTGGGGGGGGGGAAGTGGGGGGGGGGGGGGCATGGTCGTGTGGCTGTGAAAAGAACCACGCCGCGTGGGGAGGCTCTCTCGGCAGATAGCCTCGCAAAGGTGCGACCAGTTGGTGGTGGCAATCGGGATCTTTGCAGAGTCGTGTGCTCCTACCCCGGCCGGGTCGCATGACAAGGGGAGTGCCGCATTGCCACCGGGGCCGGGGAGTGAGATTCTTACCCCCCCCCTCCCCCTCCCCGGCTGCTCCCTCCCCAATTTGCCCCACGTCATGCCGCTGCTTCGGGGATCTGGGGCACCTGCGTTGCCCATCACGAATGTCACCACCGGGCGCGACCAACTCCTGCGCTGGCAAGCCTCTTGCTCTTCTGCACCCTGCACCCTGCACTTCTGCACCCTGCACTTCTGCACCCTGCACCCTGCACCAACCACTCGCCCCAACGCTATGCATCCATCCCAGCCCCAAACCATCCAACAGACGCACCCTGCACTTCTGCACCCTGCACTTCTGCACCCTGCACCCTGCACGAAGCACTCGCCCCCAAGCGATGCATCCATCCCAGCCCCAAACCATTTAACGGACGCACCCTGTACTTCTGCACCCTGCACTGCTGCACCCTGCACCCTGCACCCTGCACCAAGCACTCGCCCCCAAGCTATGCATCCATCCCAGCCCCAAACCATTTAACGGACGCACCCTGTAGTTCTGCACCTGCACTTCTGCACCCTGCACCCTGCACCAAGCACTCGCCCCCAAGCGATGCATCCATCCCAGCCCCAGACCATCCAACGGACGCACCCTGCCAGGTGAACCTCGCTCGCGACGCGGCCGACGACGCGGCGACCGCGCTGCGGCTCGACCCGTCGTCCGACCTCGCGCACCACCTCATGGGGCGGTGGCACTACGAGATGGCGCAGCTCGGCCCGATCGTCCGCTACGTGGTGCGCGTGCTCTTCGGCGCGGCGCTCATGCAGGGCACGTTCCCCGAGGCGCTGACGCACTTCCGGACCGCGCAGACGCTGTGCCCCGTGCGTCTGATCCACACTGTCGAGGTCGGGCGCACGCTGCACAAGCTGGGGCACACGGCCGAGGCCGCGTCGCACCTGGAGGCTGCGCTCGCGATGGACGTCGAGGATCTCAACGCGCAGCTGCAGAAGGAGGACGCGGCGGCGATGCTCGCGCAGATGCGGCGCAGCGGGAAGGGGCTGGAGCTGTGGGCGGGGGGGCAGGCACTGGCACCGGCGGGGCAGGCGCAGGCGCAGCCTGTGTCAAGTCAAGGCAGCGGCAGCATCCCATGCAAGCCGCCGTGATCGTCGATGAGCAGTCAGTCAGTGGTCAGTGGGTGTGCAGCAGTGGTGTCATCAGCGCCCCCGCAGCCACCCGCTTGCCCGCTGCGGGGGCAAACCGGGAAATACGGTTGGGGGGGGACAGCGGGGGCGACTCGTGGGAATTTCGCTCCGGAAAGGGTGAAATTTGACGATTCTCACACCTTTCCGCGAAAATACGCCTCCTGCGGGGGCGATTCGGCATGTTCCCTTCAATGTTGCGGGGGCAATCGGGATATTCTTGGTATCCTTAATGACACCACTTGGTGTGCAGTTTTGCGAGGCTGTGTGTGCACCACCACGGTTGGATGGATGGGAGCGAGTGAGGTGCCTGTTGTTTTCTCTTTTTTTGTGTCGAGGGTTTTGGTTGGCGTGTGGTGTTTCGGCACGTCGTGTGGTACAGCAGAGAACAGAGAGGAAGAGGCAGGAGGGCTGCAACGTGCACAGGCAAGCGTAGCCTCAAACAAAATGTCGATGTGGGGGTAGTTGTGTAATGCCAGAGGCAGTCTCGTGGGGGGGAGGGGGGGGAGGACCGCGGTGTGCAGCTGTAACGTGCCCCAGCTGTTGGCGCCTGCTGCTTCCCTACTGCTTCAGGTGTTATAATGAGCACCCCTGAGTTAAGGGTGTGCTCATTTCGCGTTTTGGAATGCTGCTGTGCTGCTGCGGGTGTGCTACCGGTGGTTTGGGGAAAGCCCTTTGGTCCCTCCTGCCGCGGGGGGCTTGTGTGGTGCCTGGATTGTGGTGCTGCTTGGACGTGCACCCGGTTCCGCTTCGCCCGCCCGTGAACCGATTCGAATCGTGCCTGTCGCCAACAGCGCCCTCACGCCCACTGCTACAGCCGCGCCAACGGGTGGCACCTTGGCCCACTTGACGCTCGCTTGAAAAATAGCTTGAATCAAGCGGCCGCCCGCTTGATTCAAGCGGTTTATGCGGGAGCCAATACCTACCGACGACATACATCTGTTGATGTGGCGGCTTGGGACGTGGGGCAGTGGGCATTGCGATGGCACACAGGTCTGCATGATTTCACCCACTCGTGTTATTACAACGCTCAGTGACTGCCGCTGAAAACAACTCACTCGTTCGCTCACGCGCTCAGAAACACACGCACCAAAAAACGCGTGCACAGTCGACTGACAGTGTGTCACTGAGTCGACACACCACACGCTTATTCCCTCATATTCAAGGGCGGCGCCTCAGGCGTCCTATTCCATGGCGCGGATCAGGCGGCGCCTCAGGCGCTCCGACCGCCTGAGGCGCCGCCTGAGGCGCGCCCCTGATCGCCTCAGGCGTCGCCTCAGACGTTATCCAAACCGCCCCAGGTGCCACCCCGACCGCCTCAGGCGCCCACCACCGCCTGAGGCGCACACCGGGCCGTCTCAGGCGTTATGACCGCATTCCATGGCGCGGATCAGACGTTGGGATTCTGGTAGGGATTGGCAGCGTGGGAGGGGCACGGGGACTGGTGTGCTCCGCTGCTGCCGCCGCCGCCGCCGCCGCTGCACTTCAAAGCACTGCTCACTTCAGCTCGTTCCACTCGGCGTCAATGACGGGCCCACCGTCGCGGCTCGACGTGCTGCCCCCACCGCGGGGCTTTGCGCCACTGCCGCCAGCCCCTCCCTGCTTCCTGCCTCGCTCGCCCATCTCCTGCGTCGCGCGCCTGAACATGGAGCCGAGCGGGTCGCGTCGCTCCTCCTCCTCAGCCGCCTGCGCACACACACACGCACAGAGAGGTTGTCGAGGCAAGTCATTGGCCTTGCGCCCCGGCCGCAGGCTCGATGACGGCTTACTGCGTCATGCTGTGTGTTGCGTGTCCAGCCAGGTTTTGATCTTGAGCCGCGCTCCAAGCTCAAAATATTCCTCACAGCACATGCACACACTCGCACACGCACACACATGGAGCGGCTACATTGTAGCCATACACACACATAGTCGGGGTTAACACACGCGCACCGTGCGGGACAAGTGCACACACACACGCGCACATAGGAGCCACACACGTTATACGCCGTGCGTCAAATTCGAACCTTCCATGCGCGCACACACACACACACGCACGCACATGCAGCCACACGCACATACACTTGTTCTAAGCCGTCCGAACCTTCCATGCGCACACACACACACACACACACACACCTGCTGCTCCTGCGCGCGCTTCAGCGTCTCTGACGCCTGCTTCTGAATCGTAAACACGGCGATCGGGATGGCGAGCCACCACAGGAAAAACACCCAGTTGATGACCTGTGTGTGTTTGGGCGCGAGCGTGCGTGTGTCCTAAGGGCGCCAACAACCTGTGCGGACAACCTGTGTGCACTTGCAAGGGCGCGTGCTGGCAGGGCCACAGCACACAGCCACACGGGTGGGCATGCTTTGTAGTTTGGGTGGGTGTGGGTGTGGTGTGGTGGTGGTGGGTGGGGGAGTGGGTGGGGGTGGGCAGTAGTTTGGGTGGGTGTGGGTGTGGGTGTGGGAGAGGGGGGGGGGGCAGCGTTGGCGCTGGCATCACTGCGCGCAAGCTGTGGTGCATGCTGCAGTGCATGCTGTGGTGTGTGCATGGAGTACGGTGGCCCGCCTCTCGAGGCACCCTCCTCAAACCCGTGGCCAGAGGGTGCGTACTGTAAAAAGCAAGCCGTGCATAAGAACTGATGCATGGGGGGGGGGGGGGGGCAACGCGGCGGTACGGGCGTGCACGGGCGCACCTTCCAGAACACCGACGTCGTCATGAGCAGCAGCACCCCGCAGATGACGGAGAAGCGGCCCATGGGCGTGGCGGCATACTCATTGAACTTCCGCGACCACACCGGCGCAGCCTTGACTGCGTCCTCCCGCAGCAGGCGCAGCCGCCGCCGAATGCCCCACTCCTGGTCCACATCCGTGACCTGTGGTGTGTGTGTTAAGTGTGTGTCGGTGTGTGTGTGTGCGTGTCGGGGGTGCGTGCATGGCGCATGGCGTCGAGCGCACGCGGGCACGTGCTCTGTCATGAGCAGCACCACCACGCACCTTCTCTTGCAGTCTCTTCGAGGCCTTGCTTGCCTTTGCTGAGACCTCGTACTCGGTGTCTAAGCGCTGATACGTGCGCGACGCCGAACGCTTCAACTCATCTACCGCGCTCTCCACCTTGGGCGTCGCGTCCTTAACGAAGCGGTTCAGGGCGTCGCCTATCTGGCTGATGGGGTCAGCCTGCGGGACCGCCAGTGCATGCATGCATGGGTTGAAGCGGCGTGCTGACCACATGGGCTGCATGGGCTTGCCCCCCCCATGCAGGCCACCCTGACTCCGCCCCATGGCACGGGGCACTCGCGCGTTCAACCTTATCAGCCCCGCGTACCTCGGACGAGCCCTTGGAGCCGCTGCTGGCACGCGTCGTCCATGCTGAACGACTAAGCCCCCCATGCGATCGAGAGGCGCGCAGCACGCGCGAGGAGCTACTGCTGCTGCCGCTGCTGCTAGCACTGCTGGGGTGTGCCGTGGAGTAGCAGCAGTGGCGGTAGAGGGAGGGGCAGGGGGTGGCAGAGCGGCCAACGCCCCCAAGTGACACAGACGATCGTGCCTGCATGCGTGCTTGTTGCCAAGATTGCCAAGAGTGCGTGTGCCAATTGTTTGTCGGCGGATGTCGGCAGCTCTCACATTCCATACGGCTCCGCAGCCACACATTTACGGTCACACTAAAATAGTTGTGACCTCCTGGCACTATTGACACCCACCCACCCACCCACTCACCCACACACACGCAAACACACACACACACAAACAAGCCCTAGCTAGAGGGCCAGCTGCCATCTAGCGCCCCCCCGGCGGCAGGCTCCAGGCCTTGGGCACGCGTGCCATGTCTGTTGCCATCTCTGCCTCCCGCGCACGCGCGACGTCGAGACCGACCGCGCCGCGCACGGCAGACAGAACGTTGCCCATGAAAGAAGTTGGCCGGCCCTGGAGTGTGTGTGCGTGTGTTGGTGGTGGTGAGGGGGAAGTCGGACGGTCTTGAAGTA
This sequence comes from Chlamydomonas sp. UWO 241, assembly GCA_016618255.1. Classification (NCBI taxonomy): domain Eukaryota; kingdom Viridiplantae; phylum Chlorophyta; class Chlorophyceae; order Chlamydomonadales; family Chlamydomonadaceae; genus Chlamydomonas; species Chlamydomonas priscui. Next base: position 25,088 of record VFSX01000465.1, on the reverse strand, counting down.
TCATGTGAGCATGTGTGCATGCAGCGCGCGCGTGTGTGTGTGATGGGTGTGTTGTGTGTGCGGTGGTGTGTGTGCAGGCTATGTGCGT
>VFSX01000465.1:5000-22500 GCA_016618255.1 Chlamydomonas sp. UWO 241 | reverse complement strand
GGTTTTCTGGGCAATGGGGAACCCAGCCCGGAGCGGTATACGGCTCACAGGGGAATCACTGGTGGGGTCATGGGGCTGCTCTGCACCGCGTCTCGCCGCCGACGCCTTCAGGGGGTTGAGTTCAGCAGGGCAGGTTCGGGGTTGAGGTTTGATTGTTCAGGGTTTGGTTTTTAGGGTTTAGGACTTTGGACGAATAGTTGCGCGACACAAGCTAACAATAACAATAGTTCACCGATTCAAAGCTTTTAAAAGATTGCATAATAATAACTGTAAGCACCAGGGGGGGGGGGCAGGGAAGTTAGAAACAGACCCAACGTTGAAGATCTTCGAATTTCCTCACCGGACCGGCGCCATGCCCTTCCCTTCCCTAAATGAGGAAGAATTCCACTCTAAAAAAAAAGGGATTTGGGGGGGGGGGGGAAGTCTGGACCGTTTCTCAGTTTTTTTATGTAAGTTTTTATTCTGACATCCGTTCGACACGAGAGTTGGTGTGCTGGATTCCTCTCGTCAACAGGAGTACAAATCCACCCTCAGATCCCCCCCACACCCAATAGGTAGTGCAGTGGTGTGGGGGTGTGAGAGGGTCCACACTGGGCGATTGGTGTGGACCACTGGTTCACACCCCCTCGGAGCCAGAATGCTCTGCAGAACTCCGATTGGGATGGGGATGGAAGCAATGGATTTGTCTAACGACAGGGATGCCAAATCCATGGTCATTTCTGTGGTTCATCGTTGGGAGGGTGTGGAAGGGACTTTGGTGTGTGGGGCTGCACCGGGGCGTGTGGCCGTCTTCCGAGGCCCATTTCAAGAACAGGATTGAGTTGTACAGCATCCCAAATAGTGCTATGGAATGGAAACAATGTCACGAAGCTGCCCACCAAGTTTCAGCTCCGGCAGATAAGGTCTGGGTGTACGGGGGGGGGGGGTCCAGGCCCGTTTTGAAAATAATGCAACGCTGGGTCTGAAAAAAACTCCTGCCCCCCCCTGGTAAGCACAATCAATAAAAGCATCAATACCGTTATTATAAGGACACGCCGATGCTGTTAATCTGTGCCATTTGATGAAGTGTCAGCACCAAGTCCTAAAGAGGTGCCGACTGGCGCGTGCCCTCGCCGGGTCGCACCGCCGACGCATACAGGGTTTGGGCAAGCAAAGTGAAGCAGGGCTCTGCACCAGTGGTGTCCTTAAGCAACCCGCAGCGTTGGAGGGACATGCCGAATTGCCCCTGCAGGAGGCGTTTTTTTTGCGGGAAAGTGTGGAAATTTCACACTTTTCGGAGCGAAATTCCCGCGATTCGCCCCCGCAGTTTCCCCCCAGATTTCCCGGTTTGCCCTCGCAGCGGGGGCTGCGGGGGCTGCGGGGGCGCTAGAGACATCACTGCTCTGCACATGCTGATATGATACATGGCTGCTGTGCCGTATGACTCCACCACCGAGTTCTACCACATGCGCACGAACACATGCACGCAGGCATGCAATCTCTCTCCATTGCTCTCTACTTTGCAGTCTACCACAGAGAGAAGAGAGATAGAGAGACCTTCGGTACAGTTCCCAACGCACGGGCAACCTGGATTACGGCTCTTGCCTGTGCTATAAAGCGCACACCCCGGCAATATTTCCACAAGTAAAAAACTCTTGGATCTCAAGTTCGTTCGTCAGCGGGTGACCAGCCAAGGCGCACCCCCACACTCGCACGCACGCACGCACGCTCTCCGCCGCCCACGCACCTTGTGATTGATCGCCGGGCGCACGAGCGTGCCGCGCATCTCCACGGACAGCCCACACCAACAACCTAGCCCACTCCCCACCCCCACTCTAAAAACCCTTTGTGCCAAACCCTAACAAGGCCCAAGAGTGCACCTTGTAATTGATAACCGGGCGCGCGAGCGTGCCGCGCATCGCCAGGGACGGCCAACACCAAAAGCCTAGCCCACTCCCCACCCCACTCTAAACCCTGTGTACCAAACCCCAACAATGCCCACGAGTGCACCTTGTAATTGATCGCCGGGCGCGCGAGCGTGCCGCGCATCTCAACCGGGAGCACGTAGCCCTCTGGCAGCGCGCGGATGCCGAGCCCCCGCAGCGCGCCAGACGGCAGGCCCACCTGCAGCACAGACAAATCCAGGGGTTCAGGTTTGTGGGAGTTGCGGGGTTCAGGTTTGTGGGAGATGCGGGGTTTATAATCAGGGTTTCGCAGCAATGTCTTCCTTTTCGGCTCCTACACAGCCATTTGGCTGTATTCTGGCTGTACTTTGACCTTGAACACAGCTAAGCTGATTCAGTGGATTGGAAGTCTGACAAGCCCATCAGACAGAGCGCGTCAACAGCTTTCAAATGACCCATGTATGAGGACAAACGGTCAATGGGAGGTCAACGGTCAACGCGGTCAAAGCAAAATCCGGCTGTGGAATAATTAATTAAAAATCGTGAAAATAAAATCACTGTTTAGCAGACAGCGCGCGGATGCCGAGCGCAGCCCCCTCAGCGCGCCGGGCGGCGGGCCCACCTACAGCACATGCAGCAGAATGACCAAGCAAAGGGTTTGTTGGGATTTGTGAGCGTCCAGGTCTGTACATAGGGTTTGCAGGGTGTTAAAAGGGTCCAGCACCGCTGGCGGTGCGCGGATGCCGAGCCCCCTCAGCGCACCAGGCGGCAGGCCCACCTGCAGCACAGATAGCAGACAAACCCAGAGGGTTGGGGTTCAGGTTTGTGGGAGCTGCGGGTGTGTGTGTGTGGTGATAATCAGGGTTGAGCAGGCAGCGCGCGGATGCCGAGCGCCCTCAGCGCACCAGGCGGCAGGCCCGCCTACAGCACATGCAGCAGACAAACCCAGGGGGTTGGGGTTCAGGTTTGTGGGAGCTGCGGGGGGTGGTGGTGTAATAATCAGGGTTAAGCAGGCAGCGAGCGGATGCCGAGCGCCCGCAGCGCACCAGGCGGCAGGCCCACCTGCGGCACAGATGGCAGACAAACCCAGGGGGTTGGGGTTCAGGTTTGTGGGAGCTGCGGGGGGGGGGATAATAATCAGGGTTCAGCAGGCAGCGAGCGGATGCCGAGCGCCCGCAGCGCACCAGGCGGCAGGCCCACCTGCGGCACAGATGGCAGACAAACCCAGGGGGTTGGGGTTCAGGTTTGTGGGAGCTGCGGGGGGGGGGATAATAATCAGGGTTCAGCAGGCAGCGAGCGGATGCCGAGCGCCCGCAGTGCGCCAGACGGCAGGCCCACCTTCTACAGCACAGGCGGCAGACAAATTCAACCCACCACGAAGTCGAGGGCACCAGTAGGCACGTTGTGGGTGCCCCACAGGGACAGCTCCAGAGTGGTGGGGGAGTCGCGGGAGCCGGAGCCTGTGTTGTGTGTGTGTGTGTGTGTGTGTGTGTGCCTTACAGGGACAGCTCCAGAGTGGGGGGAGGCATGGGAGCTGAAGCCTGTGTGTGTGTGTGTGTGTGTGTCCCACAGGGACAGCTCCATAGTGGTGGGGGAGTCGTGGGAACCGGAGCCTGTGTGTGTGTGTGTGTGTGAGTGTGTGTCTGTGTGTGTGTCCCACAGGGACAGCTCCAGAGTGGTGGGGGAGTCGCGGGAACCGGAGCCTGTGTGTGTGTGTGGTGTGTGTGTGTGTGTGTGTGTGTGTGTGTCCCACAGGGACAGTTCCAGAGTGGTAGGAGAGTCGCGGGAGCCGGAGCCTGCGTGTGTGTGTGTGTGTGTGTGTGCGTGTGTGCGTGTGTGTGTGTATGCGTGTGTGTGCGTGTGTGTGTGTGTGTGCGTGTGTGTGTGTGTGCGTGTGTGTGTGTGTGTCTGTGTGTGTGCCCCACAGGGACGGCTCCAGAGTGGTGGGGGAGTCGCGGGAACCGGAGCCTGCGTGTGTGTGTGTGTGTGTGTCTGTGTGTGTGTGTGTGTGTGTGTGTGCATGTGTGCATGCCGCTTGCTTGCCCGCCCGCCCGCCCGCCCGTGAGCGTTGCGATTCCCCTCTCCCTGATGACCTATGTTGGTGCGATTCGTTGCGATTGTGTGCGTGTGTGTGTGTGTAGTACAGGCAGTAGTGCTGTTGCATTTGTGTAACGTAATGGAGTGGAATGAAATGCAATGGAATGTGTGTGTGTGTGTGTGTGTCCATGCGTGTGCACGCGTGTGTGTGCGTAATACAGGTAGTGCTGTTTCATTCGTGTAACACAATGGAGTGGAATGAAATGTAATGATATGGAATGTATGTGTGTGTGTGTAGGGCCCCTGCCCTTGCACCAGCACCTGCGGGCAACCTTGTCTCGCACGCCCCTGCAAGGGCGTGCGCTGTCAAGACCCACGCACACCGCACCCCCCATTTGTCCCACACGGCGCGCGTGTGCATCCCGACTATGTGGTTGTGTGTGTCCACCCCCCCCACCCCCTCACCGATCAGCATGTCGACCCGGTTCGTCGCGATTGCTCCGCCCAGCTGGACCCTGACTTGGGTCTTGGACGTCTGCACTTGGAGCTTGCCCTGGCGCACGGCCGTGGAGCCTATTCCGATCGCTGCGTGCGCGCGTGTGTGTGTGTGTGTGTGTGTGTGTGCGTGTGTGTGTGTGTCTGAGGACATGTCTGCACTTGGAGCTTGCCCTGGCGCACGGCACTGGGGCCCATTCCGATCGATATGAGCGTGAGTGTGTGTGTGTGTGTGTGTGTGTGTGTGTGTGTGTGTGTCTGAGGACATGTCTGCACTTGGAGCTTGCCCTGGCGCACGGCACTGGGGCCCATTCCGATCGATACGAGCGTGTGTGTGTGTGTGTGTGTGTCTGTGTGTGTCTGAGGACATGTCTGCACTTGGAGCTTGCCCTGGCGCACGGCACTGGGGCCCATTCCGATCGATACGAGCTTGTGTGTGTGTGTGTGTGTGTGTGTGTGTGTGTGTCTGAGGACATGTCTGCACTTGGAGCTTGCCCTGGCGCACGGCACTGGGGCCCATTCCGATCAATATGAGCGTGAGTGTGTGTGTGTGTGTGTGTATATGTGTGTGCGTGTGTGTGTGTATGTGTGTGTGTGTGTCTGTGTGTGTCTGAGGACATGTTTGCACTTGGAGCTTGCCCTGGCGCATGGCACTGGGGCCCATTCCGATCGCTATGAGCGTGTTTATGTGTGTGTGTGTGTGTGTGAGAGAGAGGGGGGCATCGACGCGTGTGACCACATCACACACACACACACACACACAATCACACAATCATACACACTCTAGCACACACCCGTCGGCACACACACAGACACACACGCCCCCCCCCTCCCACGCACACACACACACACACCCCAGCACAGCTCCTCGATCAGGCCCCCACTCGCAAGTGTGAGCTGAAGCGGCTCGATCTCCACAATGGCAGACTCAAACGGCAGAGAGAGGCCCTCGGGCGCGAACGACACGCGCACGGCTTGCGCGCCTGTCTTCGTTGCGCTGGCGCGCGTGGACCAGGCTGTGTGTGTGTAGGTGTGTGTGTGTGTGGGGGGGCAGTTGTTGTTGTTGTTGTTTTTGTTGTAGTAGTAGTTGTTGTTGTAATAGTAGTAGTAGTTGTTGTTGTTGTTGTTGTTGTTGTGATTGTTGGAGGATTTGCATATTCGTTGTTGTTGCAACACATAGGGGGTTGTGTCGGCGTCTGATGACGAGGATTGATATTTTGGACGGCAGCGGCAGAGACAGGCCCCCTGGCGCGAACGACACACGGCTTGCGTGCCTGCCTTCGTTGCGCTGGCGCGCGTGGACCAGGCTCTGTGTGTGTGTGGGGGGGGCAAGGGGCATTTTATTTTTGGCAGATTCGTTTTTATTTTTATTTTTTTTATTGTTGTTGTTGTTGTTGTTGTTGTTGTTGCTGCTGTTGCTGCTGTTGCTGTTGCTGCTGCTGCTGCCGCTGTTGTTGTGCTCGTTGGGTTGCGGTGGCGCAGTACTCTGCCACCGCAACCCGAGGATGCGCTGGGATAGCTGGCAGCGGCATGGAGGGGCCCTATGGTGTGCACAAGACACACAGACGACACGCGCGCACGGCCTCTCTCTCAATCCCAAGCGATCGCACCTATGGAGCTCAGCGGGCCAACCCAGGGCCACCCACCCTTTCCCAGCCCCAGCCCCAGCCCCATTCCCAGCCCCATTCCCATTCCCATTCCCATTCCCATTCCCATTCCCAGCCTCACCCCAAACAGAGCACGCGACCGCACCCGTGGCGCCCTTGTCAGGCCCTATGGTGTGCAGACACCACACAGACGACACACGCGTGCACTGCCTCTCTTAATCCCAAGTGACCGCACCTAGGGAGCGCAGCGGCCCATCCCAGGGCCACCCCACACTTTCCCAGTCCCAGCTCCAGTCCCAGACCCAGCTCAAGACCCAGCAGAGCACACGTCAGTGATTTCCTTTTCGGCTCTCCACTGCCATTTGGCTGTATTCCGGCTGTACTTTGACCTCGCACACAGCTCAACCCATGCAGTGGATTGTTAGTCTGACAAGCCCGCCAGACAGAGCACTTCAACAGCTTTCAAATGACCTATGTATGAGGAAGACCGGTCAACGGGAGGTCACCGGTCAACACGGTCAAAGCAAAATCCGGCTGTAAAATAATTAATTAAAAGTCCCGAAAAGGAAATCACTGGCACGCGACTGCACCCGTGGCGCCCTTGTCGGGCGCGACGCCAAAGCCGTCAACGGCGACGGAGCGAGACAGCAGCGGGTTGATTGCCTGAGCACGGGAGGGGTATGTGTGTGGGGTGGGGGGTGAAGGGAAGGGGGGGTCCAGTCAATTGCGCTTCAGCCTCTCTCTCGCAGCCTTTCCCCCTCTGCCTGTCCCTCTCCCCTCCGCGCCACCCTAGGCTCAAGGCAAAAGGCTCCTCTCTCCCCCTCTCCCCCTCTCCCCCCCCTCCCCTCTCTTCCCTCTCCATCTCTCCATCTCTCCCTCTCTCCCCTCTCCCCTCTCCCCCTCCCCCCTCTCCCCCTCTCCCCCGCTCTTATCTTGACCTTGGCCAGCGTGTCCCACTCCAGTGCGCACCTGTAGCGCAAAGCGGAAGAGCCCGGGATTGTAGTCGATCGCAATCGTCGCTGGTTCATGCAGCAGGGTTGGTCCACGTGACAGGAGGCCAGTCTGGCGGTAGAGCTTGGCCTCGGCACTCAGGTGGTCGGCAAAGAACTGTGAGTGCGTGCGTGTGTGCATGTGTGTGTGTACACTGTAAAATCGACCACACAGTGTGTGTCCCTTCTCCGCCCCTCCTCCTGCTTGGCCTCGGCACTCAGGTGGTCGGCGATTACCTGTGAGTGCGTGCGTGTGTGTGTGTACACTGTAAAATCGATCACACACAGAGTGTGTCCCTTCTCCGCCCCTCCTCCTCCTTGGCCACCCCTTCGACACTCTGGTGGTCGGCGAAGACCTGTGAGTGCGTGCGTGCGTGCGTGCGTGTGTGTACTGTAAAATCGACCACACACAGTGTGTGTCCCTTCTCCGCCCCTCTTCCTCTTTGGCCACCCCTTCGACACTAAGATGGTCGGCAACTACCTGTGAGTGCGTGTGTGTGTGTACTGTAAAATCGACCACACACAGTGTGTGTCCCTTCTCCGCCCCTCTTCCTCTTTGGCCACCCTTTCGGCACTCAGGTTGTCTGCAAATACCTGTTGAGTGTGTGCGTGCGTGTGTGTGTGTGTACTGACAGATCGACCACCCACCCACCCGCCCACCCACCCTCTCAGCCGCCCACCCACCCACCCACCCACCCACCCACCCACCCGCCCACCCACCCACCCGCCCACCACCACCCACCACCCCCACCTCACCCACCCACCCACCCACCCACCACCGCCCGCCCGCCCGCGCCCGCCCGCCCGCCCGCCCGCCCGCCCACCCTCCCACCCACCCACCCACCCTCACCCACCCACCCTCGCCCACCCACCTCGCCCCCACCCACCCACCACCCACCCACCACCCACCCACCACCCACCCACCCACCCGCCCGCCCGCCGCCCGCCCGCCCACCTGGACCACTCCGGGCTCGTACCCACGCGGCACACGCGAAGGCCTCTCCTCCTCCGTCTCATCTCCCCTGCTGCCGCCTCTGCCACCGCTCAGTGCCCAGTCCACATCCCCGCCGACCTCCTCCGCCCACTCTCGCAGACAGTTCTCTCCGAACGCGCCCGTTATGTGGAGGCTGGAGCCGAGCGCGTCTCGCACCTGCAGTAGCAGCCAAAGCAACGGCAGCATCAGCAACAGCAGCAACAGTTGGGCGGTTGCGAGGTTGAGGGGAAGAGGGGTAACAGGGTAGAGGGGTGGGTAGAGGGATGGAGTGAAAATACGCCCGTCACGTGGAGGGAGGAGCCGAGCGCGTCTCACACCTATCAAGTAGAGGGAGAGTGACAGTTTGAGGAGAAGAGAGGGAGAGGGAGGGAGAGAGATATAAGTGCGGACGGGGATCAGGGGTGAAGGGGCCATTCGCCCACTCTCGCAGACAGCCCTCGCCGAATGTGCCTGTTATGTGGCGGCTGGAGCCGAGCGCGTCGCGCACCTATCAAGTAGAGGGAGAGTGACCGTTTGAGGGGAAGAGAAGGAGAGGGAGAGATATATAAGTGAGGAGGGGGGTCAGGGGTGAAGGGGCCATTCGCCCACTCGCGCAGACAGCTCTCTCCGAATGCGCCCGTTATGTGGAGGTTGGAGCCGAGCGCGTCTCGCATCTGCAGCAGCAGCAGCAGCAACAGCTGCGTCAGCAACAGCAGCAACAGTTGGGAGGTTCTGAGGTTGAAGGGAAGAGGGGTGACAGGGTTGAGGGATAAGGAGATAATACGCCCGTCATGTGGAGGCTGGAGCCGAGCGCATCTCGCACCTAGAAAGGCACAGCGTGTGTCAGGGGAGGTGGAGAGGTTGAGGGCAAGAGGGTAGGAAGGGGGGGGGAGGTTGAGGGGAAGAGGACGGCAGGTGTGTGTGTGTGGGGGGGAGGAGTCCGCCCACTCTCGCAGACAGCCTTCACTAAATGCGCCTATCATGTGGAGGCTGGACCCGAGCGCATGTCGCACCTTCAGGAGCAATCACGCGGCGCAGCGTGTGTCAGGGGGCAGGGAGGACAAGAGATAGCGGGGAAGAGGGGTAGAGGGGGTGGGGAGGGGTAGAGGGGAGGAGTCCGCCCACTCTCGCAGACAGCCCTCGCCGAAAGCGCCGTTATGGAGGTTGGAGCCGAGCGATGCACCTGCAACAGCAGCAACAGCAACAACAGCATCAGGAACAACAGCAACAGTTGCGAGGTTGCGAGGTTGAGGGGAAGAGGGGTAACAGGGTAGAGGGGTGGGTAGAGGGATAGAGTGAAAATACGCCCGTCACGTGGAGGCTGGCGCCGAGCGCATCTCGCGCCTAGAAAAGCACAGCGTGTCAGGAGAGGTGGAGAGGTTGAGGAGAAGAGGGTTGGGAGGGGGAGAGGTTGAGGGGAAGAGGGGGGCAGGTGCGTGTGGTGGGGGGGGACGAGTCTGCCCACTGTTGCAGACAAGACAGCCCCCGCCGAACGCGCCCGTTATGGAGGTTGGAACCGAGCGACGCACCTTCAACAGCAGCAACAGCAGCGAGGAGGTTGTGGGGCTGAGGGAAGATGTGTGTTAAAGGGTAGAGGGGTGGCGCGCCCGGTATGTGGAGGTTGGAGCCGAGCGCATCGCACATCTTCAAAGCAGAGGGGTGTGTGATGGGTTGAGAGGAAGAGATGGAGAGAGAGAGAGCAAGAGAGAGACAAGCAACAGCGACAGCGACAGCAACAGCTACAGCAGCAGCGACAGCAAATGTAAACCCAGCTGTCGCCACAGTCACCAGCCGTACCTGTTCCGTCAGGCAGAATCACCGACAGCGTGGGCCCGAGTCGCAGGTCTGCTCTCAAGCCCGCGTTCGCGTCAGTGCTAGACAACCTCCCTAACAACGTTTTCATTTCTTTCATTCTTTCAAACCAGCTGTCAAACGCCAACGCACCTCACTCGGCAGGTGCAGCGTCCCGTCGGACACCAGCACCGGCAGCGTGGGCCCGAGACAGAGGTCTGCCTGCCTGCCAGCCTGCCAGCCTGCCTGCCTGTCTGCCTGTCTGCCTGTCTGTCTGTCTGTCTGTCTGTCTGTCTGTCTGTCTGTCTGTCTGTCTGTCTGTCTGTCGTCCGTGTCGTCCGTCCGTCCGTCTGTCTGTCTGTCTGTCTGTCTGTCTGTCTGTCTGTCTGTCTGTCTGTCTGTCTGTCTGTCTGTCTGTCTGTCTGTCTGTCTGTCTGCCTGCCATGCGTGCGACCTCCCACAACTAACAACCAACTAGGGACAGCCTTCCACATCAACTGCCACAGGTCAGCGCACCTCACTCGGTAGGTGCAGCGTCCCGTCCGCGGCAGAATCACCAACAGCGTGGGCTTGCCTGCCTGCCTGCCTGCCTGCTTGTCGCCTCCCTAACTACGAATTCATCAGGGCGTTTCAAATTTCAAACCAGCTGTCAAACATCAGCGCACCTCACTCGGCAGGTGCAGCGTCCTGTCCGGTAGCAGCACCGAGAGCATCGGCCCGAGTCGAAGGTCTGCCGCGAAGCCCGTCGTCGTGTCAGCGCTCTGCCGCCAGCCTGCCGCCTCCCTAACTACCTTTTCATTTGTTTTTTTAATTTCAAACCAGCTGTCAAACGTCAGCGCGCCTCGCTCGGCAGGTGCAGCGTTTCGCCAGGCAGAATCACCGAGAGAGTGGGCCTGCCTGCCTGCCGCCTCGCTAGGAGCCTAACTACTTGTTCATCAGGACTTTTCAAATTTCAAACCAGCTGTCAAACATCAGCGTATCTCACTCGGAAGGTGCAGCGTCCCTTTGGGCAGAATCACTGACAGCGTGGGCCCAAGAGTCGCAGGTCTGCCTGCCTGCCTGCCTGCTTCCCTAACTACGTTTTCATCGTTAAAAAAACTGTCAAATGTCAGCGTTCCTCACTCGGCGGGTGCAGCGTCCCGTCCGGCAGAATCACCAACAGCGTGGGCCCGAGTCGAAGGTCTGCTCTCAAGCCCGCGTTTGCGTCAGTGCTAGACCACCTCCCCAGCTACTTTTTCATCGTTTTTTTTCAAAATTCAAACCAGCTGTCAAATGTCAGCGCACCTCACTCGGCAGGTGCAGCGTTCCGTCGGGCAGAATCACTGACAGCGTGGGCCCGAGTCGAAGGTCTGCCGTGAAGCCCGCAGTCGCGTCAGCGCTCGCCAATAGTGCCAGCAAGTCGCGCTTGGTCTTGGGTGCCCTGTTTAGGGTTTTGGGGGGGTTGAGGGTTTAGGGATCAGGGTTCAGGGTAAGGCGCTCGCCAATAACGCCAGCAAATCGCGCTGTGGCTTGGGTGCCCTGTTGAGGATTTTTTGGGGGGTGCAGGTTTAGGGCGCAGGGTGAAGTGGTGGGGGGTCCGTAGGGGGTTGAGTTTAGGGTAAACTAGTGGTGGGGGGCTAGTGGGTCGGGGCTGGACCCAGACAGGCCACTCGGCCCCCAGATCTGACTCCTCCCACCCTCAAACCTTTACCCTACAAACCCAAGACCCTGAACCCTCAAACCCTCAACCCACCTGCTGCCTGCCACTGACGACGACAAAGGCGGCGTGCGTGCGCCGGCCTCGGAGTCGGTCGGACGAAGCCGAACCCACTTTTTCACCCTGGACTATAATAAGCCCTAGACTCCAGCCCTGGACCATAAACCACAAACCCTCGGCCCACCTGGTGCCTGCCGCTGACGACGATGGTAACGGCGTGCGTGCGCCGTCCTCGAATTCAGATGCTGCACCGCGACCACTTGTGCATCCTTGACCCTAAACCCCAGAATCTTAACGCTAAGCTCTATGCCTTACGCCCTATTATGCCCTACGTCCTGACTAGTAAGCCCACCTGGTGCCTGCCGCTGCCGCTGACGAAGGCGGCGTGCGTGCGCCGGCTTCGGAGTCGGATGAACCCGCGCCAGCGCCGCGGCTGCGTCGCCCCTCAGCTCTAAAAAACGAAGAGTTGGGTCCCTCGGCACGGGAGGACGAAGAGGTGGGGCCCTTGGCACGAGAAGACGAAGAGGTGGCGGTGGTGACGGCGACACGGTGTGACTCTGCCGCGGCCGTGTGTGCCGCCTGCGCGTGTTGTATAAGTGTGTACGTGTGTGTGGGGCTCGATTAACGGAGGCGCGTTCTCGTCGCCGAGCCCTGGACCCAGCAATGCGGCGCTGCTGGTGACGAGGATCTCCGTGCCGCTGACGAGCGGGGTAAAATACGACTGGCCCGGCTCCTGCTAGACTGCCCCTCGGTGGAACACTTCAGGAGCGGCTTGCCCGGCGCTGCCATGGCTTGGCGAGTAGCCGCGGCGCTGCCGCGGCCCATGCTGGGAGACGGCCCTTATCCTCCCCCCATGCAGGATGCCATGCGGCACCGATCTCGACGAGTTGATCGACGAGCGGAGGAGCTGGCGCCCGTCAATGCATGCTGGACATTGGTCAAGATGGCTGCCCGTGGAGGCGGGCTACCATCACGGCTTCAGCGGTGGCGACCGCCGAGGCAACACAGAGTAAATCCGCTTCACCAATCGCAGCGTTCGTCACCGCGCTCATCCTCGGGGTCGCTCGTCTGCCGGTGACTGGCGTTGGAAGGTCTTCAGGCAGCCTCCATGACAACTCTGTCGTCCATGCACCCCTGGAGGGTGGGACCTGGCCATGCATGAGGCATGGGGCGCCGGCTGAGCCCCATGCAAACGAGAGCTGGACAGCCATGCACTGCCAGGCGGGGACCGTTCCAGTCAGCGCCAGTCGGCTCTGCCGGCTTGACTGGCCACAAGGCCACTACTGTGACCCTGAGGAAGGTCCTCTCCTATATGCTCCTTGCCAGACATGTCTCTCAGAGATCGCTGTTTGGGGTAGTCTAGCCGGCGGGAGCGGTAGTCTATCGGCCGGGAGCCGGCGGTACTCTAGTACTTAAGTGTACTGGAGTATCGGCTGGTGTCTCTAGTAGAAGAGTAGCCTGCTCAGCTGGAAACCCCGTGTTACTTGTTACGTGTGTGTGTGTGTGTGTGTGTGTATGTGCGTGTGTGCGTGTGAATGTGTGTGCGTGCGTGTGCGCGCGTGTGTGCGTGTGTGTGCGTATTCGTGCGAGTGTGTGTGTTCGTGCGAGTGTGAGTGTGCATCTGTGTGTGTGTGTGTGTGTGTGCGTGTGTGGCAGCAGAGAGGGCAACAGGGCGGAGGGGGGGGCCTGCGCATGCAAGCGCGTCTCCTGAGCGCGCCCTCGCACGTGCAAACCCCCCTCCCCCCCGTCACACAACGGGAGTCTAATACGCCAGTAAAGATGTCCGACAGATTGTGGATTCTGCCGCCGCACACGCACGCACGCACACACACACATGCATACACACAAACACACACCCACACCCACACTTACACCCACACACTTAGACACCCACACCCACACATCTGATGCACACACTCACGGCTGGTGTGCTGGTGATGAGTCACCCCCCTCCACACACACACACACACATACATGCACACACTTACCCCCCCCCCCCCCCCCACCTGCATGCACTCTCTCGCGGCTGGTGTGATGGTGATGAGTCCCCTCCCCCTCCACACACAGACACACAGACAAACACACACACACACACACACACACACACACACCTGCATGCGCTCTCTCGCGGCTGGTGTGATGGTGATGAGTCACCCCGCTCCACACACACACACACACACACACACACACACACACACATGCACACGCACACACGCACACCCACACACCCACACACACCCACACACCTGCATGCGCTCTCTCGCGGCTGGTGTGATGGTGATGAGTCCCGCGTCTGCCAACCACGCAGCCAGCCTGCGTGTGTGTGTGTGCGTGTGCATGTGCTTGCGTGTGTGTGTGTGTGTGTGTGTGTGTGTGCGTGTGTGTGTACGTAAGCGTGCATATGCGTGCGTGTGTATGTGTATATATATAAGGCCACCCCCAGGTATATGACTCTCCCATGACTCATGACGCGCTCTAAGGCGCGCAAACACAGTGCGGCCGCCGGCGCGCTCATCGCCCGCGCGGCCGCCACCACAGAATCACCGGTGAGCAGCGGCTCCCCCGGCTCAGACTCCCCGCCACGCCACCGCGCGTGCGTGGATGCGACACAGACACAGCTTTCGGCGCCCCACGGGGCGCGGGGGGCAGCCACATACGCGGAGGCTGCGCAACACCTGCATGGCGACGCCAGCAACCACATCTCGGCCTCGGCCGACACCACAGACGCCCTCCGCACCCTCAGCGCGGGGCAGGCAGATATCAGACGCCTGGTAGGGGGGCTGCTGGACAGGGAGGCGAGGGCGCGCGCCCAGCCACAGAATGCGCCGACGCAGGTGGGCGCACCACAGGTTGCCGACGCCGGCCACAGCGGTGCCCTTGCGGGGTTGCTCGCTGTGGTGCAGGCGCAGGCGCAACAGATTGCGTCCCTGGTGGATGTGGTGAGCCTCCTGGTGAGCCGCGTCCCTGGGGCGCCCATGCAGATGCCGCATGCAGAGCCGCCCGCGCGCGGGCCGGCCATGCGGCCCACAGTGCGGCGCCCCGCGCTGCGCCTGCTGCCGAGGCTGCTCAGCCTGCCCGGCCCGCTGCTGCTGCCGCCCCTGTGGCGTCGGCGGGGGGGGCCGGCGACGGAGCGGCCTGCGTCGGGCGCCACGCGTGCCGCATCTGCGCGCGGCCCCTCCCGCCGGGGGCGGCTGCCTGCGCGTGTGGGCGACACGTCGCTGCGCCGCAGCTTCGTGCTGTCCATCCCCCGGTAGCACGCGGCGCCAACTGGTTCCTCGCGGGCGGTGGCAGGCGGATGGATGAAGAGGAGGCGACGGCGGCAGCGGCGGAGCGGATCGCTGCAGCTGCCGCGAGGTACCGGCACGCAAGCCTGAACCCATCGCCTGCTTGACGATGTCGTGCGCTTCCTCTACGGCGGCACCGGCCGGCGGGAGCCGGCTGATGGTGGCGTCGTGTCCGCGTCGCTCCTCAACGCCAAGACTGCCGTCGGGGGCATCGGCGTGGAGCCACGCGGGGGCGGTGTGCTGCGTGTGCTCTTCACCGTTGCGTCTGACGCCGTGGCCGACACTGTCGTGCGCTGGCGCCACGAGCTGCGCCGCTGCGTGGACTCGACTTCAGTCTTCGACGTCCTCAGTGACCGCGAGGAGGCGCAGCACCAGGCGCTGTTGCCCGCTTTCCTCGCCGCCAAGGTTGCGGGGAAGCGGGCGCAGTTCCACCGCGCGCGCCTCGTCGTTGACGCGAGCGGGTGCCTGCACCTGCTTGCTAGATGGCATTCCCTCTGGGGGTGTTTTTGAAGGGGAGGTGGCGCCACACGCGTGCGGTGGCG
Source organism: Chlamydomonas sp. UWO 241 (assembly GCA_016618255.1). Taxonomy (NCBI): domain Eukaryota; kingdom Viridiplantae; phylum Chlorophyta; class Chlorophyceae; order Chlamydomonadales; family Chlamydomonadaceae; genus Chlamydomonas; species Chlamydomonas priscui. The sequence goes on along the minus strand of VFSX01000465.1, from coordinate 7,203 downwards.
GGTGCGGTGTGGTCACTGAGTAGAGTGCTGCGGCGGGTGTGCTACTAGCCCCGCTTCCGGTGGTCTGGGGAGGGCTTTTTGGTCCCTTCATGGTTTTATACCTTGGGTCCGCCCTCTGGCCATCTGAGGGGCTGGGTGTGCAGCCTGCACAGTGGTGCTGCTTGCTTGGCGCCCGCCACCAAGTGTGGATGGCGTTACCGTGGGCTACTTGTAGCTTGACCTTTTGTGGGCCTTGAGCCTTGTTTCTCTAAGTCCCACTGGAGCTTTGGAACCGTACGTGTGACCGCCAGAAGTGGATTGTAAAACTCTCATCATATGTGTGTGTGTGTGTGTGTGTGTGCGTGCGTCAGCCAGCCTGCAGCGCAACACATCATCTGGTAGGCTGGCATGCTGCGTGGCCTCGCGGGCTCTCCTAAACCCAAATGTTCTACCCATGTTAAGTTCAGAAGCTCTTCGCCAGGGGCTCCCGCCCTGGCGCCGCTCGATGGCGGACAACCGGGACAACTGCGCTAGGTACTGGGCGGCTGAAAATCTGGAAATTTACCCTGAGCGGCTCTGACGCACAGCGCTACTGGTGAACTGGTCCTGATGGGGCGAGGCTATGTGGCAGATGGGCAGCGGTACGATGGAGAGCACGATGCACGATGGCGAGAATTGCGGCGAGCATGCACCCCCTCTCACAACGATTCCCCGGGGAAAAACTTTCAGCCAAGGATTGGCGCTTCCTAATGGCTGCATTACTGTATGCCTGGATGCCAAGAGAGACGACGGCATGGGCGAGAAATTGAGAAACATGGGAAGCGAGGCACATGCGGCTAGGCTTTGTGAGGAGGTTGCGGCGCAGGGGTTCCCTGCCCCAAGGCGCAGATTATTATATGGCGACGCGATCGATGCACCAGCCGTGCGGCATGGGGCGAGGCGAGGCCCCACCAGCGGGCGGGCACCATAATGGATATGGCGGCTAAGAACGGGAATGCGGCTACCGGGACCACCCACCCGGGGAATGAGAGGGCTACGGGTTATGCATTGCCAGGGACGGCGGAACAAGGATCAGCCATAGGTGTCACGGGGAATGGCTAAAGAAGGGGAATGAGGCGGGTGGTACGGGTGCTGGCGCGCATGGAGCGCGGCGCGGCGCATGGAGATCGCATGGCGGCGCCCATGCATGGACGAGATTGCTGGCGGGCATACAGGAGATTGCTGGCGGGCATGGGGGAGGTTGCCTTGAGGGCAAACACGGAGATGCTCGCGGCGTGGGAGGACGATTGCAGGCAGGGCATGCGACGCGGGAGTGTGCTGAGAAATTGAGAAGAACATGGGAAGCCGCAGGCACATGCGGGCTAGGCTTTGTGAGGAGGGTTGTGGCGCAGGGTTCCTGCCCAAGGCCGCAGATTATAGATGGCGCAGCAATCAATACCCTAGCCGTGCGGCATGGGGCGAGGCGAGGCCCCACCAGCGGGCGGCACCATAATGGAGATGGCGGTTAAGAACGGGGAATGAGGCTACAGGGAGAGGATACGGGTTACAGATGCCAAAGGGAACGGCGGAACAAGGATCAGCCATAGGTGTCACGGGGAATGGCTAAAGAACGGGAATGAGACGGGTGGTACGGGTGCTGGCGCGCATGGAGCGCGGCGCGGCGCATGGAGATCGCATGGCTGCGCCCATGCATGGACGAGATTGCTGGCGGGCATACAGGAGATTGCTGGCGGGCATGGAGGAGGATTGCTTGCCGCAGGGATTTACAGGAGATATGCTGGCTATATTGAGGCCGTGTGTGAGGGAGATCGCTGGCGCATGTTATGAGCGAGATTGCTGCGAGCAAGCGGCGCGGCGGGACTAGTAGTAGAACACAGGCGCACACCAACAATGCGTTGCTGTCATTACCTGGGTGGTATAGGGTGGATCTGGGGGCCCAGTGTCCTGTCTAGGTCCAGTTCGTGCGCGCGTGTGGGGGTTTACCCTCACCCCTACCAGGTAGCCAGCCAGTTTCCCACTGAAACTGAGTTTTAAGGTGTCGGGCGCTAGCGCCGACACCGGTCTTATACATCATTTCACAGCTGGGTGTTCACATCAGACTTTGTTAATCATACCATTCGATTCGATCATCAGTATAGCCTCCCCTAGGTTACTAGTGCTGAGCCATTCATGGCGCTTGTAACTTCACAGAAGTCCCCTCGGAGGTCCTTCGGGCGCGTACGTG
>VFSX01000465.1:0-2500 GCA_016618255.1 Chlamydomonas sp. UWO 241 | reverse complement strand
TTCCACACTGAGGGGGCTGCACCAACCGACCTGTGTGTGTGTGCGTGTGTGTGCGGGTGGGTTGGTGGGTGGGCGGGTGCGTGTGTGTGTGTGCGTGTGTGTGTGCGTGTGTGTGTGTGTGTGTGTGTGTGGGTGCGTGTGTGGGTGTATGTGTGTATGTGTGTGTGTGTGTGTGTGTGTGCGTGCCTAGTTTAGGGTCCAGGGTCCAGGGTTCAGGGTCCAGGGTCCAGGGTCCAGGGTCCAGGGTTCGGGGTTCGGGGTTCGGGGGTCAGGGTTCGGGTTCAGGGTCAAGGCTTACAATTGCCGAAACCATTTCACACCTGCTCAACAGGGCCTGCGAAATGGACCCAGTTCAGGGTCTAGGATTTAGAGCTCAGGGTCAGGGTTCAGGGTTCAGGGTTCAGGGTCCAGGGCTCAGGGTTCAGGGTTCAGGTTGAGGGTCCGGGGTTCAGAGCTGTGGAACGGAAACCGACACCTCTCCCGGCACGGCGGCGTTGACCAAGTTGCAAGTGCCACCCTCAGCCCAGGCCCTAGGCCCCAAGCCCTAGGCCCTAGGCCCTAGGCTCTAGGCCCTAAACCCTAGAACCCTGCCTACCTGGAGCTCCGACACCGACACCTCTCCCTGCATGGCGGCGTTGATCAAGTTGCAAGTGCCGCCCTCAACCGAGGCCCTAGCTAGGCCCCAAGCCTAAAGCCCCAAGCCCTAGGCCCTAAAACCCTAAAACCCTAGAACCCTGCCTACCTGGAGCTCCGACACCGACACCTCTCCCTGCATGGCGGCGTTGATCAAGTTGCAAGTGCCGCCCTCAACCCAGGCCCTAGCTAGGCCCCAAGCCCAAAGCCCTAGGCCCTAAACCCTAGAACCCTGCCTACCTGGAGCTCTGACACCGACACCTCTCCCTGCATGGCGGCGTTGATCAAGTTGCAAGTGCCACCCTCAACCCAGGCCCTAGCTAGGCCCCAAGCCCCAAGCCCTAGGCCCTAGGCCCTAAAACCCTTGAACCCTACCTGCAGCTCCGATACCGACACCTCTCCCGGCACGGCGGCGTTGACCGCTGCAAGTGCCACCCTCAACCCGGGCCCTAGGCCCCAACCAAAAGGGGGGGGTCAGTATGCGGATGCCTTGCCCAATTCTCCCAGGCGCCCTGGAACGAGACGCAGAATGGAAATTAGTCAGCAGGATGAGCGACGTCGTGGCCGAGACCGACGCATGCTCCGCGGGGTGCGTCTCCAGGGAAAAAGTAACCGATAAGGAGAGGTTCCTTTATCGACGACACACAAAACTCCGCCGATTGGCCCGAAACCGAGTGCGATGGATGCGCGTCAAATTTGGCGGCAGGTGTGCGGACAACCGGGACAACTGCGCTTGGTACTGGGCGGCTGAAAATCTGGAAATTTACCCTGCGCGACTGTGACGCACAGCGCTAATGATGAACTGGTCCTGATGGGGCGAGGCTATGTGGCAGATGGGGCAGCGGTACGATGGAGAGCACGATGCACGATGGCGAGAATTGCGGCGAGCATGCACCCCCTCTCACAACGATCGGAACTCAAGCAGATTGCGGCTCCTAATGGTTTACTGTGCCTGGATGGAAGAGAGAGACGGATGGCGAGAAATTGAGAAACATTGGAAGCGAGGCACATGCGGCTAGGCTTTGTGAGGAGGTTGTGGCGCAGGGGTTCCCTGCCCCAAGGCGCAGATTATAGATGGCGCAGCAATCAATACACTAGCCGTGCGGCATGGGGCGAGCCGAGGCCCCACCAGCGGGCGGGCACCATAATGGAGATGGCGGCTAAGAACGAGGAATGCGGCTACCGGGGATGAGGCTACGGGTTATGCATGCCAGGGGACGGCGGACAAGGCTAATGCCTCACGGCGCATGGGTAAAGAACGGGGAATGAGGCTACGGGAGCTGGCGGGCGCGGCGCGCGCATGGCGCGCGGCGCATGGGGGTTGCATGGTGGCGCTCTGCGCGTGCATGCATGGAGGAGATTGCTGGCGGGCATGGAGGAGATTGCTCGCGGGCGTGGAGGAGATGGCAGGCGGCAGCATGGAAGCGGATGGCGAGAAATTGAGAAACATGGGAAGCGAGGCACATGCGGCTAGGCTTTGGGAGGAGGTTGTGGCGCAGGGGTTCCCTGCCCCAAGGCGCAGATTATAGATGGCGCAGCAATCAATACACTAGCCGTGCGGCATGGGGCGAGGCGAGGCCCCACCAGCGGGAGGGCACCATAATGGAGATGGCGGTTAAGAACGGGGAATGAGGCTACAGGGAGAGGATACGGGTTACAGATGCCAAAGGGGACGGCGGAACAAGGATCAGCCATAGGTGCCACGGGGAATGGCTAAAGAACGGGGATGAGGCGGGTGGTACGGGTGCTGGCGCGCATGGAGCGCGGCGCGGCGCATGGAGATCGCATGGCGGCGCCCATGCATGGACGAGATTGCTGGCGGGCATACAGGAGATTGCTGGCGGCATGGAGGAGATTGCTGGCGGGC
>VFSX01000103.1:466885-489385 GCA_016618255.1 Chlamydomonas sp. UWO 241 | reverse complement strand
GGGCCTCGGGGTGGACGCGTCCGGGCTGGGGGTAGACGAGCTGTTTGGGTCAGCTGCGCCGCTCGAGGGCGAGGATCTCGCTCTGATGGTGGACGCGATGGGGGGCGAGGGCGGGGAGGGGGGCGATGGCGGCGTGACCGAGGTGCGGGAGCTGCGCAGGGCGCGCGCGTCGACGTCTGCATACGGCAGGTGACCGCAGCAGCGGAGACGGGGCGGGGATGGGCGCTGCAGGCAGGGCGCAGGAGTCAAACGTCTGCGTGCAGCAGGTTGCGGCAGCGGCGGAGACGAGGCGGGGGATGGGCGTCGCAGGCAGGGCGCAGGAGTTAAACGTCTGCGTGCAGCAGGTGACGGCAGCAGCAGAGACGAGGCGTGTGTGCGCGTTGCAGGGCGCACGCGTGAAACGTCTGCGTGCAGCAGGTGGTGGCAGCAGCGGAGACGAGGCGGGGGTGGGCGCTGCATGCAGGGCGCACGCAACGACGTCTGCGTGCAACAGGTGGCGGCAGCGGCGGAGACGAGGCGGCTGTGTGCGTTGCAGGCAGGGCAGGCGGGCTGTATGGCGGGCTGGGCCTAGGGGGCCTTGACAGGAGCATCGGCTCTCAGTCTTTACTTGGAGGCTCGGAAGAGACTGTTGATGGCGTAGTATGAATGTGTTTTGCAAAAGGCGCAGGAGAGAAGCCAGAAACAGGGCTGGCCACGATCTCGATGGACGCATCCACCTGGCTGCGCATGGCCTTGTTCATGCACCGCAGAGCAACCTTGCTGGCGCGGTGCAGCGACAGGAACAGCTGCAGGGCCCACAGGTCCTGGGAGAAAGGCACGGCGTTGTAGTCCTGCATGGCTGCACACGAGGGCTGAACGAATGATGCGTCCAGGGGCCGTATGTCATCCACACTTAATCGACATCAATGGGCCCAGCTGCCGGGTGCATTCAATTCCATATATTCACACCCCGTACAGCCCTGTGGACACACACACCCTGGCAGCAGCAAGGGCGGGGCCTCGTAGTGCATCATCGGAGGCGACCCGCGCGGCCTCGGCTCCCTCTATACTATCGTGCGCTGAGCGTCAGCGCCGCAGTTGTTTCACCCGCGCACGCGTCGTCGCTCTAGCCAGCTTGCAGCTTGTGTTGTCTCGCGCGCCCAGCTGCTTGGACAACAGCTGGCTCTCAATAGTCATTTCAAGGATCAGATCATGGGAGCGCTGTGGCGTGGCGTCGAGAGGGCTTGGCTTGCTTCTCAGAAGACAAGGGTCCTACTTCTGGAAAATGATCTGTGGGGGGAGGAGGGGAGGGGGGGGGGGGTCACACATGCGCATGTGGGAGTTAGCTCCGGGTGCCGCAATTGGGTTGGAATGAGGTTGATGAACCAGCAGTGTGCGTCCTCGAGTCACCTTGGCGCCAGGGTGGCTGAGACAGCACACTGCTGGTGTATCAACCTCGTCCCAACAAGCTGCGCGCGGGCGATGCACCCTAGCAGGCGTGCGCACGCTCCAGCTCCCGGTGCACAGCAGCTGTCAAACTGCGGCCGCACGACCGACCGCGACACGGCGCGATGTGATGCTGGCACCGGCATCACACGCGTCAAATAAACCGCCCCCCCACCCCACCCCACCCCACACATAAACACACAAACACACATACACAACCCCACACACCTTCCCCCCTCCTGCCTCCCCGTCCCCTCCCCTCACCCCGTCCCCTCCCTCCCCCCCCCCCACCCCGCCCTCCTCCTCCCCGTGTGTTGGGGGGCCTACCTTTGCCGCTTTCATGTTTGCAACAGCCGCCTTGCACTTGTCCTGCGGGATGATCGTGCCCAGCTCCTTGAGTACCGTCTCAAAGTGCTTCAAGTAGAGGTCAAAGTGGCGCTCAGTGAGGCCTCGGTACGACATCGCGGCCTGGTGCACCTCCTTCAGGTATGTGACGTCCTCGGGCTGTGAAAGGCAGGGCAGGGGGGGGGGGTCAAAAAGGCGAGCAGGCAGCATGCACGCGGCGCAGGTGGTGCGTGCGTGTGCGTGCATGTGCGTGCGTGTGTTTGTGTTTGTGTGTGTGCGTGTGCATGTGTGTGTTTGTGTGTACGTGTGTGTACGTGTGTGTGTGTGTGTGTGTGTGTGTGTGTGCGCGCGCTGGTGGGGCCCCATGCCGCCCCAGAGGCCATGCAGTCACATGCATGCGGTGCCATGTGCGCATGTGTCGACATGCGCATGTGATGCGCACATGCACGCCATGCGGCCCACTACACTGTTGTAACAGTGGAGCAGGACTTACCAGCAGACCAGCACCAAACGCAATCTCCATCATGACGTCTTGCTGCGAGGGAGGGTGGGTGGGCAAAGGTGTTGTGACACACGCGCGCGCGCCCTGGTGGTGATGTGGCAGACGGCCCACGACCCCAGGGCGTCTCCCATGAAACGGGCTGCCCATCCCTTGAGCAATCGATGGAGCAAGCCATGCTGAGGTGGCCGTCGCTGGACCCGAGCTTCTGGCTGGTGGCACACTGGCCCACCTCCTCGACCCAGTGCCTGCATGTGCGGTCTGCATGTTGGTCACGCGCTGCGATCGACCCCACCTGGTGGCTGATAGTCTCAGGCTCGGTGCTCGACCAGTATGGTGCGAGCTCCTTGTCTGCGAGTAGCTGCGGGCGCAACATAGAGGGGTGACGCGACGCGACAAACGGGTCAGGAGAGGTGTAACTAACATGGATCAAGGGGTTTGGAGGAGGCGTCCTGGGCTGCAGGCGCACATGGGGGGGAAATCGCCCCGCCCAACCTGGCACATTGGTGTTGGCCTCACGCCTCGCCACCCCCATGCGGCATGCATCCCCACGACGGTGCCACCAACGAGGCGTGTTGCACGACGGCATGCCGCTCGACGTGGGGCGGCGTGCGCGCGTGCGGTGGGGGCGCACAGACCCTCGTATTGGGTATCGTCGTTGCAATGCCCCGTCCGCCTTCCTCTCCGTGGAACACTGCCACTTGTGCATGTCCGCACGCAATCGTTGTGATCCTCCCATGCCCGAGGCCGACGTTGTGCACGCTTCACCTTATGGAACAGCAGGTCCACGACCTTCTTGCCGGACACCTCCTTGCTGAAGGTCTTGTGGTCCCCCTCTCCTATGCTGATAGCATCCCTATCTATTTGCGCCTGCGGTGGGAGGCAGGGGGCATGGGAGGGCACGAGTTGGAACGGAGATGGCAGTCGAGGATGTCTTCGTCGTCATCGCCCATCTGCCGCAGCTCCAGCGCCACAAGCACCCACGTGTTTCGCCATCGTGAGCTCCCCTCTCCCAAGGGAACGGCTCGCACTGGAGTGCTCCCTCAGCCGTGCACTAAAGACACTCTGCTGTGTCCGCGCGGTGTCACCAGCTCAGCATCCACCGATGACAATAGATGGGCAATAGAAGGTACGCAGAGGTGAGGGGGGGCGCACAACTGCGACGCACGTGTTGCTGGGGGTGTTGGGAGGCATTTCGCACAAAAATGAACCCGTTGTTATTAGGCCACGTACGTTGTTTATGCGTGCGCCCATTAGTGAAAGCAGGATAACCAAGCTGGTCAACAGAAGATGATGAGGCCACCGGGGGTCACTTGTTGCCAAAACCGCCCGCCGCCTCGACTGCTCAACAGAGTCCAACTCTCCTCGGGGCAGCACCTCACCATGCTCTCCCTACCTCATCACCATGCTCTCCCTACCTCATCATCTACGTACCGACCAGCAGACCTGCAGTTGAAGAGGTCGGCTGGGGACAAAGGAGCTCGTCGACCACCGTGGCACAGCAGCAGTGTGGTGTGTGCTGTGGTTCGCTGTTGCCCACACAGCACTGAACCTTTGAAACTGTGCTCGTATTGATTACATGGATTGACCCTTGGCCCCGCTACAGCAGGCCTGCGGCTGCTGATCTACTGTGCCTGGCGGCGACCGCGGTGGAGCGCAGCGGATCACCGCAGCCGCCAATGACGGCGGCAGCCCAGCGCCAGCCTGCCCATCTCCTGGCGGTGGATCTCGTGCGCTTCGTGCACGACACGTCTCTGACCCGGGGGGGGAGGGGGCAGCGGCTGGTGGTGGCGTGGCTCCTCAACGCCAAGACTGCCGTCGGGGGCATCGCTGTGGAGCCGCGCCAGGGCGGCGTGCTGCATGTGCTCCTCACCGTGACGCCTGACATTGTGGTAGACACCGTCGTGCGCGACCGCTGGAAGCTGCGTGACGTAGACCCGTCGGCTGTCGTCTTCGACATCCGCAGTGGCCGCGACAAGGCGCAGCACCGGGCCAGACATTCATCGGACCGCGCAATTGCAGCTGCCCAGCAGTTGCTTGTGCACGAGGCGCCTCCCCTCGACCCACCTCCCGCCTCCCATCTGCTGCACGCGCTAACGGTGCGCCTCCTTTGCAGCCTCGCTGGGGTCGTACTGGTAGCCCTGCGTCGTCAGGCACTCCTTGTCTTCTGGCAGGAGCACACCCAGCTTGTGTGCCGGGAACTTGGGCATGTCCCTCCTGTTCACTCGCCCAGCCATCTCCATGACGGCGTCTAGGGACGGCGGCTGCGAGCGCAACGCGGCGTGTGGGGCGGTGCAAGGGCCATCGTGAGGCGCACGCGCGTGCGCAGCGCGCCCGCCGTGAGTGGCGGGTGTCGGTGCAGCCACGCGGCGCACACGCACGCACACGGCCGGCTCCACCCACCCAACCACCGACCCACCTGCACAAACCCGTACGCCGCCCGCGACTGGATCGCAAGCATCACGTCGTCCATCTCGACCGTGCCGCCCGGCTTGCCCGCGTGCTCACTGTACGTCTGTGGGTGCGCCAGCCAGGGCAGTGTGCATACATAGGTCAGCAGTGCGCAAGGGTGTTCAGAGAACGAGTAGTAAGAGAGCACGTGCTGCGGTGGGGCTGGGTCGTCGACGCACACGAAAACGCTGGCCCAGCCCCCCCCCCCTCCCCCCTCACCCCCGGCGGCACAGCGCACTCCCCTTGTGCCCGCAGGCCACCCGGACCCACAGGCCGACTGGCGCGCGCACGCATGCAGCTGCAATCGCGATGTCCCCCGCCCCCATGTGTGCTGCCTCGCATAGCGCCTGTGGCGCGTCTGCCCTCCCCTCTGTGTGCATCCCTTCGTCCAGCTGACGTGCACATGATTGCTGCTGGGCAGTTGCCATTGTGTACGCAACGCATGGCGCATGGCGCATGGCGCCGCATGGCGCATGGCGCCGCATAGTGTGTGCACACACACCCTCCGGCCCCCCTCCCCACGATTCACCCTCACCCCCCACCCCCCTTCCGCACCTCCGCGTCCAGCAGCGTGTCTGTGACGTACTTGTACACAAACTCCAGCAGGTGGGTCACCACACCCGGCTCGTACTCCTCCACGCCATCACCCGCGGACGCCAGCAGCGCGTGTACCGCGGCGGCATCACTAGGAAGGGGGGCGTGAGGAGTGGTGCCTGGCACATTGCCGTTGGCGTCGACCATGGAGACTAGTGGAGGGAGACCCCCCAGTTACTGACTGTCACTGTGCCGCGCAGCCCATGCAATTTTGTTAATTTCACGGCACACACTAGCATCTAGCTTTGGTATCTAGAGACATTTCACACAGTGTGAACAATCATCAATCAGCTCACGATTTCGAGGACGGCACTCACCATCCTAGGCAACCCCGGCATGTTGGCACGTCTGCTGCTGTTGTTGCTGTTGTCGCTCAGCGCAGCAATTCCACATGCCGAGAAGCAGCTCAACAACTCCCTGCGGAGGGATGGGTCGCTGGAGGGCCTTGCCGCCCTCCTTAACAAGCACGCAGTCTTCATCCTCGGCGACGAAGCCTTGGGTGAGAGTGCCCCATGCATGCTGGAATGCACGCGTGTGTACCCGCTCTCTCCTGCCTGCGCGCCTGCCTGCCTCCATGTGTCCGTGCGGTACCTGCATGCTGAGTGTGAGCCCCGCCCCTCCTCTCACCCTCTCCGCCCACTCTGCTGGGATACAGGCGCTGCAGAGGCGCGAGAGCTCGGCGTGGAAGACACTGGCTCGGGAGAGCCGCGTGCACGTGAGTGGGCCCACTGGTGCAGCAGCCTAGTTCTAGAGCCACCATGTTGTCCCCGCCCGCCTGCAGCTCTGCCATGCGCTGCCATATGCTCCCTGTTGGTAGCCGAGTAGCGCCCTCCTCACCCTCCCCGGCCCTCCTATTCCGTCCAGGTGTGTCCCCCGACCAGGCCAACCGCATGCTGTCCGTGCTGGCGCAATGGCTGATCATGCCGCCAGCAGCGCCACTCAGTGCCGTCATCCCGTCGCCGCAAGATGACGCCCCGCCCCCGGTCGACTGCACAGACCCCCGTTTCTCGCAGATCCTGACTGGAGTGCCGCTCAAGCAGCCGCGGCCGGTCGTGGACTTTGTGGCGGTGAGTGTGTGCCGCGTGTACAGCATGATGATGGATATTGCAGTCTGTGTGACACCAGTGATGATGAATAAGACCTGTGTCGACGCTAGCGCCTGACACCTTAACTCAGTTTCAGGCTGAAACTGGCTGGCTACCTGGTAGGGGTGAGGGTTAACCCCAAATCCCCCACAGCATAGAAGTTTCCGCGACGTGGCGTTCCTAGCTGTTGGGATGAGAGGGCGCTCAAGCACCTGCCCACACGGTTGCACCCATGTGATGATGGATGTTACAGTCAGGAGCACCTCCCAAATAGAGTGCCACCCTTGTAAGATCTTGGCCACTCGCGCGGGCGTAGCCCCCGCTGCCCCGTCGCCTGGGCTGGCAGTCCCGCGCCAGCGGGGCTGCCCACTGCTGCTGTCAGCAAGGGCGCAAACGCAACCACGATTTCACAATCTTTCACCAGCACAAGGAGAGACAGAGCGTCGAATACATGCCCGTAACCGCAGCTTTGCCAATTTGAATGTGTTAGGCAACGGATCGATCGTATCGGCGGATCGCGTAGTCGCCCACACCCAGAGTCGAAATTTTCGACGCGTTCCTTGCGCGCCATTTGTGCAGCGTGGTACTGCGACCCATTGAACTCCTCTAGGGCTACTTTTTCCTCCCAGATGCCCAGTTGCAGGCGGGGGCAGTGCACTGCGCGTGTGCATGTTGCAGCCCATGCACTCCCCCCATGCACGCGCGTGATCCGCGTCGTGCCATACAGTAACAGTAACACGGGATTTCCAGGTAAGCAGGCTACTCTTCTACAAGAGACACCCGCCGATACTACAGCACACTTAAGTACTAGAGTACCGCCGGCTCCCGGCCGATAGACTACCGCTCCCGCCGGCTAGACTACCCCAAACAGCGGTCTCTGAGAGACATGTCTGGCAAGGAGCATATAGGAGAGGAACTTCCTCAGTGTCACAGTAGTGGCCTTGTGGCCAGTCAAGCCGGCAGAGCCGACTGACGCTGATTGGAACGGTCCCCGCCTGGCAGTGCATGGCTGTCCAGCTCTCGTTTGCATGGGGCTCAGCCGGCGCCCCATGCCTCATGCATGGCCAGGTCCCACCCTCCAGGGCTGCATGGACGACAGAGTTGTCATGGAGGCTGCCTGAAGACCTTCCAACGCCAGTCACCGGCAGACGAGCGACCCCGAGGATGAGCGCGGTGACGAACGCTGCGATTGGGGAAGCGGATTTACTCGGTGTTGCCTCGGCGGTCGCCACTGCTGAAGCCGTGATGGTAGCCCGCCTCCACGGGCAGCCATCTTGACCAATGTTCAGCATGCATTGACGGGCGCCAGCTCCTCCGCTCGTCGATCAACTCGTCGAGATCGGTGCCGCATGTCGTCCTGCATGGGGGGAGGATAAGGGCCGTCTCCCAGCACGGGCCGCGGCAGCGCCGCGGCTACTCGCCAAGCCATGGCAGCGCCGGGCAAGCCGCTCCTGAAGTGTTCCACCGAGGGGCAGTCTAGGAGGGCTTTCTGGTCCCTTCATGGTTTTATACCTTGGGCCCGCCCTCTGGCCATTTGAGGGGCTGGGTGTGCAGCCTGCACAGTGGTGCTGCTTGCTTGGCGCCCGCCACCAAGTGTGGATGGCGTTACCGTGGGCTACTTGTAGCTTGACCTTTTGTGGGCCTTGAGCCTTGTTTCTCTAAGTCCCACTGGAGCTTTGGAACCGTACGTGTGACCGCCAGAAGTGGATTGTAACCAAACATCATCAAAAAAAGTCTAGCAGGAGCCGGGCCAGTCGTATTTTACCCCGCTCGTCAGCGGCACGGAGATCCTCGTCACCAGCAGCGCCGCATTGCTGGGTCCAGGGCTCGGCGACAAGAACGCGCCTCCGTTAATCGAGCCCGTTAGTCGTGCCATGCCCGCTGTTTACGCGCCACGACCTCGTATACTCTCCCACCACAGATTTGGGGGCACATGCGGTGCCTTGGGGGTACACACTGCCCCCCCCCTCCCTGCCCCACGCCACGCACGCCACACACGCGCACGCCACACACACACGCGCCGCTACGCCTTCCATCCGGGCGCTGCCTGACAAAATCCAAACGAGCACTGTTTCTTCTTATTCTTCCTCTCCCATCAACATCCCATCAACATCTTCGGGTGCGCCCTGCAAAAAACAGCCTGCCTGGGCCCGAGGCGTAGAGGCGTACAAGACCGGCGCGTACCCTCTCAAATGCCCGGGCCATGCAAACCGCATATGGCGGTCTACCGCCCAATCGAAAAAGCACTGGTTCTGCCTTACTGCCCCGCCAGCTCTAGTCCGCACACGTGCGCAGGTGGGCTACGACCTGGACGCGCTCGAGGTGCGCCTCGTCGATAACTACGCGGTCGTCGACGTGTTTGTGCTCTACGAGGCGCCGCGCACGCAGCACGGCTACGCCAAGCCGCTCTTTGTGCGCGAGGCGCTGTTGGGCACCGACCGCTTTGAGCGCTTCCTCCCCAAAGTTCTTCACTTTAGAGCGAGCGAGGCGGACATCGCGGTATTCTCGTCTCTGACGGCGACTGCCAAGAAAGCGCACAACGCGGGCCAGGTAGGGTGGGGTGGTCGATTTTACAGTCTTGTTGGACGCCATTGATGATGGATGTTACAGTCAGGAGCACCTCCCAAATAGAGTGCCACCCTTGTAAGATCTTGGCCACTCGCGCGGGCGTAGCCCCCGCTGCCCCGTCGCCTGGGCTGGCAGTCCCGCGCCAGCGGGGCTGCCCACTGCTGCTGTCAGTAAGGGCGCAAACGCAACCACGATTTCACAATCTTTCACCAGCACAAGGAGAGACAGAGCGTCGAATACATGCCCGTAACCGCAGCTTTGCCAATTTGAATGTGTTAGGCAACGGATCGATCGTATCGGCGGATCGCGTAGTCGCCCACACCCAGAGTTTTTGCCTCGGGGGTACACGCTGCCCCCCCCCTCCCTGCCCCACGCCACGCGCGCCACACACGCGCGCGCCACACACACGCGCGCCGCTACGCCTTCCATCCGGGCGCTGCCTGACAAAATCCAAACGAGCACTGTTTCTTCTTATTCTTCCTCTCCCATCAACATCCCATCAACATCTTCGGGTGCGCCCTGCAAAAAAGAGCCTGCCTGGGCCCGAGCACCTTACTGAGATGGCTGGCTGTTGGTGGTAGGGAACCCCAACTCTGTAAAGGCGTATTAGACTTGTGCTTGCGCACTCAATCCCTGAGGCAGGCAGAGAGCACCCGCACTTGTCCACTGAGTGGATGCACATTGACTGTGTCCATCATCCCACTAGCTCTAGTACATCTGGCCGCGCCATGCGTCTCAGTTCAGGCAGCCAGCTTGGGGTGAGCGGTGGGGCGTCTCGTGTGTTTGAATGAATCACCGCCCTGGGACGCAGCTGCCCGCATTCCTGGCGTGTCGAGTCAGAATCAGCTTGAGCTTGCCTCAGCTTGAGCTTGCCTCAGCTTTTGCCTCGGCTTGCCTCAGCTTTTGCCTCAACTTTTGCATCGGCTTTTGCCTCAGCTTGCCTCAGCTTTTGCCTCAGCTTGCCTCAGCTTGCCTCAACGTCAGCCTCAGCTTGCCTCAGCTTGCCTCAGCTTGCCTCAGCTTTTGCCTTAGCTTGCCTCAGCTTGCCTCAGCTTTTGCCTCAGCTTGCCTCAGCTTGCCTCAACGTCAGCCACAGCTTGCCTCGGCTTGCCTCAGCTTTTGCCTCAGCTTGCCTCAGCTTGCCTCAGCTTACCTCACCATCAGCCTGCAGGCTGCCCCCTCCCCCTCCCTCCCCTGGCATCCTGCGACTCCTGCCCCCCCCCTCCCCCCGCCTCCCCAAACGCCGCGTGCAGACGTACGACGTCAACGCGCTGTGGGCGCTAGAGAAACAGCAGCGCACCGAGGTGATCAGGCGCTTCCACGAGCGGGTGGGTGTGAGGGAGCGTCATCTGGCGCGTGCGCGCCAGGGGTTACACCACACGACGTACACACCCTACGACGTACGCCATATATGCTGTACGGCACATGAATTTATATCTCGGGAGGCAATACGCACGCGATATGGCATATGCATTCACTTCGCCGTACATACGATAGCACATACGCTACATGGTACCCAATGCACAGCTACTCCCTGCACCCAATGCTGCATGAAATCAGTGTCATCTAGTGCCCCTGTCATGTAGCTTCCAATGTGAGTTGAATCGCGCAAAACGTGAAGACAAGTAAGAGGCGTGTTCTGAAGCACATATGACAGAGGGGCTGGTCTGGCAACACCCCGACCACCACCCCACCCACCCCTGCGGTCATTCGACTTGCGGAGCTGTCGCTTGTCGAATGGTGCAACCTTGGTGCACTGCCCAATGATGGTCCCAGCTGCTCAACTGCCGCCCCCCAGCTTCTTATCGGCCTTCTCACAGCTGCTTCACTCCCTCCTCCCGCGCGACTCACATGCACGTGTGTATGCATAGCAGCATGCGCAGATGGCTGCTGCAGCCGAGCCCTCCTAACGCCGAACGCGTCTGCTGCCACCCAGCTGCTCAACTCCCTCCTCCTGTCTGCCTCCACAATGTGCACGCGTTGACAGCTGTCGCGGGACCAGGAGCTGCGAGCACGCCTGGGGTGGGGCGACGGCATCGGCACGGGCACGCCTGACACGCAGCCCTGGGGCATTCAGGTGAGGTTCCAGGCGAGGCAGTGATTTCCTTTTCGGCTCTGCACAGCCATTTGGCTGTATTCCGGCTGTACTTTGACCTTGCACACATCTCAACCCATCCAGTGGATTGTAAGTCTGACAAGCCCGCCAGGCAGAGCACGTCAACAGCTTTCAAATTAACTATGTGTGAGGACAAACGGTCAACGGGAGGTCAACGGTCAACGCGGTCAAAGCAAAATCCGGCTGTGGAATAATTAATTAAAACTCCTGAAAAGGAAATCACTGCGGCGAGGCTGGTGCACGGTGCACACCAAGGGGGGGTCACCCGAGTGAAGTCACACAAAATGCACTGAACCATGCACCCCTCAATTTGGCTCCGGCCACAGTCCCTCCCTGCGCCCCTGGTCGCGCCGCTCCGCACACAGCTGCCTTGTATCATATACTTACATGCCATGCCTGGGTTGCCTTGGGTGCACACTTGATTAGTAGAGAGGACTGCAGCTGGAGGAGAGTCCCGAAGCACACGCATCTCCACCTGTGCCCGTCCCAGTGTTTCCACCAGCCATCCCGCACAACCCCACAACCCCACAACCCCACAAAAGTGCATATGCTGGGTAAGACTAGTCGATTCCGGTCACATCACGGGTGAGATTGCACGAAAACGGAGGTTTGAAAATTGACATGTTAACACTTTTCGCTAAAAAAAAATACCTCCGGCGTGGTGAGCCGGTGAGATTGGGGAGTGAGCGTGATGCCCCGGGTCAGCCGTACTTTCCCCAAGATCTTTAACGGAACCACTGGCCCTTCCTCCCTCCCCCAGGGGGATGAGGACGAGCTCATCACGCGCAGCTCACTCGCGCACTTCCGCGCGTGCGAGTTCAAAACAGGTGTTGGAAGGGCTGGCATTTATGCCCCATGCTTCCTGTTCAAGGTGGGTGGGGTTTGGGGTGGGTGCGGGCGCAGTAACAGTAACACGGGGTTTCCAGCTAAGCAGGCTCCTCTTCTACTAGAGACACCCGCCGATACTCCAGCACACTTAAGTACTAGAGTACCGCCGGCTCCCGGCCGATAGACTACCGCTTCCGCCGGCTAGACTACCCCCCCAAACAGCGGTCTCTGAGAGACATGTCTGGCAAGGAGCATATAGGAGAGGACCTCAAGGTCACAGTAGTGGCCTTGTGGGCAGTCAAGCCGGCAGAGCCGACTGGCGCTGACTGGAACGGTCCCCGCCTGGCAGTGCATGGCTGTCCAGCTCTCGTTTGCATGGGGCTCAGCCGGCGCCCCATGCCTCATGCATGGCCAGGTCCCACCCTCCAGGGGTGCATGGACGACAGAGTTGTCATGGAGGCTGCCTGAAGACTTTCCAACGCCAGTCACCGGCAGACGAGCGACCCCGAGGATGAGCGCGGTGACGAACGCTGCGATTGGTGAAGCGGATTTACTCTGTGTTGCCTCGGCGGTCACCACCGCTGAAGCCGTGATGGTAGCCCGCCTCCACGGGCAGCCATCTTGACCAATGTCCAGCATGCATTGACGGGCGCCAGCTCCTCCGCTCGTCGATCAACTCGTCGAGATCGGTGCCGCATGTCGTCCTGCATGGGGGGAGGATAAGGGCCGCCTCCCAGCACGGGCCGCGGCAGCGCCGCGGCTACTCGCCAAGCCATGGCAGCGCCGGGCAAGCCGCTCCTGAAGTGTTCCACCGAGGGGCAGTCTAGCAGGAGCCGGGCCAGTCGTATTTTACCCCGCTCGTCAGCGGCACGGAGATCCTCGTCACCAGCAGCGCCGCATTGCTGGGTCCAGGGCTCGGCGACGAGAACGCGCCTCCGTTAATCGAGCGGGCGCGGCAGTATTTATTTTTTGGCTCTACACAGCCATTTGGCTGTATTCCGGTTGTACTTTGACCTTGCACACAGCTCAACCCATCTAGTGGATTCTTTGTCTGACAAGCCCGCCAGACAGAGCACGTCAGCAGCTTTCAAATGACCTATGTATGAGGACAAGCGGTCAACGGGAGGTCAACGGTCAACGCGGTCAAAGCAAAATCCGGCTGCGAAATAATTAAATTAAATTAAAGATCCTGAAAAGGAAATTACTGGGACGCGGCCACCCCGCACCGGTCCCGAGGTGGCAGGAGCTGGTGCACGCTCCATGTCCCGCTAGCACGCCCAGTCTTCCGACAGTGTCTTGCGGGCACGTGGTGCGGGTGGGCGGGTGGGTGGTGGGTGGGCGGATGGGTGGATGGGCGGGTGGTGGGTGGGTGGATGGATGGGCGGGTGGGTGGGTGAATGGGTGGGTGGGTGGGCCGGTGGGCCGGTGGGCGGATGGGCGGGTGGAGGATGCACACAGGTGTGCAGGTGCGGGTGCGGGTGCGTGTATGTGGGGGCGTGGGGGCGCAAACGGGTGGGTGGGGTGGTGGGGGGCGTTTTTTCGCGGAAAAGTGTGAAAATCGTCGAATTTCACACTTTTCGGAGCGAAAATCCCGCGATTCGCCGCCGCAGGTCCTCCCCACATTGACCGGTTTGCCCCCGAAGCATGGTCTGCGGGGGCTGCGGGGGCGCTAATGACGCCACTGCCACACACACACACATACAGGGGAGCTACTCCTGGCTGATGAAACACCCGGGCGCGATGCCCTGCCTCGCGCACGCAACGCACCTCGCTGGCACGACCGTCCGCACGACGACGGAGCTGGCGGCCTTCTACTGGCGCCCAGGTGTGTCGGGCCAGTGCTTTTTCAGTTGGGCGGTGGACGTGTTGAACTGAGGTGCGGCTGATAAAACAGCAGTGGGCCTTCACAGCCATCTTAGCGCTGGTTTATCAGCTGCACCTCAGCTGAACAAGTCGACCATAGGCCTTTTTACCGCCCGTTTACACAGCAGGGAAGTAGGAACCGATCGGTAGCGAATGAACTTTAGAGCCCTTCACTGACCAGGCGGACGCGGAAATCGGCGAAAGGGGGACGGTGCGCCTTTGGCGTACCGCCCCCCTGGGTCTGCTTGTGCGGACAGAAATTTGGGCAGGTTCTGCCAAGATCCGCCCTCCGCCAGTCGTTTCTGGGGGGCACAGCCCCCGGGGTTCAGGGGCGCAGCCCCCGGAAAAAAATGCAGGAGGATTGATTTTGCCGCTTCCTCAGCCTGAGGAGGATGCCTTTTGCCTGGATGGTCTGCCTGAGGCGGATCCGCTCTGACACACACTTCCTGCATCCCTGTTATGGCCCGTTTATTCTGTTTTCGTTTTATCCCAATTGTTTTCGTTTCTTTTCCGGGGGCTCCCGGCCGCAGGCGGCCGGGCCGTATGAATTAATAAATTGAAATCAATTGAAGAAGCACAGTGTCGGGCTGTTGCGTGGTGGTGGCGGTGGCGGTGTGGATTGGGCCAGTTGAGTTGGTTGGGATTGTGGGCGGTGATGGTAGTGGTTTGAGCCCTTTTTTGTATGATGAGAGTTTTACAATCCACTGCCGGCGGTCACACGTTCGGTTTCAAAGCTCCAGCGGGACTTAAGAGAGCAGGCACGAGGCCCACCAAAGAAAGGTACAGCTACAAAGGTAGCCCACGGTAGCCCCAAACTAATAGCCGGTTACTCTATGCATGGGTGGTGGTGTGGATTGAGCCGTTCGTCCACTGAGGCTTTGCAGTGGGGACGCGGCGCACGCGTGCCAGCCGGCCTGCCGTGCCAGCCAGCCGCGCCCAGCCAGCCAGCCGTGCCAGCCAGCCGTCTCACGCCCAACCGCGACTTGCGTGCCTGAGGTGCCTGAATTGCGGTGCTGCTTGCTTGGCGCCCACCACCTTGTGTGGGTGGCGCAACCGTGGGCTACTTTGGTAGCTCAACCTTTTAAGGTTACCTGTTTGGTGGGGGCCTCGTGCCTGCTGTCTGAAAGTCCCGCTGGAACTCTGGAACTGATTTTGACCGCCGGTGCCCAGTGGATTCGAAAACTCATCTCTCTGAAAACCCTAAACCCTAAAGCCCTAAACCCTAAGTCCTAAGCCCTAAACCCTAAGCCTAAGCCCTAAGCCCTCAACCTTAACCCTGAATCTCTGCAGGACCGTGGCTGTGGCCGCTGTCCCAATTCCTCGAGAGCAACTCCACGCTCAGGGTGCACCACGGGTCCGCCTGCCACGACCACCTCGGCATTGGCGCGGCCGTGCACCTCAGTGGCGTCGCGGAACCGGCCAAGTGGCTGTACAAGCAGGTAGGAACCAGTCAGTGCTGTTTTGATCGGGCGGTTTATCGCCTATGGCGGTTTATGGGTGGAATAATTTATTTTTTTTGAGGGTTTACCGCCCGATTTTAGCAAATTTCCGTCGATTTTTGCCCTTTGCTGGCATTGTTTGCTGACTTTGGCCGATTTGGGTCATGGCCCCCAGCGGCTGGTCTGTAAGAATTAACTAATTGATATCAATTGAAGACGCACTGGTAGGAACCGGCCAAGTGGCTGTTCAAGCAGGTAGGAACCAGCCAAGTGGCTGTTCAAGCAGGTACGCTCGTGTGTACTGTCCACATTTCTTGCCTTCGCGGGGGGTGGGAGGTCGAAGCTATTAATTGTTTATTCCAATCGTGGGGGTCGGTTTCCGTCGTTCTCAGCCGTTTTGGCGCCCGAATTCGCGATTTCCGCCGAGTCGTGTTCGTTTTAAATTTTGCGGGTGGTGAAAAACGATAGTTATTCACAAAGGCAAACAGCACGTACGGTATGTACAGCTTTCTGTATTATAGTAGATCGTAGCCTATGGAGATCGGAGATGAGCAGACAACTGCATCCTCCACAGCCCTGGCGAGTAACAAAGAGTACAACTGCTGCCAATTCGCCGATTGTCTCAGTGTCGTCTCATATTCCGACTACTTCTTAGCTCAGCTCAGTGGCAGCTCAGTGGCAACTGAGCTCCGTGACGAACAACAGCTGCAGAAACCCTGCGTACAGCCGCCCCGCTAAAAATGCGGAGTGTCTGTAGATGAAGATGAATTAATTAACAAGAATGAACATGGAGGGGGGGGGGGGGCAGAAAAGTACGTATGTGACACACATGATGATTATGAATCTCCTTTCTGCCTACGTTCCAAGTCAACCGGATTTTTTGGATTTGGACACCTGGGGGTCGAGATATGAAGGTCCAAAGTTGGGGTGGGTGGGTGGGTGGGTAGGGGGGCGGAAAACTAGATATGGGGGGCCAAGAACTTTCTTTCCACTGGGCCAATTTTGACGGGAAGGCCACCATTGGAACCGCCTTGATGAGAAGAGCACGAATCCACTCTAAGAAGTGACCTGGGTTTTAAGGTGGGGTCCACACCCCCTGAACGCCCCAACTCCCCCGCGTGCTCCCCCCGGAGCACCGTGTATTTGAGCAACCTTCACGGATTGATATGGGACCGATGTCATCTGAATCTCCTTGGAGAGCACAACAAAACACCTTAGGAGAGTCAACCCTCAATCTGCCTGAAAAGTGTGAACTGGAGAGTCCACACTCCGGTGGCGGCCATCTCGGCCAAGGTATGGCGAGTTGTTGGGGGGTAGTATTGGCTATCTTCTGGAAACTTAGACATGCATGGAGGAGATTGCTGGCGGGCATGGAGGAGCTTGCTTGAGGGCAAACAGGAGATTGCTCGCGGGCGTGGAGGAGATTGCAGGCGGGCATGGAAGCGGATGGCGAGAAATTGAGAAACATGGGAAGCAAGGCACATGCGGCTAGGCTTTGTGAGGAGGTTGTGGCGCAGGGGTCCCTGCCCCAAGGCGCAGATTATAGATGGCGCAGCAATCAATACACTAGCCCTGCGGCATGGGGCGAGGCGAGGCCCCACCAGCGGGCGGGCACCATAATGGAGATGGCGGTTAAGAACGGGGAATGAGGCTACAGGGAGAGGATACGGGTTACAGATGCCAAAGGGGACGGCGGAACAAGGATCAGCCATAGGTGTCACGGGGAATGGCTAAAGAACGGGAATGAGGCGGGTGGTACGGGTGCTGGCGCGCATGGAGCGCGGCGCGGCGCATGGAGATCGCATGGCGGCGCCCATGCATGGACGAGATTGCTGGCGGGCATACAGGAGATTGCTGGCGGGCATGGAGGAGATTGCTGGCGGGCATACAGGAGATTGCTGGCGGGCGTGGAGGAGATTGCTGGCGGGCATGGAGGAGATTGCTGGAGCCAATGGCGGCGGCGGGACTAGTAGTAGAACACAGGCGCACACCAACAATGCGTTGCTGTCACTACCTGGGTGGTATAGGGTGGATCTGGGGGCCCAGTGTCCTGTCTAGGTCCAGTGCGTGCGCGCGTGTGGGGGTTTACCCCTCACCCCTACCAGGTAGCCAGCCAGTTTCCCACTGAAACTGAATTTAAGGTGTCGGGCGCTAGCGCCGACACCGGTCTTATACATCATTACTGGTGTCACACAGACTGTAATATCCATCATCATCATCATCAGACATTGCGATGGACAGCCCCAGCTGTAAGGAAGCCATGCGCATCGGTCCCGGCTACATGCATGGCGTACTTAGTGAGATAGGGTGGGCGGGTGGGTAACAGTAACAGTAACACGGGGTTTCCAGCTAAGCAGGCTACTCTTCTACTAGAGACATCCGCCGATACTCCAGCACACTTAAGTTCTAGATTACCGCCGGCTCCCGGCCGATAGACTACCGCTCCCGCCGGCTAGACTACCCCACACAGCGGTCTCTGAGAGACATGTCTGGCAAGGAGCATATAGGAGAGGACCTTCCTCAGGGTCACAGTAGTGGCCTTGTGGCCAGTCAAGCCGGCAGAGCCGACTGGCGATGACTGGAACGGTCCCCGCCTGGCAGTGCATGGCTGTCCAGCTCTCGTTTGCATGGGGCTCAGCCGGCGCCCCATGCCTCATGCATGGCCAGGTCCCACCCTCCAGGGGTGCATGGACGACGAAGATGGGGTGGGTGGGTGGGACCCCCCAAAAAAACTTCTATCATACATGTGTGTCAAAAATAACTTTTCTGCCCCCCCCCGGGAGAATGAATGATTCATATAATCTGTGCTCATCAACCCGTCCACTCGCCCACCTGCTAAACTGTGCTGTGCTTGCAGTTTGGCGCGATCGAATACTCCGCCCAAGTCCCTTCGGAGCTACTGGCTGCCCTGCGCCTGCGCTCTGTCACGCCGCGCCTGCTGTATGACGTTGCGGTGGGTGGTTTTATTTTCGTGATTTTTACACTAGTACACCATAGCCGGATTTTGCTTTGACCACGTTGACCGTTGACCTCCCGTTAAACGGTTGTCCTCATATATGTCATTTGAAAGCCCGTTGACGAGCTCTATCTGGCGGGATTGCCAGACTTCCAATGGATTGAGCTGTGTTCAAAGCACAGCCGGAATATAGCCAAATGCCTGTTTAGGGCCATTTTTCCAGTTTTTACATGTATGCGCCCGGAGGACCCCGGGGCGTGAGTTAAGGCCTAGACTCCACATCTAGGGGAGCTCTACTAGTAGAGCCCGCAAGGCCACGCAGCGCGCCAGCCTACCAGGTAGCCAAAAAGGAAATGACTGGTCGCGGTGGTGTGCGGCTCGGTGCACCGAGCAGCTGCACGTGCAGCCACAACGTGCACGTGCTGACGCAAGCCCTACCTACTAGGTAGTACATAGGGTGCACCTCATCCATCCGTCCATGCATCCATCCATGCAACAAGCAAGCGAGCAAACAGGTAAGCGAGTAAGCGAGCGAGCAATCAAGCAAGCGATCGAGCATGCAAGTAAGCAACCGACCTAGCGAGCCAGCCCACCACCCGCCCGCCCGTGCAACCCAACCCAACCTCCCTGGAGGGCTGGCGCACTGCGTGGCCTTGCGGCCTCTCCTAGTAGAGCTCCCCTGGACGTGTGGTCCAGGCCTTATCTCACGCCCCGGGGTCCTCCGGGCGCAAACGTGTTGTGATGATGATGGATTTTACAGCCGTGTGTGACGCACCTACCGGCAGCGTATTCGACCTTGCTCGGCGTATAGCACCCGAGCGCTACAGACGGGTGGCTGGCTACTGGGGGGGGGGGGCTATTGGGTTGGGGCTGGACCTAGACGGGGCACTCGGCCCCCAGATCTGACTCCTCTCCGTGGGACCACGGCCGGGTTTCACATGCCCGCGGGATCGTGTCCCCTGGACCTCCACCGTAGCGGCAGCAGAGGCTTCTGATCAGTGTGCATCACAAGGGACATGAGGGCTGGTGAAGAAGTGACCTGAAATGATGAAAATGTTGAAAAGCCGGGCCGCAAACTCTGGCGTTGTAATGGGATTCTAACTGGGACTTCAACCAGCGTGCACAGGACTTGAAACCTGCTACCCATACGCGGCTCTGAGCATAAGCTCACCCCTTGACAAAGCACCGAGCACGACATCGAATGCGTCGCAGGCCCCTCCCTTGTGTAGAACCTGTGTAAAACTGTACAACCAAACCAACCCCAGCCCAACCCCACCCACCCACCCGCAGGTGCGCCCTTGGTGCAGCTCCCAATACCCGTTGACGCACGTCTCTCCGTCGCCCGAGGACCGAGCAGACGTTGCGAGCAAGCATTGGGAGCACACACTCGGGCAGCCGGTGCCGATCGGGGAGCAAGCGGTCAAGGTAGTTGAGGCGTCCCTCCCGCGTGCCGTGACGTCCTCGCCCGAGCGCTACCCGTTCATGGTGCCGGGTGCGGTTGACCCCAACGGCACCAACGCAGCGGTGCGCTTCACCAGCGAGCTCGGATTTCTGGAGCTGTGTGACGGGCGGCGATGAGATGCGGGCGGGCGGCCGCGACGTTTCGCTCTAGGTCGGCAGTTGAGTGGACTCTTGGGTAGACGTCGCAGATCGATGGAAGGCAGCTTGTAGCAAGCCTTTGAGAGGTAGATCTCCACAAGCACCCCCCGTTGTTGGTCTGCCAGCATGGGGCGTGAGGAACGCAAAGGTGAGCCGGTGCCGATCGGAGAGCAAGCAGTCGGATGTCGTCAAAGCGTCCCTCGCGCGTGCCGTGACGTCCTCGCCCGAGCGCTACCCGTTCATGGTGCCGGGCGAGGTTGACCCCAACGGCACCAACGCAGCGGTGCGCTTCACCAACGAGCTCGGATTTCTGGAGCTGTGTGCCAGGCGGGGATGAGATGCGGGCGGGCGGCCGCGCTGCTTCGCTCTAGGTAGTTAGGTAAACTCTTGGGTTGACATGCGCGTCGCAGATCGATGGAAGGCAGCTCAGGGCTAGCAAACCACTGAGAGTTGGAGGTAGATCTCCACAAGCACCCCCCGCTGTTGATCTGCCAGCATGGGGCGTGACCGTGGGGGATGCGAAGGTGAGCCGGGGCCTGCCAGTGACCTGGGGATGTGGGGGTTGGTTTTCCCCCGGCTCGAGCAACTTTGACCGCTCATACCAGGCACAGTTCATAGCGGGTGTTCACGCATGACATGCCTTTGTGCTGCTCTCGGCGACAGCTTTCCAACGCACCCCTCCACGCCCTCCTCCACCAAGTGTGGGGTTCTTTTCTGGGAAATGGGAAATCCGGCCCCGAGCGATATATGGCTTGCAGGGGGATCACTGGGGCCTACTCAGAGGCCGGAGATGTCCGTGCACACACGCACGTTGCGGCGCGGTGCCAAGGCATAAGATGATGAGATTTTATAATCCACTTGTGGCAGTCGCTCGGACGCTTCCAAGGCTCCAACACATTAACAGAGAGCTCCAGTCGGTTTGAGAGAGGGAGAGCAGCCAGGACTGTTCAGTCTTCAAATAACTGCCAATAAAATGCGGGAAGCCAAACGGTAGCGCCCACCCACGCTCAGTGGCGGGCGCCAAGCAATTTAGCACTACAGTGCAGGCGCCACACTAATTCCCTAAAGTGGCGGGAGGGAGGGCCCAGGTATACAACCATGAAGGGACCGGGAAGCCCTCACCCAAACAACCGGAAGCGGGGCTGGTCAGCACACCCGCGGCAGCACCCCACTCAGCGACGACAACGCACCCACCACCGCACACGCGCGGTGCCACCACCTCTCACAAAACCACATCATCAGGGACCTGGACGTCCTGTGAGGCCGCCGCCCATCCCCCGAATGACTTTTTGGGTGGCGCCCACCACAGCCGCCTGCCCGTGCGGTCTCATTCAGCCCTCAGCAAAGGAGACCGCCAGCGCGTCCCACAGCTCAATCGTAACCAGCGCCCCCCGCACGCTGGACCACCAGCATTCGAGCAAGGGGCACACCCTCACTGGGGCGAGTGATTCGCCATAGGTGGCGATGGCCGCGGTCCATGGTGTCAACCAACAGCGCCACCACCACCACCCCCGCACCACCCGCAACCCAGCGGAACGCTGCATCAGCCACACTTGCCAGCATGTGACGACTTGAGTAGGGGCAGGGAGGGAGCGGCAGCAGCCACCTTGAGGCAATGCCTCCGCTGTTAGCGTCGCATGCCAGCGCTTCACAGAGCTACCCCAGCACGAGCGGCGCGCGTGTCGGAGACAGCTCAGGCCAGCTGGCAGGCGCGGTCGATCGTGTGTGTGGCGCGCACCAGACCGACAGCAGCGACCAACGCCCACAGCGCACACAGGTCGGCGTGCGCATGCCAGGTAGCCCAGCGCGCACGCGCGCACGCGGGCGAGGCCCCGCACCCGCCAGCGGGCAGCATCGCCCGCAGTGATTCCCTTTTAGGCTCTGCACAGCCATTTGGCTGTATTCCGGCTGTACATTGACCTTGAACACAGCTCCACCCATTCAGTGGATTGGAAGCCCGCCAGATGGAGCTCATCAATGATGATGATGAGAGTTTTACAATCCACTTCTGGCGGTCACACGTACGGTTCCAAAGCTCCAGTGGGACTTAGAGAAACAAGGCTCATCAATGATGATGAGAGTTTTACAATCCACTTCTGGCGGTCACACGTACGGTTCCGAAGCTCCAGTGGGACTTAGAGAATCAAGGCTCAAGGCCCACCAAAGGTCAAGCTACAAGTAGCCCACGGTAACGCCATCCACACTTGGTGGCGGGCGCCAAGCAAGCAGCACCACTGTGCAGGCTGCACACCCAGCCCCTCAAATGGCCTCATCAAGTGCTTTCAAATTACCTGTGTATGAGGACAAACGGTCAGCAGGAGTTAAATGGTCAACGCGGTCAAAGCAAGACCCGGCTGTGGAACAATTACTTTAAAAAAACTGTCAAGGAAATTACAGATCGCCCGTGTGTGCCGAAGAGTGCGTGCCCACTCTCACTCGACCTTCCGCTGCCGGCAGTTCCAGGTCCAGGTCCAGGAGGAGGCGTTGGCCCAGCAGCGCCTCCGCACATGTGCGCGGGACGGAGGGAGCCCCGGGGCTCGGGCCCACGTCCACCGTGGCGCAACAGCTGTTTGCTGTTTGCATTGGCACATGACACAGCCACTTTGAAACTGAGCTCGTATTGATTACATGGATGGGCAGATGCCTGCCTTGCCCCTTGGCCTGCTGGCCTACACGCGTGTGCGCGGCTGCCCGCCTGCGCATTGGCGGCAGCTGCTCGAATACACATCCAG
>VFSX01000103.1:424385-464385 GCA_016618255.1 Chlamydomonas sp. UWO 241 | reverse complement strand
TTAAGGTCTATATGCGCGGAGCGCCGCGGCGTATAGTGTCGACTGCGGGGACCTTAATTAAGGTGCTCGCCGAGTGTGGGGGACCGCGGAAGCCGCGAACGGGGCACTTTGGCCTCCCCGCGCTGTGTCAGCGCACCAGCGGGACCATACGAACCCAATGCGTCGCCGTGACGCGCGGGAGGTCGCGATATCGGCCACCGGAGGGAGTCCCCCACACTCGGTTCGACTGCAACAGCTGGCTCGTAGGACCCCCGAATGATGTCCCACCAGTTGCGACGCCTCAGAAATGCGCAGGGGGGGCGAGGTACTTTAGTTTGGCGCAGGGTTGCATGGGGGCATGGCTGCATCTGCATCCATGCAGTGGGTGGGTGGGTGGGGCAGCACAGGTGGCCAGGAGCGTTCCCTGGATGCCTAGGCATGCTTTGCAATATAGTGAGACCTAAAGGCAGCCATAGTAGAGACATGTCCTGGGGTTGCTGATCGCGCCAACCTCAAGAGGGAGACGGCCGATGCGATCGTGCGCACGCAGCACTCAGTGAGAGCCAGAGCCGCGCCATAAGCATGCTTGATTCGAAGCTCTTCGCTGAGCGCGTGACTCTAACGACGCTGCTGCTCTAGGACACGTCCAAGGGCTACCTAATGCGGCGCGGCAGCTGAGATGCCGGCCGCCGCGCGCCGGCGGCGGCGGCGGCGGCGCCGCTGCCCAAGCAGCGGGGCGGCCGGATCGTGCCAGAGAGCTAGTGATGCCGCTGCCCGTCTAATGCTGCTGCCCGCGTGGGTGTAGCTGAGGCACGAGTTGTGTGCTGGGTTCATGCTTCAGCGACTGCTGGAGTAGGGTAATGCATCACATATGAAGCATGCTGAAGCGTGTGGGCAAGCAGCGGGGCCGGCCGACCGGATCGTGAGGGACTCGAGACACCGCTTCCCGCCTGATGATAATGCCCGCTTGGGCGTAGCTGGGGCACGTGTGAAGTGTGCTGGGTGGTGGGTGCTGAATTCAGCGACTGTAGGGGTAGGGTGTAAGTACTTGAGTGGGTGGAGAGGCGTTAACCGCGGCGGAGAGGCGCCTACCACGGCGTCCACCAAGCGCACAGCATCTTGTATTGCTTCTCACAACCCACAAAAAAAATCATCGACAAGTCCTGGTCGTGGTTCTGAGCTCCATAACTGGCTTAGAAAAATGCCCAACTTTCAGATTTCAGCTGGGATTTTTTTCCTGGGAGTTGAGTTAACTTAATTAAGCTCAATTAAGCTTAATTGAGGTGACTGTTTTTCGGGCCAACTTATGATCCGACGGTTATGTGTTTGTGTGTTCACAAACGCCCTCGTGCCGACCTTCTGGAACGATATCGCCGCTCTCCACGTCACAATCTGGGATGGAATGGAATGTGTGTGTGTGTGTGTCTGTGTGTGTGCGTGTGCGCGCTTAGCCATCTCTGCACCCGCAACTCCCTTGATGCTGACTCCTAGTGGCTATCCGTACGGTATTCATCTGAGTCACCGTGTGAGTACCGTAGTGGTACATGCAGTTCACGTCACGGTAGTTCACGTCAGCGCCTTTGACTGCTACTAGCGAGTCTGTGGAGCAAGCCAGCGCAAAAAAATGTGACTGGCAGTTCACATCCCACACCCAGACCTGAGCCGTCGCGATTTTTCTGCGCTGGCTTGCTCCACGGACTCGCTATAAGCGGTGAAAGGCGCTGGCGTGAACTACCGTGACGTGAACTACATGTACCACTGCGGTATCCGTTTGCCGCAAGGGTCAGCCCCCTGCAGGGCATGGCGGGCGCGCGGAGACGCGCGCGGCGTTCGGCAGTTGGGGGGCAGACACACGGCGTTCATGCTGAGATGTGTGCCCCTACCACATTCCCTTCGCCTCAGGCGGCGCCTTCACTTGCGCGGATCAGGCGGCGCCTCAGACGTCCGCCTGACCGCCTTGTGCGCCTAACACCGCCCGAGGCGTGCCTCCGACCGCCTCGGGCGTTAGGACCGCCTCCTCTTGCGCGCCTCGGGAGTTGGGATTGTGGTAGGGCCATAGCGCGCTGTCCACCACGGGTGTGCATCAGAGCTCAGCCTGGATGGGGTGCACACCCGCCTCTAGTAGATTATGTGGCTCGCCCCACCACTTTATACACATCCTGTCCTGCATCCTTCCCCTCGAGCCACACAACCAGCAACCAGCGCACACACGCGCACACGGCGGCACACGGCATCCATGCTGACATGGGCCATGGAGCGCTACAGGTGTGCGTCAGAGCTCAGCCTGGGTGGGGTGCACACCCGCCTCTAGTAGGTTGTGTGGCTCGCCCCACCACTCTATACACATCCTGCCCTGCATCCATCCCCACGAGTCACACAACCAACAACCCGCGCACACACGCGCACACACGCACGCAGTGCCCTCCCCACACGTCACCACACGCCAATTTTCCGATGGAAGCTACGCGAAGGCGGGCCGAACTCCACCTTTAGAACCCCCAGGTTACCAGCACACACACGCACACATGCACATACCAGCGCACCAAGGGGCACCACCACCACCACCACCACCACCCTTGGATTATAAAACTTAGAGATAACCTCCCACCAATACCCGGACTAAGGCCGGGGGTAAGCAGAGAGACCTTGGTTCTCTCCAACCCAACCTTCGCCAGCTTGCTTCTTTCTGACTTGAACTAGTCAAGGAAGCCAAGAGACTGAGTTGGTGCCCCCCTCAGTCCAGCGCACCTTGTTCTTGATTGAGAAGTTGATGAAGTTGGTGTCGATGAGCACCTGGTACGGCGGCCCCAGCTGGCTGTTGTACTTGAAGAACATCGCTGCCGAAGTCTTTTCACTGGGCGGGCGAGTGGGTGGGTGGGTGGATTAAGCAGGCCTGTGGGATAGCGTAGTTGTGCGGCACCAGCTGCTGCGAGCTGCTGCTTATATATTGAGAATGCAGACGCTGTGTGTCAGCGCGGGGCCGGTGGGTGTGCCGAGCCGTGATGGGCGCACGCCAGGCAGGGGCCATGCACGTGCACGCCATTTCATGCGGCGCCGTGGGGGCCGTGCTGTGCCAGAGGGATGCGCGGCAAGGCGCGAGAGCGAGCATGCTGTGCCATGCGAGCATGCTGTGCCATGCGTGTTTGCATGCATGCGCGGCACACGGCCTGCACTCACACGTGCTTGACCTCCTTTTCCTTGTCCACCTTCTTCTTCTTCACCGGCCTGTGTGTAAGCAAACAGGCACGCGTGAGGGGGTTACACCAGGGTACACTTGCACTTTGTACCATGCACAATAGGCGGCGGCGGCGCATGCAGGCGCGTCGTGCCGCGCACATGGCCTCCTTGGGGTTGAGGATGCGCTTGACCTCCGCGAACTTTCGCGTCTGCTTCTGCTTGCCCATGGCTGCTAGCTCGGGCGTGCGCTGGCGCTGGGGTCGCTAGGGTTGGTGTGCCGCGAATACTACAGGCGGCACCTTGCGCTGCTACTCGAGCACGAGGTAATGTGTCACAGGGTGGGCGTGAGGGGGTCTGAAGAAGGCACAGCGGAGGGAATGTTGCCGATTCGATCCCCACACTCAGTCCCGTGCACCGTGTGCGCCTGCGCACCTCATCCACTCACTGCTGCAGCGGACCTCCATCATGGCTTGGAGGAGCTCCCTGTCAAAGAGCCTGCAGGAGCTGAGGTACATCCAGAGGATGCATGGGCATGCATGCATGCATGCATGCATGCGCTCTCGGGAGCTCGTGCCAATGCCATGCAACCCGCCCCCCCACTACCCACATGCAGGGTGCACATCTGTCAGACCGGGCCCGCGAGCGCTGGCGCACGGTGAGTCGTGTTGTGTGTTGTCGCGCGATTGTCGCCTTCACGCCCGACCCTGACCCCACGCCGGTGCACGCCTGTCTTGGCCGCAGCGAGTTCCTGCTCTCCAACTACGCCGAAATCAAGAAGGCCAACCCGGGGTTCCCGGTACTGGTCCGCGAGTGCGCAGGCACCGAAGCCAAGCTGATTGCGCGATACGGTGAGCCCAGGGGCGGGGGTAAACGATGCAGCATGCACGCATGCTTCCATGCGTGACGACACGGTGCCTGACGCGCCCTGATGAACAGACTTTGGTGAGGAGAAGGCGGTCTCCATCCAGGGCGACGCGAGCAGCTCGGTTGCCAGCAAGCTGCAGGAGCTGATCAAGCACGGAGAGAGCCTGACCAAGTGAGTGCGGGG
This sequence comes from Chlamydomonas sp. UWO 241, assembly GCA_016618255.1. Classification (NCBI taxonomy): domain Eukaryota; kingdom Viridiplantae; phylum Chlorophyta; class Chlorophyceae; order Chlamydomonadales; family Chlamydomonadaceae; genus Chlamydomonas; species Chlamydomonas priscui. The sequence continues at coordinate 460,181 of VFSX01000103.1, read as the reverse complement.
CACTGGTGGGCTCCTGGGTTGCTGCGGCTTCATGCGCGACGCCGCATGGGCGTATGCATGGGCGCATGCATGGACGCATGGGGCGGGAGGGAGGGGATGTGACGCAGAAAACGTCGACGCATTCATGCTTTCTGCATGGGGACGGCGCACATGCTGCATGGGGATGAGCAGGGGGAGGGGGGCGGGGCGGCGGCGCGCTGCGGGGCAGCAGCGAAGCATAAGGCGAGCGGGCGAGGGCCTGGGGAGGAGAGACCCTGGGATCGCACGCGTGCCATGGGCGGCGTGTGTGTGTGGGAGGGTGGGGGGTGGGGGGTGCAGGCGCTGCAGTGGCGCATGTGTGCCCCTGACCGATGTGCCCCCCCCCCTCCCCTCCCCGCCACACACCGACACAGGTCTTCGTAGGGACACACAGCTCGGCGCGAGGCGCTGCGGCGACAGAGCTTGTTGAAATATACGGAGGCGGTGGGGCAGCTTCCTCCTCCCGCAATATATGGTGCAGGCCCATGACCCATGTTATACTAGCTAGGTAGACAATTCTTGTGGGTGGGGCACGACTTACACGTGTAGCCTGCTCCAATTCTCATTCCTGCCGCGCAACTCGATGCCAGCATGCAGCTTGATTTCCTGCTGGAGCACTGTCCAGAAGTCTGGAGGACGACTAAGCCTGCTCCAATTCTCATTCCTGCCGCGCAACTCGATGCCAGCATGCAGCTAGATGTCCTGCTGGAGCACTGGAAGTCTGGAGGACGGTCAAGTATGGAGGACAATGGCATGGATGGATGCCACAACTGCTGCTCAGCATCAGCACGCCCCGCCGACGTTTGACACACGTGGTGCAGTCGGAGAGGGCGGCACGTGGCAGTCGAGTGGCCAGGCGCATACCACGCGCCACGCACACGGTGCCTTCTGGCCAGCACGTTCAAGGGGGGTGCGCGTTGGGCTACGCGCTGCCGGCGAGCCAAGCATGCTCCTCATGCATACAGCCCTGGATTGAACGAGGTTCGCAGCGCGCCACACATCCCCGGTTATCCTCTCCTCCCCGTCTGGGCCCAACAACCCCCCCTCTTCCCTTTTGGTGCGCGTTGGCCGAAAAGTCCTTGCACCGTTCTCCCATTCCCTTGGACGCTTACAACTTCTAGACACCGCCTAGCATTCCGAGAACTGGCTTCGCTCTGTCCCTCTGTATAGGGGGGGGGGGGGGCTTGATCACGCCGGTGCACATTAACCATCAAACAACTCAACTTGTCCAGCTATTAGCTATTAGCTCCAGGGGTTGTAATTAGATTAGGCTAGGAGGGAAGGGGGACCCCCCTGCCAGGTGCCCGCCCTGCCCCCTGATGCGGCGCGTCGCGCCTACTCCCACACCTCGGCGCGCGCCTTGTCCCGCTCCTTGCGCTCCTCCCTCCTCGCCGTCCGCTGCAGCGCGAGCTCCTGCTCGGCCGTCTTGTCGCGCAGCGTCGGCATGCCGAGCGCGTGGGACAGGAAGCGGCGCGCGACTGCGGTCGTCGTCTTTGGGCGCGCACGCGGCGCGAGCAGCTCGACCACCGGGTGCGAGCGGCTCTGGGCCGACGCGAGCGCGTGCGGCCGCAGCTGCATCGCCTTCTGCTGAAGGTCGAGGAGCGCGTGCGCTGCGTGTGTGTGTGTGGGGGGGGAGGGGTCAGCAGCTGTGATGTTCGGGTACCAGAGCAAACCAGCAACCCACAGGCGCACGTACACAGATGCGTGCGCACCGGCACGGACACGGGCACCTCTCCACGCACGCGAACTGCTCCTCGCCCACCACCACACCCACACCCCAAACCAAACCGTGTGCGCACCTGATGCCACGTCGGGGCACACAAACAGTGCGTGGTTGTCATCGACCCAGCGCACGCTCGGGGGCAGCTTCCCGGCGGCCCCGCCGCACAGCGGCCAGTAGCGCAAGAGGAAGTCGTCGAGGTGCGACTGCTTCACGTCGACAGTCAGGCCGTAGACCTAGGTTGGGTGACCAAGGTGGCGGGGTGAGGTGGGTGGGGCTGGGTAGGGCAGCACAGCGTAGAGCATCTCATCTTGCTGGTGGGGGGGTGGGCAGATGGGGCACAGCACAGCAAAGTAACAGCAACGACGACAGCAACAGCAGCGCACTACACAGCACGCTCGCCCACCTTACCACGTGGTGGGTGGATGGGACGGGGTGGGGCCGGGGGGTACAGCAAAGAGGGTCGCACCTTGCTTGTGGGAGGGTGAGCAGATGGGGCAGCAAAGCAAAGCAACAACGACAGCAACAACGACAGCAACAGCCACGCCACACGCTCGCTCACCTCGACCACATGGTCCGCGGCACATGGCATGACCTCGTGCGACGACGCCTCGACCTGTGACGGCGTGCCGCCGCCACCACCGCCGCTGTCGCCCATGCCTGAAGCGCGCGGCGGAGCACGCGCCGCACGTCCCGCGCCGGCGGGCCTGAGCTGCTGCAGCCCCGACTCCCAGTTGGTCTCCCACTCCTCATCCTCGTCCCCGTCGTCCCAGGCGCCATCGCTGCCGTCGCCATCCCCGCTGTCGTCGGCGCCGCCGCCGTTGCCGCCGCTCCCACCAAACGTTATCACAAAATTCGTCGGTGTTGTTGCGCCCGCCACCGGGGCCGCCGCCGCCGCGCTGCCCCCTTGCCCAGACGGCTCCCCGGCTCCGCGCTCAGAGGAGGAGCTGCGCTGCGCTGGTCCTCCGTCCGGTGGCTGCTGCTGCGGTGGCGGCCCACGGGGGCGGTTCGCGGTGGCGGCCCACGGGGGCGGCCCACGGGCGCGGCCCACAGGGGCGGCAGCTGCGGGTGCGGCCACCGTGCTGCCTGCCGACGCTGACGCCACGCTGCACGAAGCATCGACATCAGCCGAGCCCGCTGCACAAGCCTCGTCGCTCGTCCCGCCTGCTCCCCACTCGGAGCTAGTGGTGCGCAGCGCAGCCACCGTCGTGCTCAGCGCCGCCACCGTCGTGCTGAGCGCCGCCACGGCGCGGGTGGCGGCGTCGCTGGCGGTTTCGGCGTCGACGACGGCGTCGCTGGCCGTGGATGATTCCTCAGGCCGGGGGCCGTCTGCATCTGCAGGCCCGACGTCACTGCCCGCTGCCGGGGCCGCCGCCACCGTTGCTGTTGCGGCGGCGGTCGGCACTTCCTGCGTCTGCTCCTCCATAGCGCTGCTTTCCCCGTTGTTGTCCGGCGCCTTCGTGTCCTTCGCATAGGCCTCTGGGGGGGCCCCGCTCACGCCTGCCCCCACTGGCGCTGCCTCCCGCTCGTCGCCCTCGCTCCGCCCGCCCCGCTTGCCTGCGCTCCTGCCGCCGGGCGTCTCCTTTTCCGCAGCAGCTGCCGAGGCCGTCCGCCCCGCAGCCGCCTCTGCTCCCGTCTCGCCCTGGCCCTCGCGAATGCCGCCACCGCCAGGCACTGCCTCGCCACCGACCGCTGCTGCTGCACTCGACGACACCGCGGCGGGCGGCAGTGCGCCTGTCGCCTTCCTGCTATTGCCTGCAGCAGCAGCAGCAATAGGAGCAGGTGCAGGAGGAGCGGCAGCGGCAGCGGCGGAAGCAGCAGCGGCGGAAGCAGCGTCAGCGGCGTTAGCAGAGGCAGCGGCAGCAGTAGCGGCGACAGCAGCGGCAGCAGCAGCGGTGGCCGCAACGGCAGCGGCGCGCGATGTCGCCACTCTCCCTCCCGCCGCGCCTGCTGCGCCGAGCGCGTTGCGAAACAGTGCCGCACCGATGCCCCCGGCACGCATCGCACGCACAGGCCGCTCGCCCCTGGCTGACGACGAAGGGGGGCCACCGTTTACCGGGGCGCCGGGCGCTTTGGCTGCTGCGCGGGGTGGGCCATGCAGGGTGCGTGCTTGAGCGTCGAATGCGTGTGTGTTTCGCTGTAAGCACTGCACGTGTGTATGCCGTGCGGTGTGTGTGCACATTACTGCCGTGCACACTGAGTAGTAACACTCTATGTTTTACGCATGCACGGCCACGCATGCATGCGCGACTCACATGTCATGCACACATGCTGCATGCATGCATGCGCCATTTTGGCAACCCACCAACCCACCGTCCATCGCCTCCGCCGCTAGCTCCTGCCTCCGCATCATCTCCAGCTCGGCGTACTTTTCTTTAGCTACCTCCACTTGACCCTGAATGCAGGGAGGACGTGTCAGTATATTGTTTGTTTTTTGTGTTTGGAGGTATTGACGCAAGACGCACCGCAGCCATCGCCGCTTCAGCCTCCGCCAGCGTCGCCTCGAGGCGCTTGGTGCCGCCCATCAATGAGAGGCGGCGGTATCTGACTGCGCACTCGCATGGCAAGTACAAACACACAGGTCGCCACACATTTCTCGGTTCCAGCAGGGGTTCCGCGGGGATTCTCAATTTCAATTCATCATATAGATTATAACGTTGGTTTGATCGGGATCGTGTGCCAGTGCCGTGTCCCCACGCGCAGCTGGCCACAAGCCCTGCCGCCATGGCCGTGCACCTGGCGTACGCGGCTGGCGACAGCACGCTGGCCACGAGCGCGATGCGCCTGGTGGGAGGGCGGCTGCATCTGCCCACAGTTGCGCAACTCTTCAGGCTTGCGCCTTCAAGCTTGCGCCTGGACGACGCCGTGCACCCCACTGACGCCTCTGGCCTCACGTTCGCCACGTTTGAGGAAGGCGCGCAGCTATCAGTCGCGGGAACGTCGCTGAGAAGTGGGTGGGGCGATCCCATGCAGGCCCATGCGCATTGCATGGTCCCCTCCACTTGCATTGCATGTGCCCCGACTGCGTGTCTGCACCACTCTGGCTGGTGCTGGCGGGCCATGCACGCGCGCGCATGAGCGTCTCTCTCACCCTTCGATGCGTTTGCTCGCTTGGCAGGCGCCTGCGTGCACCGCATCCTGTTGGTGAGAGAGGGAGAGGGTGGTGGTGTGGCGCGCTCCTCACCGGGCGGCACGTGCAGCGGCGGCGGCGGCAGCGACCCCGCGACCAAGAAGCAGCGCACAGAGGCGGGCGCTGAGTCGACGCTCGGGCTGTGGGGCATCCCGGGCGAGGAGGACGAGCTGCAGCCGAGTGTTGCGCAGCTGATGGCGAAGGTAATGGGAGGGGGGGAGGCCACCGCACGAGCACGCCCCAGCATAAGCGCACGCACCTGCCCTACAGGTGCGTGTATGTCCTTGCGACCTCCCCACGACCACCAACAGCAACGCCCCCGGCGTGACTCGTGCCGTGCTCTCCGCAGGTCAACGAGCTTGCCGCTCCCCCAGCAGGCGAGCCCTCCGGCCGCTCCCACTCGTGGGAGGCCAGCTTCCGCTACTACGGCACGCAGCTGCCGATAAACTCAAGCGCGAGCCTGCACGAGGCGCTCACCCACTTCCGATCGCTGCTCTCGTCGATGGCGACGCCAGAGGCGATGGAGCACTGCAGGATCTACGTGCGGCGCTGCGAAGGCGGCGGCGGCAGTGGAGGGGCAGGAGGCGGGAGAGGGGAGGCAGGCGCGGGCGCTGCGGACGCAGGGCCCTCATCGCCGGCAGCCGCTGCAGCGGCGGCGGCGGGGGCAGCAGCAGCGGCGGGGGCAGCAGGGGCGGCACCCAGCCGCGGCGCGCACGCCAGCGCAGCCGCCACGCCCGCGGCAGCCATGGAGCTCCACCTGGTGCGTCGCAACAGCAGCTTTGCGTCATGCCACAGCGGCAGCACCGGCGCGGGTGCGGGCGGCGCGGGCGGGCCACCGTGGCCGCATGCGTCTGTTGCCGCTGCTGGTGCGGGCGGCGGCGCGCAAGGGACAGACGAGGCAGCAGCGACAGAGGCAGCGGCGGCAGCGTGCGTGGCGAGCGAGGCCGCGGCGAGCGGCAGCCCGTGCTACAGCAGCGACGGCAGCGGCAGCCGGCGCAGCAGCGAGGGCGGCGGGGACGGCGGGAGCGTCGACCACCACGCGGCGACGCGGCCGCCCGCCGCGGCCGCGCCGCACACGCTGCGCCACCACGGCCGGTACCACGCCGCCACCGCTGCGCCGCGCGCGCCCGCGTCGACGAGCGGCGCGCACGCCGTGCACGCCGCTGGCGCGCCCCCTGGGGCGGCGGCCGTCGCGCAGGCGCACCTGCTGCTGTCGCTCATGCGCCACTTCCAGGTGATTGTGTGCATGCATGGGCGCGGATAGCAGGGGCCCATGGATAGGGGGGGGTCATGCTGCTAAATCGACCACACACACCCCATACAAACGCCCCCTCCCCCACAAACGCACACACACTCCTGCACAAACACAACCCGGCGACCGCTGCGGCGACAGCAGCGGCAGCGGCAGCGGCGACGACAGCGCCACCAGGCTGCAAAATCGACCCCCCCCCACACACACACTCGCACACACACACACGCACGCACACAAACACACACTCTCCTGCACAAACACAACCCCGGGCAGCGGTGACCGCTGCGCCGTCAGCAGCGGCAGCGGCAGCGACGACGGCGCCACCAGGCTGCAAAATCGACCCCACACACACACACTCGCACACACACACACACACGCACGCACGCACGCACACACACACACACACACTCGTGCACAGACACAACCTGGGGCGGCGGCGACTGCGGCGACGGCAGCAGCGGCAGCAGCAGCGGCGACGGCAGCGCCACCAGGCTGCAAAATCGACCCCCCCCACACACACACACACACACACACACACACACACACACACACACACACACTCGTGCACAGACACAACCCGGGGCGGCGGCGACTGCGGCGACGGCAGCAGCGGCAGCAGCAGCGGCGACAGCAGCGCCACCAGGCTGCAAAATCGACCCCCCCCCACACACACTTGTACACACACACACACGCACGCACACACACACACACTCCTGCACAAACACAACCCGGGGCAGCGGCGACCGCTGCGGCGACGGCGTCAGCAGCGGCAGCGGCGACGACAGCGCCACCAGGCTGCAAAATCGACCCCCCCACACACACACTCGCATACACACACGCACGCACACACACACACACACACACACACACTCCTGCACAAACACAACCCGGGGCAGCGGCGACTGCGGCGACGGCAGCAGCAGCAGCAGCGGCGACGAAGCGCCACAGGCTGCAAAATCGACCCCCCCACACACACTCGCACACACACACACGCACGCACACACACGCACACACACACTCCTGCAGAGACGCAACCCGGGGCAGCGGCGACTGCGGCGACGGCAGCAGCAGCAGCAGCAGCAGCAGCAGCAGCGGCGACGACAGCGCCACCAGGCTGCAAAATCGATTCCCCCACACACACACTCGCATACACACACGCACGCACACACGCACACACACGCACACACACTCCTGCACAAACACAACCCGGGGCAGCGGCAGCGGCATCGGCGACGACAGCGCCACCAGGCTGCAAAATCGACCCCCCCCCACACACACTTGCACACACACACACACACGCACGCACGCACACACACACACACACTCCTGCACAGACACAACCTGGGGCGGCGGCGACTGCGGCGACGGCAGCAGCGGCAGCAGCAGCGGCGACGGCAGCGCCACCAGGCTGCAAAATCGATTCGTCCCCACACACACTCGCATACACACACGCACGCACACACGCACACACACGCACACACACTCCTGCACAAACACAACCCGGGGCAGCGGCAGCGGCAGCGGCGACGACAGCGCCACCAGGCTGCAAAATTGACCCCCACACACACACACTCGCACACACACACACACGCACGCACGCACACACACACACACACACACTCCTGCACAGACGCAACCCGGGGCAGCGGCGACTGCGGCGACGGCAGCAGCAGCAGCAGCAGCAGCAGCAGCAGCAGCGGCGACGACAGCGCCACTAGGCTGCAAAATCGATTCCCCCCCACACACACTCGCATACACACACGCACGCACACACGCACACACACGCACACACACTCCTGCACAAACACAACCCGGGGCAGCGGCGACTGCGGTGACGGCAGCAGCAGCAGCAGCGGCGACGACAGCGCCACCAGGCTGCAAAATCGACCCCCCCACACACACACTCGCACACACACACACGCACGCACACACACGCACACACACACTCCTGCAGAGACGCAACCCGGGGCAGCGGCGACTGCGGCGACGGCAGCAGCAGCAGCAGCGGCGACGACAGCGCCACCAGCTGCAAAATCGACCCCCCCACACACACACTCGCACACACACACACGCACGCACACACACGCACACACACACTCCTGCAGAGACGCAACCCGGGGCAGCGGCGACTGCGGCGACGGCAGCAGCAGCAGCAGCAGCAGCAGCAGCGGCGGCGACGACAGCACCACCAGGCTGCAAAATCGATTCCCCCCCACACACACTCGCATACACACACGCACGCACACACGCACACACACGCACACACACTCCTGCACAAACACAACCCGGGGCAGCGGCGACTGCGGCGACGGCAGCAGCAGCAGCAGCGGCGACGACAGCGCCACCACGCTGCAAAATCGACCCCCACCCACACACACTCGCATACACACACACACGCACGCACGCACACAGACGCACACGCACTCCTGCACAAACACAACCCGGGGAAGCGGCGACTGCGGCGACGGCAGCAGCAGCAGCAGCGGCGACGACAGCGCCACCAGGCTGCAAAATCGACCCCCCACACACACACACTCGCATACACACACGCACGCACACACACACACACACACACACACACACTCCTGCACAAACACAACCCGGGGCAGCGGCGACTGCGGCGACGGCAGCAGCAGCAGCAGTGGCGACGACAGCGCCACCAGGCTGCAAAATCGACCCCCCCACACACACACTCGCACACACACGCACGCACACACGCACACACACGCCTGCAGAGACACAACCCGGGGCAGCGGCGACTGCGGCGACGGCAGCAGCAGCAGCAGCAGCGGCGACGACAGCACCACCAGGCTGCAAAATCGACCCCCCCACACACACACTCGCACACACACACACGCACGCACACACACACACACTCCTGCACAGACACAACCGGGGGCGGCGGCAGCGGCGACCGCTGCGGCGTCAGCCGCAGCGGCGACGGCAGCGCCACCAGGCTGTAAAATCGACCCCCCCACACACACTCGCACACACACACGCACGCACACACACACACACACACACTCCTGCACAGACGCAACCCGGGGCAGCGGCAGCGGCGACCGCTGCGGCGTCAGCGGCAGCGGCGGCAGCAGCTCAGGGTGCTGCCCTTGCCGCTGCTGGCGGCAGCAATGGAGGAGGGGGCAGCGCTGCTGGGAGTAAGAAGGAGACCAAGACGCGGCAGGCTGACGGGCGGTTCAAGGTGTGCGTGTGTGTTTGTGTGTGTGTGTGTTTGGGCAGGGGGGGCAGCGCTGCTGGGAGCAAGAAGGAGACCAAGACGCGGCAGGCTGACGGGCGGTCGAAGATGTGCGCGTGTGTGTGTGTGTGTGTGTGTGGCTGCTGGGAGCAAGAAGGAGACCAAGACGCGGCAGGCAGACGGGCGGTGAAGGTGCGTGTGTGTGTGTGTGTGTGTGTGTGTCGCTGCCGGGAGCAAGAAGGAGACCAAGACGCAGTAGCCTGACGGGCGGTTCAAGCTGTGTGTGTGCGTGTGTGCGTGTGTGCGTGTGTGCGTGTGTGTGTGTGTGTGTGTGTCTGCCGGGAGCAAGAAGGAGACCAAGACACGGCAGGCTGACGGGCGGTTCAAGGTGTGTGTGTGTGTGTGTATCGCTGCTGAGGGCAAGAAGGAGACCAAGACGCGGCAGGCAGACGGGCGGTTCAAGGTGTGTGTGTGTGAGAGAGAGAGAGAGAGAGAGGGAGATCGTTACAAAGAAATTGGAACAGCAGATCAGCACCAGGAGCCCTAGATGTTGGGCGGTGCGTGCACGTGCGTGCGTGGTGTGTATGCGTGTGTGCGTGTGTGTGTGGGGTGTGTGTGGGGGGGCAGCGGGCGCGTGCTGCCTGGGGTGGCTGTGCCAAGCCCCCCCCCCCTCCCCCCTCCCCCCTCCTGCACGCACATACACACAAACAAAGACGGTCCCACACGTCAACATGGGCACCCGATGGACTGCGCAATCGACCACACGCACACACACACAAAGAGACACGCACCGCATGCATAGCATTCATGGTGGCAGTTGGCTGCTAGGGGTCTTAAGAAACAGAGCTGGCTCACGGTTGCTGCACTGTTGCGCAGATTTGTTGGATTGAGTGCTCGGGTCGTATTGTGCGCCTGCGCTACAGAAACAGTAACAGTAACACGGGATTTCCAGGTAAGCAGGCTACTCTTCTACAAGAGACACCTGCCGATACTACAGCACACTTAAGTACTAGAGTACCGCCGGCTCCCGGCCGATAGACTACCGCTCCCGCCGGCTAGACTACCCCAAACAGCGGTCTCTGAGAGACATGTCTGGCAAGGAGCATATAGGAGAGGACCTTCCTCAGGGTCACAGATGTGGCCTTGTGGCCAGTCAAGCCGGCAGAGCCGACTGGCGCTGACTGGAACGGTCCCGCCTGGCAGTGCATGGCTGTCCAGCTCTCGTTTGCATGGGGCTCAGCCGGCGCCCCATGCCTCATGCATGGCCAGGTCCCACCCTCCAGGGGTGCATGGACGACAGAGTTGTCATGGAGGCTGCCTGAAGACCTTCCAACGCCAGTCACCGGCAGACGAGCGACCCCGAGGATGAGCGCGGTGACGAACGCTGCGATTGGTGAAGCGGATTTACTCTGTGTTGCCTCGGCGGTCGCCACCGCTGAAGCCGTGATGGTAGCCCGCCTCCACGGGCAGCCATCTTGACCAATGTCCAGCATGCATTGACGGGCGCCAGCTCCTCCGCTCGTCAATCAACTCGTCGAGATCGGCGTCGCATGGCGTCCTGCTTGGGGGGAGGATAAGGGCCGTCTCCCAGCACAAGCCGCGGCAGCGCCGCGGCTACTCGCCAAGCCATGGCAGCGCCGGGCAAGCCGCTCCTGAAGTGTTCCACCGAGGGGCAGTCTAGCAGGAGCCGGGCCAGTCGTATTTTACCGCGCTCGTCAGCGGCACGGAGATCCTCGTCACCAGCAGCGCCGCATTGCTGGGTCCAGGGCTCGGCGACGAGAACGCGCCTCCGTTAATCGAGCCCCAAACGCGCTACATTATGATGGAAATTATAGCATAGATGCACCCCCCTCTCTCCCTGGCAAGGCAGCCAGCAGGTGGCTGTCCCGCTGCCCACACATTTCAGTATACCACACACCACGTGCTGGTAGGCTGCCGCGCTGCGTGGCCTTGCGGGCTCTCCTAGTAGAGGCTCCCTAGGAGCAGTGGTCCCTGGGAAGGATTTTAGTAATTAGTTTTTTGCCGGCTCCAGCAACGTTGACCGCTCATACCAGGCACAATACACAGCGGGTATTCATGCAACGCACGCCGTTGGGCTGCTCTTGGCAAGAGCTTTCCAACGCACCGCTCCACGCCCTCTCCCACCAAGTGTGTGGTGGTTTTCTGGGAAATGGGACATCCGGCTCGGAGCGGTATACGACTCGCAGGGGAATCACTGCCTAGGAGCCCTCCTAGACATGTAGTCCAGGCCTCGACTTACGCCTCGGGGAGCTCTGGGCGCGGGCGTGTAGAACCTGTAAACCCCCCTCTCCCGGCACCGCTAAACCTGTAAAACCTGCACCCCCTCGCAGGCGGAGGGGCGGCACACACGACTTAAAAATCTGTCATCATCATCATCACTATGCACGCTGGCGACTCGAGGCGTTTTGCGCGCGTGCGTGCTGGCGACTCAAAACCTGCACCCCTTTGCAGGTGGAGGGGCGGCACAAGAAGAAGATGGAGGAGATGGAGGCCAAGATCCACGAGCTGTTTGACGGGGCGATCAAGGTGCGCAGTACGCGATGTACTACATGTACTACACAGTACAGCTGGTCACACTCTGATAGGTCACACTCTGATAGGTCACGCTATGATACATGTACTACATAGTACAGCACTTTGATGAGTGTGTCACTCGCGCTACCTATGCTGGCGCCAGTGATTCCCCTGCGAGCCGTGTACCGCTCCGAGCCGGATTTCTCATTTCCCAGAAAACCACCCCACAATTAGTGGGCGAGGGCGTGGAGCGATGCGTTGGAAAGCTCTTGCCGAGAGCAGCACAAGGGCATGCATTGCATGAATACCCGCTGTGTATTGTGCCTGGTATGAGCGGTCACAGTTGCGGGAGCCGGCAAAAAACTAATTACTCAAATCCCTCCCAGGGACCACTGGCTGGCGCGCTCACCCTCCTAGGGGCCTGAGGGTGCGTTGCCACTCGGACTCTTAGAAGTTTTCTAGAAAGCTGCTAGGTTTTCTAGTCGCGCTAGAAGGCCTCCGAGCTTTCCCCCAGTCAATGTAGAGGAAGTGTTTTTTCTTCCAGTCGCAGCCGACGCTCAGACATCGTCGCCGACGTCTAGGACGTCGAGAGCGCTTCAGTCAAAGTCGCTCGCCACACTTCCTTCTAGGCTAGAAGGAACTTCTAGGTCGTGAGTGGGAACACACACACCGAGTGTTTAAGGTGTAGGCTTCATAACACTAGGGCTTTGTGACGCGTGGCTAACGCAGGACCTGCCCCCCCCCCTCCCCTCCCCGCGCGCACCCGCACACACACACAAAGACACACACACACACACTATTTTCTCACCTTCACTCGCAGAGCCACATCACCATCCTCGACCACAAGCACCTCCGCTGCCACGCGTGCGATTCCGTCATCACGGCGTACTCTGCGTACCACACCGACTGCGTGCGCAAGCACTTCCTGAGGCACCACGAGGCGCTGCTGGCCGGAAAGTGGGTGTGTCCGTAACAGAGAGAGGGGGAGAGAGAGAGAGAGAGAGGGGGATTCGTTCCAGATCCCACAGCTTGGCATGTGTGAGACACACACACACATACACACGTGCACCACGAGGCGCTGCTGGCCGGAAAGTGGGTGTGCCTGCTCTGCCCCCCCCCCACACACACACACAATGCCTGGCAGTCTGCCCACACACACCACACTGACCGTGTGCGCAAGCACTTCCTGAGGCACCACGAGGCGCTGCTGGCCGGAAAGTGGGTGTGTCCGTAACAGAGAGAGGGGGAGAGAGAGAGAGAGAGAGAGAGAGAGGGATTCGTTCCAGATCCCACCGCTCGGCATGTCTCTGACGCACACACACACACACACACACACGCACCACGAGGCGCTGCTGGCCGGAAAGTGGGTGTTTGTCAGCGACACACACACACACACACGTCACGAGGCGCCGCTGGCCGGGAAGTGAGCGTGCCTGCGTCGCACACGCCCCCACACACAGACACCCACACCCACCCACACGCATGCACACACGCGCACGCACACACACACATGCACGCACACGCACACACGCACGCACACGCACACGCTTGCACACACCAACATGCACGCACGCACACACACACGCACACACGCGCGCGCATGCATGCACCCTCCCCCCTCACACAAACGCACACACGCAAACACACCCACTCAGCGGCGTTGAGCTCAAGACGTGGCGCAAGTGGTACGAGCTCCCCCCCCCCAGACACGCACACGCGCATGCACACACACACACTCACACCAACGCACACATGCACCCTCCCCCCCCCACCCCCCACACACACGCAGCGGCGTCGAGCGCGAGACGTGGCGCAAGTGGTACGAGCTGCCCTCGGCCACCACTCTTGCCTACCCACACGCCCCCCCTCCCCCGCGCACACGCACGCACCAATGCACACATGCAACCTCCCCCTCCCCCCCCCCCCACACACACGCACACGCACATGCGTACACGCACGCACACGCAGCAGCGCAAGTGGTACGGCCACCATCCTCTCGCCCCCTCCTCCCCCCCCCCTGCAAACACACACACACGCACACACACGCACGCAACAACTCCCCCCCATACACACACACACGCAGCGGCGTCGAGCTGGAGACGTGGCGCAAGTGGTACGAGCTTCCAGCAAAACTGCGCGCCAAGAAGGAGGCACCGGCGCTGATGGTGGGTGTAGCTTGTGGTGGTAGAAATCAGTGTCTTTCTGTTAGCAAGTGGAGGCCGTAATCGGTGTCTTCCTGTTAGCAAGTGGTACGAGCTTCCAGCAAAGCTGCACGCCAAGACGTTGGCGCCGGCGCTGATGGTGGGTCTGGTAGGGTTGCACCTGCTGTCTTTCGAATGGCGGGTGGCGCACACAACACACACGCATACCGTAGCCACGCTTTGCCCTTGCGCCTCATTAAGTCCGGAAACGCCCCACACAGGCTCCGTAACCGTGAAATTAAGCCCGAACATGCGCCGCAAAGGTACAAAAAGTCCTCTGCGGGATTCGAACCCGGTTCGACGCTCTACAGGCCCCGCAAACGCCGGCACAAAGGCAGCGCAAAGACGAATTAAGTCGGAAAACACCACACAACGGCTAACAATTCCAAATAAAGAGGGTCTTTAGTGGACCCCCGCAATGGCAAAGCGTGGCTACGGCACCTGCTTCGGAAGTTGTTTCACTCGTCCACACAAGACACACGCCCCTGCTTCAGGAGGTTGGTCCACTCGTCGGTCTGGCTCTCACACACACACACACACAAATGCATGCACCCCCCCCCACACACACACACTGACGTACACACACACACACACACACGAATGCTCGTGCTGCGGGCCGTCGGTCCACTGTTGGGGCTGCCCTCTCCTTCTCTCACACACACACACACACACACATACGCACAAACGCACGCCCCCGCTGCAGGCGGTCGGCCCGCTCGTGGGCCTCTGCGACGCAGCGGCCGCCGCCCAGTCCCAGGCGCTCGGTGACCTCGCGCACTCCATCGCACAGGCCCACGCCGCTGCGCACGAGGCGCCCCAGAAGCACCAGCAGCAGCAACAGCAGCAGCAACAGCAGCAACAGCAGCAGCAGGCCGCGACGCAGTTCCTGCTGCCGGCGCGGTTCGCGCCGTTCTTGCACAAGCTCCCGCTGCCGCAGCACCAGGTGGGACCCCCTCCTCCTCCCCCACTCACAAACGCGCAACACCACGCGCAACAGCAAGCAACACCCACGCAACAAACCGCAACAGCATGCAACAACAGCAGCACACCCCGTTTTTGCACAAGTTGCCGCTGCCCCAGCACCAGGTCTGTGTGTGGGGGGGGGGGCACTCACAAATCGTAACAAACACAACATAATCGCATGCAACAAACCGCAACAGCATGCAACAACAACAAACCCCGTGTGCTGCCATTTTTGCACAAGTTCCCGCTGCCGCAGCACCAGGTGAGGGGGTGGCCCACGGGCGGCCCACTCACGAACCGCAACACCCATGCAACACCACGCAATATAACACAACAGCATGCAACAAACCGCAACAGCATGCAACAACAACGACCGCTGTGCTGCCGTTCTCGCACACACACTCTGTCCCAGCTGGGAGCCCCTTTCCCATGCACAAACACGCAACATTACGCGCAACACCCACGTAACAACACGCAACAAACCGCAACAACTCGCAACAATAGCGATTCCCATATGGTGCTGCTGTGGGACTAGGCAAGAGGCTGCCCCCCCCCCCTCTTCTCACAACAAGCAACAAGCAACATTATGCGACGTGCGCAACAACATGCAACAACAGCATGCAACAACCCTCACCGATCACGATCCTGTTGCTGCTGTGGTACACCAGGCAGCGCCGCAGTCTCCATCACACACACACGCGCGGCGGCGACGGCGGCAACAGCGCTGGCCCCTCTGGGCAAGCCCCGCAACAGGACGCTCTGCTGGACATGCTCTACCTACACGTCGCCCCCCCCCCCCCCGCCCCCCCACACACACACACTCGCAGCACGCAACAGTAACAGTAACACGGGGTTTCCAGCTAAGCAGGCTACTCTTCTACTAGAGACACCCGCCGATACTCCAGCACACTTAAGTACTAGAGTACCGCCGGCTCCCGGCCGATAGACTACCGCTCCCGCCGGCTAGACTACCGCAAACAGCGGTCTCTGAGAGACATGTCTGGCAAGGAGCATATAGGAGAGGACCTTCCTCAGGGTCACAGTAGTGGCCTTGTGGCCAGTCAAGCCGGCAGAGCCGACTGGCGCTGACTGGAACGGTCCCCGCCTGGCAGTGCATGGCTGTCCAGCTCTCGTTTGCATGGGGCTCAGCCGGCGCCCCATGCCTCATGCATGGCCAGGTCCCACCCTCCAGGGGTGCATGGACGACAGAGTTGTCATGGAGGCTGCCTGAAGACCTTCCAACGCCAGTCACTAGCAGACGAGCGACCCCGAGGATGAGCGCGGTGACGAACGCTGCGATTGGTGAAGCGGATTTACTCTGTGTTGCCTCGGCGGTCGCCACCGCTGAAGCCGTGATGGTAGCCCGCCTCCACGGGCAGCCATCTTGACCAATGTCCAGCATGCATTGACGGGCGCCAGCTCCTCCGCTCGTCGATCAACTCGTCGAGATCGGTGCCGCATGGCGTCCTGCATGGGGGGAGGATAAGGGCCGTCTCCCAGCACGGGCCGCGGCAGCGCCGCGGCTGCTCGCCAAGCCATGGCAGCGCCGGGCAAGCCGCTCCTGAAGTGTTCCACCGAGGGGCAGTCTAGCAGGAGCCGGGCCAGTCGTATTTTACCCCGCTCGTCAGCGGCACGGAGATCCTCGTCACCAGCAGCGCCGCATTGCTGGGTCCAGGGCTCGGCGACGAGAACGCGCCTCCGTTCATCGAGCCCCCCACAGCACGCAACACCACGCAACAAACAACAACAACAACAACAACAACAACACCCCTGGTGTGCTTGCTCGTGTGCTGCTCCAGGCAGCGCCGCAGTCCCCATCACACGCACACGCGCGCGGCGGCGGCGGCAACAGCGCTGGCCCCTCCGGGCAAGGCCAGCAACAGGACTCTCTGCTGGACATGCTCTACTACAAGTCGTACGCGGCGCCCGCGTCGCAACAGGCCGACGCGCAGCTGCTGGACCAGCTGGTGGCGTCGAGCTACTCTGCGCAGGTGGGTGGAGTTTGGGGTGTGGAGGTGTGGAGGTGTGGACGCGCGTCGCAACAGGCCGATGCAACCAGCTGCTGGACCCGCTGGTGGCGTCGAGCTACTCTGCGCAGGTGGGTGGAGTGTGGGGTGTGGAGGTGTGGAGGTGTGGACGCGCGTCGCAACAGGCCGATGCAACCAGCTGCTGGACCAGCTGGTGGCGTTGAGCTACTCTGCGCAGCTGGGTGGAGGGTGTGGGGTGGGGTGAGGTGTGAGGTTGTGAACGCTCAGCTGCTGGGGCGCCCCTCTTCGACTCCATCGTATCAGCTGATATGGAGTCTGCAGACTGTGCCTTGCGCGCTGCCACACACGCATGCACACACTAACCACCCTTTCCTCAAGCCCGCATCCATGCGCAGAGGGAGCAGGGCGCAACCGTGCACGAGTTCTCTCCCTCTTCCAACAGCTCTGCAAATCCATCGTGTCCGACTCTGACCTACATACACACACACGCACACACACACACACGCACGCGCACGCACACCCTAACCACCCTCTCCCCAAGCCCTCATCCGCGCAGAGGGAGCAGGGTGCGACCGCGCGCGAGGCGTCGCTCTTCGACCAGTTGTACGACTCCATCGTGGCAGACTCTGCCCCGCCCGCGCCTCAACCGCGCGAGCCCGTATGGGGCGCGAGCCCGTTCACGAAGCGCTTCCAGCCGAAGGTGGAGGGGGACGCGTCGACATCCAGCACGGGCGGCGGTGGCGGCGGAGGAGGCGGAGGAGGAGGGGGCGGAGGCGGAGGCGGAGGCAGCCTCGCGGGGGGCAGCCTCGCGTCGGACTGGTTTGGGCAGTCGGCGCGCGGGCGCGCAGACCCGCAGGTGAGGGGCCTCGGCAGTGCACACATTGTGATTTCCTTTTCGGGAATTTGTCGCGCCATTCCACAGCCATTTTACTGCAATTCCGGCTGCGACTGGCCGAAACGCACACAGTGACTTCCTTTTCGGAATTTGCAATGTCTTTTCACAGCCTTTTGACTGAAATTCCGGCTGCAACTGTCCGAGAGGGACGTCACTCACGCCGACCCACCCTTGCCGTCGCGCGCGCAGGCCGAGCTCATGTCGCAGCTCTACTACAACTCGTACTCGGGCGGCGTCGGCCACGGCAGCGGCAACGGCGCCAGCGGCAACGGCGGCGCCGCCGCCGGCCCCGGCGCCGGCGCCGGCGCCGGCGGCGACCTCGGCGGCGGGGCGGCGGTGGCCCAGGCGAGCGACGCTGCAGCGTACAACAACCTGCTCGACGACCTGCTCTTTGCGTCGTACGCGACGGCAGGCGCGGCCGCGCCGCCGCCGCTCGCGCCGCTGCCGCACCGCTGGGGCACGCTCGGCGCATGCGGGGGGGCGGGGTACGGCGGGGGGCAGGGGGGCGACGGCGTGCTCGACGACGGCGTGTCGGGGTCGCCGGGCAGCCCGGGCCTCGAGAGCCTGCTGTGACGTGGCGGCCCTGCCACGTTCCCAGCGCCCGAGGCGACGCCCCAGGCAGCCCTAAGGCGGCGCCTCGGGCAGCGCCTTCACTCGCGCGGATCAGGCGGCGCCTCGGGGGCCTGCTGTGACGTGTTTTCAACTGCTTCCAGGGGACTGGGAGTCAAGTCGTGCTTGCCAATCTTCTTGATCGCTGAGGCGCCCGAGATGCGCCCGAGAGGCAGCCGGACCTTACACAACAACGGGTCTCGACCCGACCTTATCCTGAGCATGCATACGCAACGACTCTCCACCCACCCCCTGCCTTACCACATTCCCAACGCCTGAGGCAACGCCCCAGGCAGCGCCTCCACTCGCGCGGGTCAGGCGGGGCCTCGCGCCCGCCGAGGCCGCCTCGGGCGCACCCCAGCCGCCTGAGGCGTTCTGGCCGCCTTCACTTGCGCGGCTTGTGCGGCATCATAACACGCCGGTCGATCACACGGTCGGGCATGGCACGCACACTCTGTGTCACGGGACGTCGGGTCTAGCTTAGACACTGCCTCTTGTCACTCTGGGTGCTGCACGCCATCATCCTACCGGCCGCCTGGCGGCGCTGCGCACCAGGAGGCACCATGGTGGCTTGCCATGGGTACAAAACAGCCCGCTCGGCCCTCGGCCCCCGGAGTGCGCCACATATTCGCATCCGTCGGCACCCCCCACCGGCGCTGCGTGTGACAGACTGCGCAGACCGGTCACAGTCACGCGCACCGCCCGCCGGGG
The DNA here is from genome assembly GCA_016618255.1 of Chlamydomonas sp. UWO 241. Lineage (NCBI taxonomy): Eukaryota > Viridiplantae > Chlorophyta > Chlorophyceae > Chlamydomonadales > Chlamydomonadaceae > Chlamydomonas > Chlamydomonas priscui. The sequence goes on along the minus strand of VFSX01000103.1, from coordinate 440,963 downwards.
GCGAATAAACTTGTTGCGAGTGAGAGCAGCTCTGCAGTCGCGTCTCCTCCCTTCCGTAGCGCAGCTAGAGTAGAGTAGTGAACCACCAATGGTGATGGAATACGTGCCGCACCTGGTTAGCTGCACGGGTTGGCAGCTTCCAGGGGGGTGCTGGGCGTGTGAAGAAGTGTTTTGAAGCAGTATTTTTGAATATAAAAGTGCAGCACTTGGGGAATGATGTTTGTTTCAAATCCACTTTGGGTGACAAACATGCGGTTCCAAGCTCCAGCTCCAGCAGGACTTTTGATGGCAGTCGTGAGGACTTGCACTCCGAGGCAGTAGTGCCTCTCCACGGCGCCACAATTCCCTGCACTCGCCCCACCCTGCTCTGTCCATACGTTTGCAAGGTCCATGCTACTGCGTTGCGCTGGCTTTGCACGCTGTCTGCATGCACGCGCACAGAGACAGGGGGAAGGAGGGACCCCCATATTTGCCACATGTGGCTCCTGGGAAGCGGGAAGCAGCAGACCTCGGGAGATAGATGCCTGTTGCAGCATCACGGTGGACACTGCCACGTAACAGAGCCTCGCGTGATTTATTGGTTTTACATTTTTTATGTGCGTGCCCGCAGGACCCCGGAGCGTGAGTGTAGGCCTAGACTATAAGATTAGGAGGGACTACTAGGAGAGCCCGCGAGGCCGCGCACGCGCCAGCCTACAAGGGGCGTGATTTATTGATCATGCCTAAATCATGGTGCTGGCTCCAACATCACAGAAACCTCCAAAACTGCACCACCACCGATCCATCACATGCTCGCCAACAGGTCGGCAAGCAATCCCCCTGAGGCCAAGCCACACAGTATCAGAGTGAGGCGCCCCCGCCGCCAAGTCTCAGACCAGGCCAGAAAAGAGCTCCAAATCCACCGCTGAAAACATGGCCGCGTGGCCAGCGTCGTTCGGGTGCCCCGCGTCCGCATACGTCCCGGCCCTCCACGCCCCCCTGCCATCATCGGTGATCGCCAAGAAGTCAATCATCGGATACCCGCTCACGTCCAACCGCGCGTTGCTGGCCAGGAGCTCGGAATACTGAGGGGTGGAGGGTGGGTGCAGCAGTGTGTATGGGGTACGCACGGGGCAGCAGTGCAGAATACTGAGGGGTGCGTGGGTGTGTGGGTGTGGGGAGGGGAGTTTGAGGGGGTTTGCGCACGGGGCAGCAGTGCGGAAAACTGAGGGGTGGGTGAGGTGTGGGTATAGGTGGAGGTGAGGGACGTGTAAGGGGTGCGCACGCTGCCGGCCAAGAGCTGGGAATACTGAGGGGGGGGGAGGTGGAGGGTGGGTGTGAGGGGTACGCACGGGGCAGCAGTGCGGAATACTGAGGGATGGGTGGGGGTGAAGGCAGTGTGAGGGGTGCGCACAGGCCCTACCACATTCACAACGCCTGAGGCGGCGCCTCAAATGTTCCATTCCATGGCGCGGATCAGGCGGCGCCTCAGGCGCTCCAACCGCCTGAGGCGCCGCCTGAGGCGCACTCCTGATCGCCTCAGGCGTCGCCTCAGGCGTTCTCCAAACCGCCTCAGGTGCCACCCCGACCACCTCAGGCGCCCACCACCGCCTGACGCGCACCCCGGACCGTCTCAAGCGTTATGACTGCATTCCATGGCGCGGATCAGACGATGGGATTTTGGTAGGGAGGGCAGTGTGGAATACTGAGAGGTGTGTGTGGGTGTGTGAGGGATGTGTTAGGGGTACGCACGGGCCAGGAGCTTGGAATAGTGAGGGGTGGGAATGGTGAGGGGGAGTGGGGGTGGGGGGTGAGGACAGTTGTCGCAGTGCAGAATAACGAGGGATGGGTGAGTGTAAAGAGGAGGGGAGCGGGGTGAGGGGAGTTTGAGGGGGTGCGCACGGGCCAGGAGCTCGAAGTACTGAGGGGTGGAGGGCGGGTGAGGCAGTGTGTGAGGGGTGCACACGGGGCAGCAGTGCGGAATACTGAGGGGTGCGTGGGGGTGGGGGTGGGGGTGGAAGGCTTCGCTGAAAAGTGTGAGGGGTGCGCACGCTGCCGGCCAATAGCTCGGAATACCGAGGTGTGTGTGTGAGGGGGGGGGGGGAGCAGTGTGAGGGGTGTGCACGGGCAGCAGTACGGAATACTGAGGGGTGGGTGGGGGAGTGGGGATGGGTGAGGGCGGTTGTTGAGTGGTGCACATGGGGCAGTAACAGTAACACGGGGTTTCCAGCTAAGCAGGCTACTCTTCTACTAGAGATACCCGCCAATACTCCAGCACACTAAAGTACAAGATTACCGCCGGCTCCCGGCCGATAGACTACCGCACATGGGGCAGCGGAGTTCAAACACCAAGGAAAGACCCTGAGATGATGATGATGATGGATCTTACAGTCTGTGTGACACCAGTAAGATGTCCTTAGATGTCCTTAGCGCCCCGCAGCCCCCGCAGCCCCCGCTGGAAAGGGGGGCAAAACGGGAGATTTGGGGGTGGGAGTGCGGGGGCGAATCGTGGGAATTTCGGTTCGAAAAGTATGAAATCGGGAATTCTCACACTTTTCCGCAAAAAAAACGCCTCCTGCGGGGGCAATTCGGCATGTCCCCTCCACTGCTGCGGGAGCAAACAGGACATTCTCGGTTTCCTTAAGGACACCACTGGACAGACCCATGGCACACACGCTCCCCTCCCCTCCACTCTCCCGGCACAGCAGCCCGCCTTCATCGTTGCACATGCGCCCGTTGTTTTGGCAAGCACGTAAAAGCACCTCCTCCCACACGCACACGCCCCCACACACACGCGCACATGCACACACACACACACACACACACTCTCTCTCTCACACACACGCACACGCACACACACACCTGCTCCGCGCTGTAATTGTTGTTAGGGTACAGTCCGCCAAGCACCACCAGCTTGACTCCGTCATACGCGACTGCGGTGGCGGCGATGCCTAGCAGGCGTGCCTCGTACCTGGGAGAAGGGGGGGAGTGTTGCCGTGTTGTGGTTGTTTTATTTTGTGCCATTGTGCCACTGGCGCTGTGTGTGTGGTGGCCGCGGTGGCGGCGATGCCTAGCTAGCAGGCGTGCCTCATATCCAACTCACCCGGCCGCGAGCACGGCTGCTTGGCTTGCGGTGCGCATTGACGTGAGGCCCTCGTTTGCGAGTGAGAGTCCGATCACGACGGCCGACGGGCGGTGCTGAGCATGTGTGTGTGTGTTGGATAGGAGGGGAGAAAGATAGATGGAGACAGGGAAAGACGGAGTGAGAGTGTAGCAACTGAGTAGGCAAAAGGAACTAGTTGCATCAGTAGCACTCTGACAGTACAAGTATACAGCATATACAAGTAAGGCGAGTAGTATGTGACAGAGAGGCCGATCACAGCAGCTGACGGGCGGTGCTGTGCGAAGGAGGGGGGGTCACCGAGGGTGTGGTAGGAGGGGAGGGAGAGGTGCAATCGGGTCTACCATGCCATCAAAGGCGTCCGACGGACTGTACAATCGACCACATGAGAAGGGGGGGATACGGAGTGAGAGGCCGATCAAGGCGGCCGCTGGGCGGTGCTGCGTTTGTGTTTGTGTGTGTGTGTGCGTGTGTGTGTGTGTGTGCGTGTGTGCGTGCGTGCACCCCCCACCCCCCGCCCGCCCGCCTGCCCACCCACCTTTTCTAGTAGGCCCGGCAGCGGTGCTGCGGTTGCCCTCGTGTTGTAGCCACTGACCGCCTGCGGTGACGAATTTTGAATTTTGAGCAGTCGTGGGTGCAAATCACCTAATAGGAGGCGTTCGCAGGGGCAGAATCTGGGAGCGTGGTAATTTGCCCCGCTCGTCTCGTGTCCGGACTTGGGTCTAGGCGGTGGTACTAGGACTAGAAGGCAGTCTTTGCTGGAAAGCCAATATTACTGTTACTGTAACTGTCTCGTGTCGGCCCCGTCAGCCACCTGATTTCAAATACACATCGTAGGAGGTGTGGACCCCTCACCGCCAAGCCAAATGTACCACCGGCAAGGCCTGTACTAGCCGCTAGTGCCTGTACTACCTGCTAGTACATGCGGCGCCACACCGCAATCACGCACACGTAGCTGTACTCCAAGCTCAGTGCACCACCCCCTCACACTTCCTCCCCCCACACTCGCGGTGTTCACACACATCGACAATTAAGGCGGCACCAAAGGCGTCCGACGGACTGTACAATCGACCATCACACAAGCCCCCCCCACTTCCTTGCCCCACACTCCCGGCGGCCACACCTCATTCGCGTACACGTAGTCGTTCTCTAAGCTCAGCGTATCACCCCCCACACTTCCTCCCCCCGCACTCCCGGCGTCCACACCTCATTCATGTACACACGTAGCCATACTCTGAGCTCAGCGCGCCACCCCCACACTTCCTCCCCACACTCCCGGCGTTTACACACATGGCGCCCCCACTCTCCCGGCGTCCACACCTCATTCACGTACATGTAGCCGTACTCTGAGCTCAGCGCGCCCCCCCCCCCCCACTCCCCCCACACACACTCCTGGCGTTCACACACAACCCCCCCCCACACACTCCCGGCGTCCACACCTCATTCACGTACACGTAGCCGTACTCTGAGCTCAGCGCGCCACCCCCCACACTTCCCCCCCACACTTCCCCCCACCACACTGCCCCCACACACTCCGGTGTTCACACACATGGCGCCCCCACACTCCCGGCGTCCACACCTCATTCACGTACATGTAGCCGTACTCTGAGCTCAGCGCGCCCCCCCCACACACACACTTCCCCACACACACACCCCTGGCGTTCACACACTTCCTCCCCCCACACTCCCGACGTCTACACCTCATAAACGTACACGTAGCCGTAATCTGAGCCCAGCGCGTCACCCCCCCCCACACACACTCCCCCCCCCACACAATCCCGACGTTCACACCCCCCCACAATCCCAACGTCCACACCTCATTCACACACACGTAGCCGTACTCTGAGCTCAGCGCGCCCCCCTCCCCACTTCGCCCCCACACTCCCGGTGTTTACACACATGGCGCCCCCACTCTCCCGGCGTCCACACCTCATTCACGTACATGTAGCCGTACTCTGAGCTCAGCGCGCCCCCCCCCCCCCCTCCCCCCACACACACTCCTGGCGTTCACACACTTCCTCCCCCCACACTCCCGACGTCCACACCTCATTAACGTACACGTAGCCGCAATCTGAGCCCAGCGCGTCACCCCCCCCCCACACACACACACACAATCCCGACGTTCACACCCCCCCACACTCCCAATGTCCACACCTCATTCACGTACACATAGCCGTACTCTGAGCTCAGCGCACCCCCCCCCCACTCCCGGCGTTCACACGCAAGGCCCCTCCCACACTCCCGACGTCCACACCTCATTCACGTACAAGGAGCCGTACTCTGATCTCAGCGCGTCACCCAGCATCGCCGCCCACCTGACATCACAAACGGGCGTGGGGGGCAGAGTGTGTGGGATATGTGGCGGGGGACTGGCGCTCTGGGGCAGTGTGTCATTAGCGCCCCCGCAGCGGGGTCAAACCATAAATTTGAGGGGAAAATGCGGGGGCGAATTGCGGGAATTTCGCTCAAGAAAGTGTGAAATTCGACGATTTTCACACTCCTCCGCGGAAAAAAAAAGCCTCATGCGGGGGGCAATTCGGCATGTTCTATCCTACGTTGCGAGGTCAAACAGGACATTCTTGGTTTCCTTAATGACACCACTGCTCTTGGGGGTGCAGCAGTGTTTCCGTTAGCCAACCCGTAACCCGACAAAGTGCACTTTCGGGTTGAGATTGGTTGATGGGGGCTGGCGCGTCGGGTTGAGATTGCTCGAATTCCGACCCGAACAAGTGTGAAAAACGGCATTTTCACACCTTTTCCGCCAAAATTCGCGTCCGTCTGGTCGAGATTGGCGAAATGAGCGTGAGGCCCGGGTTGAGCCATAATTTTCCCAAGATCCTTTACGGAACCACTGGGGTGCGGTCGGGGATGCGGTGAGGCGTGCGGTGAGCTGGCGCTCTGCGTGATCTTCCCTAGGATGCTGGTAGCATGTTGAGTGTGGACCGTGTCTGTTTAGACGTCATGCGCAAGATGTTCAAACAGACGTGGTTCACACTCAAAATGCTACCAAATGTGCCGTAATCCCCCGCCCCCCCCCCCCCACACACACTCTTGCGAGCATGATCCATGACCCCTGCCCCCCCCCCCCCACACACACACACGGCTGCACCCACCCATATGTGCGCGTCGCGCCCACGCCCTTGGCCACTGAGCTTCCGACGACCAGCACGACAGCTGCGGTGTGTGGGAGGGTTGGCAGGGGTGAGGGTCGACGATGTGTCGGGGGGCGTTCATGATTTAGGGCGTGTGATGTGAAAAATAGAGAAGCGATGTGGGAGATACCATGTGAAAAGGAGGAAGAGCGAGCGAGCGAGCGAGAGAGAGAGAGACGGGGGGAGAGGGAGAGAGAAAGAGATCGAGAGAAGGAGAGAGAAGGAGAGAGGAAGAGAGAGGCCCTGGGACGGGTGAGGATATTAAGGATGGGCGATGCAGATGACGCTCCAACAAGGTCACCCGCGTGCAGGGCAGGGCAGGGCAGGGCAGGGCAGGCCAGCGCAGGGCAGGGCAGGCCAGGGCAGGGCGGGGCGGGGCATGCGGGCAGGAAGCCAAGGATGGAGGCAATCAGGGAGGCAATCATATGCAGGCAGGCAAGCAAGCAAGCAGGCAGGCAGGCAGGCAAGGCAGGGCAGGGCAGCGCAGGGCAGGACAGGGCAGGGCAGGGCAGGGCAGGGCAGGGCAGGGCAGGGCAGGGCAGGGCAGGGCAGGGCAGGGCAGGGCAGGGCAGGGCAGGGCAGGGCAGGGCAGGGCAGGCAGCCACGCAGCCAGGGCAGGGCAGGGCAGGGCAGGGCAGGGCAGGGCAGGGCAGGGCAGGCGGGTCGGCAAGCACCCATGCAAGCAAGCAAAGAAGCAGGCAGGTTCGGCTGGCAAGCAGGCAGGCAGGCAGGCAGACAGGCAGGCAGGCAGGCAGACAGGCAGGCAGGCAGACAGGCAGGTAGACAGACAGGCAGGTAGACAGACAGGCAGGCAGGCAGGCAGGCAGGCAGCCAGGCAAGCAGGCAGGCAGGCAAGCAGGCAGGTTCGGCAAGCAGGGAGGCAGGCGCAGGCAGGCAGGCAGGTATGTCCGGCAGGCAGGCACGCAGGCAAGCAGGCAGGTATGTCCGGCAGGCAGGCAGGCAAGCAGGCCCGGCAGGGCAGGGCAGGCAGGGCAAGCAGGCCCGGCATGGCGTCTGCGTGCGTGCGTGCGTGTGTGTGTGTGCGTGTGTGTGTGTGCATATGTGTGTGTGTGCACGGCCACCTCTCACCTGCACCAGTCTGAGGGTCAGACAACGCCACTTTCGTGTAGCAATTATAGCCGGCGACGTCAGCGGTGGCGAGGATGGGGACAATCCAGACCTCGCATCGCTGCGTCGTCGGGTTGTGCTCCACGCCCTTGCACCCGGGGGTCTGTGTACACTGCTGCTGGCACTGGGTCAGGTCCTTTCTGTTGGCTCCCTCATACAGCAAATACGCAACGTTGACAGAGCCAGGGTCGAGGAAGCCATCATAGTTCTTGGAGCGGCAGGCTCTGCCCATGAAGGTTTCTGCGGCAGCGGCGGCGACTTACGCGCGCGAGAGAGAGGAATGGGAGGCGACGGCAAGAGTGGTGCTTCATGCACAACGCCAGGGCTGCTTCCTCAAGGTGAGTACTGCAAAGCAAAGTATAAGGCTTACAAGGCGTATAAGGCTTATAAGGCTTATAATAAGGCGTGTAAGGCTTATGAGGCTGCGCATGCCCTGAGAGGCAACGTCAAGACTGGTGCCTCATGCGCAGGTCCTGAGAGACAGCATCAAGAGCAGGCGCGCAATGCAAAAAACGGGAACACCGAGGCATGCTTGAGGCAGAGAGCTTCGGCACGCACCAGCAAACGCGGGAGTCGCCTCCACCGCGTAGCAGTTGAAACCGGACACATCAGCAGTGACGAGGATGGGGACAATCCAGACCTCGCATCGCGTCGTCGTCGGGTTGTGCTCCACGCCCGTGCACCCGGGGGTCTGAGTGCACTGCTGCTGGCATTCGGACAGGTCCTTTCCGTTGGCCCCCTCATACAGCACAAACGTGACGTTGGCGGAGCCAGGGTTGAGGAAGCCATCAGAGTTCTTGGAGCGACAGGCTCTGTCGATAAGGGGCTCTGTCACACGGCAGCAGCGGTGCAAACACAAGAGGAGCGCGCTTTCGTCAGGAGGAGGTGTGGCGTGTCATGGTGCCACGAGATGAGTAGCAGCAGAGCAGCGACGGTGGCGGCAGCAGCAGCAGCAGCAGCAGCAGCAGCAGCAGCAACGCAGAGATTCTAAACATGCGATGGCAGGCATGAGGGAAGAGAGGGCATCAGCACGCACCAGCAAAGCGCCCCACTGGGCCCGGCACCGGCGTCGGCGCAGGGGCGTTCGAGTTCACCGCGTAGCAGTTGAAACCAGCGACATCAGCAGTGGCGAGGATGGGGACAATCCAGACCTCGCATCGCTGCGTGTTCGGGTTGTGCTCCACGCCCGTGCACCTGGGGGTCTGGGTGCACTGCTGCTGGCACTGGGTCAGGTCTTTTCCGTTGGCTCCCTCATACAACACAAACGCGACGTTGGCGGAGCCAGGGTCGAGGGAGCCATCAGAGTTCTTGGAGCGGCAGGCCCGGTTCTTAAATACTTCGTACTCTGCGGCGGCAGTGCGTACGCGTGCGGGCATGTGTATGTTGCTTGCTGAGCCAGGGTTGAGGGAGCCCGTCGGCGTTCTTGAAGCGGCAGGCGTTGTTGGCGGAGCGCTCACTCGCGGGAGAGGCAACGTCAGGACTGGTGCTGCATGAGCAGGCGCGCCATACACAGCTACAAGGCATGCGTGAGGCAGAGGGCGCATCAGCACGCACCTGCGTAGGTGCTCGTTGGCGGCGGCGCAGGGTATGCAGGAATCACGGTAGGGTACATAGGAATCATGGCTGGGTTCACGGGGACAGGGGCTGCGGTGTGTGGCACAGGTTTTCAGGCAGGCAGGACTTGGTAATGTGGGAAGGATGCAGAGATGAGATGATGCAAGGACGCCCAAGCAGGGAGGCACTGCCGCATGCCCACGTGCACCATCATGCATGCAGGTCCATGCTGACCCCCCACATGGGGTTGCAAGCAGCACTTCATTTCTCCCGTGCGGGATGCGAATACACGCGCCGATAACGTTATGATAATCGTGTCGAGAACGTGGTGCTACTCACGGTACGCGGGCAGAGGTGCTCCAGGCAGGGGCGCCAGTAGAAATCCCAGCAACACTCCCCAGACGCAGGGTAGGTTGCGGTGACAGACCATCTCAACTGCGTGACATGGGGGGCCTCTTGCGAGGGGCTATGCGAGGCGTTGCCTAAATTCGCGGTAAAAGTGCAGAACCCCCAAACCAACCTGAACCCTGCCTGAACCCTAGTAGGCAATGTTCAAAGCAGGACAGCTGTAGTTTCTTCGGGGGGTTCAGCACTTTTTTTCTACTGGGCCGATTTCGATGGGAAGACCACCATTCGAACCGCCGCGATGAGAGGAGCAGGAATCCACTCTCACCAGGGACCAGGGATAATTCGGGTGAGGGTATCCACCTTCTCGACCCCCTAACTCCCCCGCGTGCTCCCTACGGTGCACCAAGTGCCCACCTAAAGATTTGGGCAACCTTCACGCATTGATATGGGGCCTCCTTGGAAGGAAAAACACCTCAGTCTGGCTCGAATCTGGCTCGAAAGTGTGAACTGGAGGGCCCACACTCCTGGTGGCGGCCAAGGTATGGCGAGTTTTTGGGGTAATTTTGGCTACCATCTGCCGGCAACTTAGAAATTGCGATGGACAGCCCTCTTTGTCAGGAAGCCAAGCGCATCGGTCATGGCTCCATGCATGGCGTACTTGGTGAGATAGGGTGGGTGGGTGGGTGGAACACCCCCCAAAAAACTTAAAGCGTAACAGTAACAGTAACACGGGGTTTCCAGCTAAGCAGGCTACTCTTCTACTAGAGACACCCGCCGATACTCCAGCACACTTAAGTACTAGAGTACCGCCGGCTCCCAGCCGATAGACTACCGCTCCCGCCGCCTAGACTACCCCAAACAGCGGTCTCTGAGAGACATGGCTGGCAAGGAGCATACAGGAGAGGACCTTCCTCAAGGTCACAGTAGTGGCCTTGTGGCCAGTCAAGCCGGCAGAGCCGACTGGCGCTGACTGGAACGGTCCCCGCCTGGCAGTGCATGGCTGTCCAGCTCTCGTTTGCATGGGGCTCAGCCGGCGCCCCATGCCTCATGCATGGCCAGGTCCCACCCTCCAGGGGTGCATGGACGACAGAGTTGTCATGGAGGCTGCCTGAAGACCTTCCAACGCCAGTCACCGGCAGACGAGCGACCCCGAGGATGAGCGCGGTGACGAACGCTGCGATTGGTGAAGCGGATTTACTCTGTGTTGCCTCGGCGGTCGCCACCGCTGAAGCCGTGATGGTAGCCCGCCTCCACGGGCAGCCATCTTGACCAATGTCCAGCATGCATTGACGGGCGCCAGCTCCTCCGCTCGTCGATCAACTCGTCGAGATCGGTGCAGCATGGCGTCCTGCATGGGGGGAGGATAAGGGCCGTCTCCCAGCACGGGCCGCGGCAGCGCCGCGGCTACTCGCCAAGCTATGGCAGCGCCGGGCAAGCCGCTCCTGAAGTGTTCCACCGTGGGGCAGTCTAGCAGGAGCCGGGCCAGTCGTATTTTACCCCGCAAGTCAGCGGCACGGAGATCCTCGTTAAAGCGTGTGTGTCAAAAATAACTCTTCTGCCCCCCCCCCCCCCCCGTGCCCCAAACCAACAAAAATGAAATTCAAAACAGTCAAGGACATCAGCTTCTTCAGCTTCTACAGCAGAGTGGGGAGGGCATAAGGAACTGATGACCAAAGGAGCAGCAAGCAACATGGAAGCAGCGTGGAAGCAACGTGGAAGCAGCCCAAGACGGCCCCCCTTGTAATTTGGAACCAAGATAGTACCATCAGCCTGGGTTTGCTGAACGGAAGGGGGGGGAGCTTGCCAACAGGACAGCAGCAGCTTTGCAACAGAGGGGCATACGCATGCATGTATGGAGCAGCACACAAAGTGGGTTGCCAACCCAGTTGTTTGCCAGTTGTTGCAGCCATACTCTTGCTTTTTACATCCTTCTAAATTTTTGGCGCAGAGCTGTCGCATCGCTTTCGTATGAATATGAATTAACACAATAAAACTACTACAGGGGCTGCCCCTCAGGCGCCGGCCCCTCCACCACGGCGGTCAAGTAGATTGGCAAGCGCCACTTGACCCCCTATCCCCTAGAAGCAGTCAGGACCTATTTTGGAGGCGTCGCACAATAGCTCTCCTTTTTGCTCTGGGACTACACGTTGGCAGGCAGCCGGCTGGTGGCTACCGCCCCTCACAAGTAATTGTTAGGGCCAGAACTGGACTTGGGTCTAGGCGGTGGTACTAGGACTAGAGGTAGTCTTTGCTGGAAAGCCGATGTAACTGTAACTGTACAGGGGTTGCCGGGAAGGGCCGGCGGCCATCTCCCGTGCACGGCACAATGTGCGGACTAGCGCTGGGTGTTGCTGCGCCTGGGGGTTAGGTTTGGGTTTCAGTGTTTTAGGTCTGTGTTGGGACCGCCCCAAACCGCCCCTCCCATGCAAACTCGAGCGCCAAGCGCCGCGCGGGCCCCGTGAGCGGCATCACATGAAGGCCAGCCACGCCGGGCGTAGACAGCGCGCGCGCGACCGCTGCCTCGTTGTACCGCCTCACAAACGCAAGCGCCGACGCCTTGTCGCCCGATGTGGTGCCCGCCTGTGGGCGTGCGTGGGGTGTGGGGTGTGTGGGGGCAGTCACACTTGTGGGGGGTGAGTCAGGGCATGATAATTGAAGTGGGAGTGAGCTGCCCGTGCACCACGATCTGCCAGCCTGCCTTCCGAGGCGGCTTACTCAGCCCCGCTAGGTATGCATGGGGCGAATCATATCACTGTCACTCACCTTGAAGGTCTACACACACCCGCTGGGCCAGATCCTGGCGGTAAAAAGCAACCTGGAAGTCAACGAGCAGCTGGCGGGCGGCCACCAAAATCTCCGGCAGTGATAACAATCCATGATATCATTGTTGTATAATCCATGATATCATTGTTGTATCCGCGGTGATAACAATCCATCAGAATCTACCCGGGAGGAAAGCGTTGGTGTGAACCCTCACACCTGGAAGTCAGCGAGCAGCTGCCGGGCGGCCACGCACGAGCCGCAGTCTGCCAGCGCGATCCAGAAAGCGACGTTGGCTGGCGATGACAGCATCGGTGCGCCTGAGCTTGCGGTGGTAGTGTGTGTGTGTGTGTGTGTGCGTGACATGCGGCACAGAGCAGCTCACGCGACGGCTGTTCTCGAAAGGCGGGAACGAGCCCAGCATGGGCAGCGACGGGTGCGTGTGTGTGTGTGTGTGTGTGTGCGTGCGTGCGTGACGTGTACGTACGTGTATGTGTGTGTGCATGTATGTGTGCGTGTGCGTGCGTCGTGTACGCGTGTGTGTTTGTATGTGTGTGCGTGCGTGCCATACCTGTGTGTGTGTGCGTGTGTGTGTGCCGTGTACGTGTGTGTGTGTGTGTGTGTGTCTGTGAGTGTCGATCTTACAGACCGTCGGACGCCCTTGATGGCGCCTTTGATGTGTGTGTGTGTACATGTGTGTGTGTGTGTGTGTGTGTGCGTGCAGCAGCCGGCCTGCGCGACCCGGTACGCATGCACGCACACACGCACACACGGCTCCAAGGGTTCAGCCACACACATCGCACCCACCACACAGCACGCGTGTCATTTTGCCGTGAGCCCCCTCACCCACGCGTCTCCCATCCTCACACTCACATGCACACGCAAGCACGTACACTATACATGCACGCATGCACACGTGCAAGCACACCCACCACACAGCACGCGCGCTTTTGACGTGAGCCCCCTCGCACGCGCGTCTCCCATCCACGCCTCGAATGCTTCGAAGTCCAGGGGTGGCTGAGTCAGCACAACTGTCGCGCCCGCGGCGATCTGGGAGCAGAGGAGGGGGAGGGGGGGAAGGCTGAGTCAGCACAACTGTCGCGCACGCGGCGATCTGGAGGCAGAGGAGGAGGGGGAGGAGGGGGGGGGGGGGGAGGGGGGGGGGTCTGAGTCAGCACAAATGTCGCGCACGCGGCGATCTGGGGGGTAGAGGAGGAGGGAAAGGTGGAGGGGCAGGGGGAGGCTGAGTCAGCAAAACTGTCGCGCACGCGGTGACCTGGCGACGGCAGCGTTGGTCGAATCGTCGGCCACGCGTTGCAGAGGCAGCTGATTCAACACACAGCACACCTTTTGGCCGCCACACTCCTCCATACCTTTGACCACACCCACACTGTTGACCACCCCACACTGTTGACCACCCCTAAACTCCCCCACACTTGCCTTTGCCTCGAGTAGCGACGCGTCATCGTGCTCCGTGTTGGGGTTGGCCACGCACCACAGCTGCGTCACACTGCCCCACACCGTTGACCACCCCCACACCGCTGACCACCCCCACACTTCCCCACACTTGCCTAAACCCTAAACTTTTTTCTTTTGAGTAGCGACGCGTCGCGCTCCGTGTTGGGGTTGGCAACGCACCACAGCTGCGTCACACCTTTTCACACTAATGGCCACCCCCACACCGTTGACCACACCCACACTGTTGACCACCCCCACACCGTTGACCACCCCTACACTCCCCCAAGCTTGCCTTTGCCTCGAGAAGCGACGCGTCACGCTCCGTGTTGGGGTTGGCCACGCACCACAGCTGCGTCGCCTCTGGGATGTCTCCTTTTGCGCGTAGCTCGCTGGCTAGCTTCAGAGCATCGATGCTCGTGTGTAGCAGGCTGCAGGGGGGGTGGTTTGTGTGTGTGTGTGTATGTATGTGTGTGTGTGTGTCAGTGTTCCGCTGAGGATCTTGGGGGAATGCTGGCTCAAACCGGGTCTCACAGCTCTCACTTCCTCAAACTCAACCCGCTGACGGCGTTTTTCTTGCTGACAATGTGTGCAAATATCATTTTCACACTGTTCGGGTCGGAATTCACGCAATTTCAAACCGCAGCGCCAGCTCCAAGCGGCCAACCTCAACCCGGTGTTGCAGGTTTTGGGTTGGCTAACGGAAGCACTGATGTGTGGGGTGGGTGGGGAGGTGGGGGGTTTGAGTGCGCAGGTGTGGGCAAGGTCTGCGGAGAGCCTGCCTGCTGCTTCTGCTGCTGCTGCTGCTGCACCCACCCCACCCACCCCACCCCTCCCAGTGCCCCCTCACCTCTCCACCCCAGGCAGGCTGCGCACATGGGAGTCCCGCTCACAAAAGCAGGCGCCCGCCCGTCTACTGTTGCTGCTGCTGCTACTGCTGCTGCTGTTGCTTCTTCTGCTTCTGCTGTTGCTGCTTCTGGTGCTTCCGCTGCACTCTGTCTACTTCTGCTGCTGCTGCTGCTGCCATCCACCCACCCGCGCCTGGCCTCACCTCTTCACCCCAGGCAGGCTGCGCACAGGGGAGTCCCGCTCACAAAGAGCAGCGCGCCAGCCTGCTGCTGCTGCTGTTGCTGCACTGCTATTGCTGCTTCGGTTGCTGCTTCCACACCCACCCACCCCATTCCTCTCTTCCCAGTGCCCCCTCACCTCTTCACCCTGCGCACAGGGGAGTCCCGCTCACAAAGAGCGCGCCTGCTCGTCTACTGTTGCCGCTTCTGCTGCTTCTGCTGCTGCTGTTGCTGCTTCTGCTTCTGCTGTTGCTGCTTCTGGTGCTTCCGCTGCTTGCACTCTGTCTACTGCTGCTGCTGCTGCTGCCATCCACTCACCCACGCCTGGCCTCACCTCTTCACCCCAGGCAGGCTGCGAACCGGGTGCGTCCCGCTCACAAAGAGCAGCGCACCCGCCTGCTGCTGCGGCGCCCGCCCGTCCTCGCGAGCAGTCACGTCCCCAAAGTGGTCGTGGGACGCACACGAGCGCACGCGGTGCTCGACTTCGCGCATGGAGCGCAGCTGTGGGGCAGGGTCGTGTGTGTGTGTGTGTGTGTATGAGGATCAATGTCTCACGTGCATCTGTTTATATACAAATACAAGCATCGGAGACAGAGCGCACGAGCGCACTCGGTACTCGACTTGGCGCATCGAGCGCAGCTGTAGGGAGAGGGAGGGCAGGTTCACGTGTCAGTGATTTTGCAGTCGTTGCTGAATTATTACGCTCTACATGTGCTTTGGAGGGCGCCTCCTCCTGCTGCTGCTGCTGCTGCGCCTGAGCTGGCGCCACGACCACACCACCCTCCTCCATCAGCGCTGCCTTGCGGCCAGCCAGCTGCCCCGCCCCCGCCGCCTGCTCATGTTGCCTGCTCATGTGCGATCGCCGGGCCCACGCGTCCCCAGAGTTGCTTAGCCGCAAATGCACAGTGTGACTACGGTGCATACACACATCGGAGACAGAACACAGAAGCACACGCGGTGCTCGGCATTGTGCAGCTGGTCAGTGTCAACGGGGCAGAAAGACGTGTGCATGGCGACGTGAACACACACACACACACACACAGAACAAACACGCACCCGCGCACCCACACACGCACACAGGCGCGGGCGGAGCACTCACGTTGACGCCCACGGTCGACACCTTCATTGCACACACCGCCCTTTCCTCGGCGTCGTGTCCCGGACGCACGTCTCCGGTCCTGTGTGCCACATGCACGCGTGCGTGTGGGGGCACGCACTGACTGGGCTGCATGCACGCATGCACATGCCACGTCCATGCAAGCGTCGCATGCATGCACGCCCCCGCGCCTCACATGCAAGCTCCCAGTGCGCCCGGTCCCACCTGAAGGAACCCAGCACCGCTTTCCGGAGACCCTCCCATGTCGTAGCTATCGGCAGGTCGGGGAACACCTCGCCAGCAAAGAGGCCACACGAGGCGAGCTCAGTGTCGTTGCCCGCCGAGCCGAGAATCGCGCGCTCCAGCGTCAGCATCGGCTGCGCCACTGACGACGACGTACTCGCCTCGGATGACGACGCGGCCGCTGCTGAGGAGTACAGCGAGAGGGAGTGCCTCGAGAGGGAAATGGCGCATTTTGCCTGCATGGCGACTGTTTTTTGCATGGTGCCTGTGATCCTGCTGCTGCTGCAACTGCTGCGACTGCTGCTAGCGTGCATCAGTGCATCAAAGTAGAAGCAGATGAGAGGAATGCAGAAGTCACCTGTAACAGGTAATCGAGGAGGCGCAGGCAGGTGTGGGAGCAGCAGTTAACGATATGTCGCCGCAGCGATTGCACAATCCATCCACATCACGATGTCGGCACCGCTTCAGCACGTCAGCAGGTGGCGCTCCAGCGCCGCACAGGTCGGCCCTGGCCGACCTGCATCGCATCGGCGATTCCGTGCATCGATCCGCGCAGCGAGCGCCCCTGCATCGCCATCGCCTGTTGTGGAGCCCTCGTCTTCATCGCGCCATCTGCAGCTGGACCGCCGTGCGCTGCTGGGCATGGGAGGAGTGCTGGTAGCCACAGGAGCGGGG
>VFSX01000103.1:391885-419385 GCA_016618255.1 Chlamydomonas sp. UWO 241 | reverse complement strand
GTGTTTTTGGAAAGTGTGACAATTATTACCTGCCCCTCACGGAGCCAGCGGTGGCCAGCAGGAACGGTCGCCTGCTCCTTGACACTGCCACTGCTTGCAGCCTGCGCGCTGCCAACACTCTCTACCCCCACAGGCCTGAGCACCAGTACACCCACATCAGCCCCATGGCTGTTGCACAGAGCAGACGGCATGCATGCTCTGTGCGCCGCCTGCACAGCGTCAAGGACTACATCCTGGTCGCGCGCCGCCGCATGCATGCGGTGACAGACTGTAGGGTGCGTAGGAGCCCAACCTGGGACAGCGATCACTGCATGGTGGTACTGTCCATGCGCCTCCGCATGCGAGCCTCCCGCCATGCAGGCGGCTCTCAGCGGCGCGCATGGGACTCTTCACAACTGCGGCGCCCGGCTGTCCGTCGTGAGTTCAACCTCCAGCTGTCCGATCGCTTTGGGCTGCTGGAGGCCGTGCCGCCCGAGGGCGCTGATGCCCAGGCGGAGTACGACGCGATGGCTGCTGCCATTCGCGAGGTGGCCACCAACCACCTCGCTCCACGCGGCAGCCGCCGGCGGCGCGGCTGGCAGTTCACTCTGTCGCAGCGCACCCTCCGGCTCATGGACGCCCGGCAGCGCGCGCACACGGCATGGCTCAGGAGCAAGTCTGCTGCTGCCAAACGAGAGCGCAACCGCGCCAACCGCGCGGCCGACGCAGCTGTGCAGAGAGACAGGAGAGGTGGATCGGCCAGCAGGTGGCGGAGGCGCAAGACATGCTACGCAAGAAGAATCTGCGCCAGTTTGCGCGCGCGTGCGACAGGCTGGCGGGCCGCAGCCGCAGCCATCAGATCCCACCTGCCATGCGGGACGTCTCGGGCGCGCTGCACAGCGGTCCAGACGGGGTGCTGAAGGCCATGACAGAGTCATTCGACAAGCTATATGGCGGGGAGACCAAGCTCAGCGACGAGACCCTGAACCAGCTGGAGAACGATGTAGCGGCGTTTGAGCTCACACGCGCCACAGAGGTGGACGAAGCGCACGGGCGCCCCCCTGACCTGGCTGAGACGGAGGCGTGTGTGCGAGCGTTGCGCTCGGCCGCCGCTCCGGGCGGTGACCAGCTGGACGCCATGCTGTTGCGGTGCCCACCTGCCATCGCATGGCTCCACCGGGTCATCATCGCCGTATGGCGGTCGGGGAGAGCCCCGAGGGAATGGAAAACTGCTATTATCACACCGTTATATAAGGGGAAGGGTCCGCGTGACTCCCCTGGTAACTACCGCGGTATAAGCCTTCTCTCTATTGCCGGGAAAGTGTACGCTGCCATACTTCTGCACCGCGTCTCCACGCAGGTTGATGGTCAGTTGCATGAGGCTCAGTGTGGTTTCAGAAAAAAGCAGAGGCACTGTTGATGCGATTTTTTACTCTGCGCTCGCTGAGCGCGGCACATGCCGAGTACAAACAATGCATGGCTGTGGCATTTGTCGACTATTCTAAAGCTTACGATTGCATAAACCGTGCGGCACTGTGGAGAGTCCTTAGATTATATAGTGTTCATCCGCACATTATTGATCTGTTGGAGGATCTTCACACCAACACCGCAGCTGCCGTGCGGCTGGCTGGGAAAATCGGGCACGAATTCCCCGTGTCGTCTGGTGTGCGACAGGGGTGCGTCATTGCTCCTGTGTTGTTCAATGTTTTTATTGACCACATAGTGAAAAAGGCGCTAGACATGATGCCAGAGGGGGCTGGCGTGTCAGTCGTGACCCGAGCCGGCGGCTCTGTGTTGTCGTCGTCGGTTGAGCGCATAGTAATGCTGATGTATGCCGACGATTTATGTTTGTTCTCGCATGACCCAGCTCAGTTGGCGCTTATGCTGAAAATCCTTGACAAAGTGTCCTCTAGCTTTGGCATGCAAATCAACGCCGCCAAGACAGAAGTGATGATTTTGCCAGCAGATTTTGACGCGGATCTGCCCACGTTTGCGCTGACTGGTGGTGAAGTGAAGACCGTCTCTGCATTTAAGTATCTAGGGAGTTGGATAACCCAGAGTGGTGGTGTGGAAAAGGAGATCGGTGTGCGTGTCGGTCGCGCGCTGGGCGTGTTTGCGTCTTTTGATAAGATTTGGGCCAGCAAGAAGATGCAAGTGCAGTCTAAGATGCGGGTTTACAACACTTTCGTGCTGCCCCACTTTCTGTACGGCTGCGAAACATGGGCCCCTACTAAAACACAACTGACTCGATTGGAGGTTGCCCACTCTAACTGCCTTCGTCGCATTCTGGGTGTGCGCCTGGTCGACCGGCACAGATTAACTTATATTCGGCAGGCGTGCGACACTGAGCCAATTGAGAGCCTTGTGGCAAAGCGATCAATGCAGTGGCTAGGCCATGTGATGCGCATGCCGGCTTCTCGTCTTCCTCGTACGACTTTTGACTGCACAATGGATGTGGCTCGGCAGCAAGGCCGGCCTCCAGCCTCCTCCCGACACTATTTTCTTAAGCTACTGATTCAGCAGCTAGGCGAAACTAGTGGCACTCGTTCTGATTGGAAGACTTTTTCGGACACGGCGTTTGAGCGTGCTCAGGATAGGGTCGGGTGGAGAGCCGTGGTGTACGGTCCGGCTGCCCCTCAGGCGCCGGCCCCTCCACCACGGCGGTCAAGTAGATTGGCAAGCGCCACTTGACCCCCTATCCCCTAGAAGCAGTTAGGACCTATTTTGGAGGCGTCGCACAATAGCTCTCCTTTTTGCTCTGAGACTACACGTTGGCAGGCAGCCGGCTGGTGGCTACCGCCCCTCACAAGTAAATGTTAGGGCCAGAACTGGACTTGGGTCTAGGCGGTGGTACTAGGACTAGAGGTAGTCTTTGCTGGAAAGCCGATGTAACTGTAACTGTGACAATTATATGCAACCCTAAAGGAACCCGGAACCGCGCTCCGAATATTTGTTGGAATTATTTCCGAGGCGTGAGAAGCAATACAAGACGTTGGCTGCGCCGAGCAGACGCGGAGACGCGGAGTCGCACGCTCTCGTATTGACAGTACACGCGCTGCAAACCCCAATGCACCCACCCTACGCTGCAGGCATCAAACACACCAACCCACACCGGCTTTCTAAAACCCAGAACCCCAAACACAACACCCCACTATGTCATATATGCTGCTGAGTGGGGGGCTTCCCCGCCGCCGCCTCGCAGCGGCCCCCCTCGCCGCCGCCGCCGCTGCTGCGCTCCCGCCGGCTGCGGCGGGAGCACACGCAGCAAGCACGCTACGGCGCGGCTCCATACCCATGCCACCAACCTAATAAGGAAAAGTCTCTTTGTGCCCTTTAGGTCTGCTTTGCTGCCAAGCGTGCCAAGGAAAACTCCTGGCCACCTGCACCTGCGTGCCTCCCCAACCCACCCCACTGCATGCGTGCAGCACCATGCACCCCCCATGCAACCCCCCAGCCCTGCCCCAAACGAAACTGCATCGTCCCCTCTATGACTTTCTGGGGCGTCGCAAACGGTGGGGCCTCATTCGGAGGTAGTACGAGCCAGCTGTTGCAGTCGAACTGGGTGTGGGGGAGTCACCGACTCCCTCCGACGGCCACTTCGCGACCTCCCGTGCCTCACGGCGATGCATTGGGTTTGCATGGTCCTTCGCTGATGCCGCGCGGGGAGGCCCGTTGCGGCCTCTGCGGCCCCCATACTCGCCGCGGGATCCTATATATTGGGCTCGTTTGGAGCCTGTATAACTGGCGCCCAGCGCTCTATAGGCTATATATAGGCTATATATAGGCTAAAACTATACAGGGCTATATATAGACCGCCGACCCTTACACACACACACGCACACACACTAGCACACACACACACGCACGCACACACACACACCAGTGATGCAGAAAATATTCGGCAAGATGGCGGTCTTGTGACGCGGAACACGGCCCGCAGGGCCGCTTTGGAGCGATCTTGTGACGCAAAAGTGTGAAAATCTTCGATTTCACACTTTTCACACAAACACGCGTCGCGCTTCACGCTCTGGCGCGGCACGGACGTCCCGCCAAACGACCCTCCCTTGTGACGCATGTTACCGCGTCACGGGGCTTTCTGCACCACTGACACACACACACACGCACACACACACACACGCGCGCGCACACACACACACACACCACAGGCATGGCGCAGCTCTGCACGGCCAACGGCATTTCGCTGCTGCCGTACGGAGTGCTGGCTGGCGGATTCCTCTCGGACAAGTGAGTGGTCTCGGCGATGGTTTTTGCAGTGGGTGTTGCAGTGGTTGCTGCAGTGGGGCTTGCAGTGGGTGTTGCGGTGGGTGTTGCGGTGGGTGTTGCAGTGGGTGCTGCGGTGGGTGTTGCAGTGGGTGTTGCAGTGGGGGTTGCAGTGGGTGTTGCAGTGGGTGTTACGGTGGGTGTTGCGATGGGTGTTGCAATGGGTGTTGCAGCGGGTGTTGCAGTGGGTGGTGCAGTGGGTGGTGCAGTGGGTGGTGCAGTGGATGTTGCGGTGTGTGTTGCAGTGTGTATTGCGGTGGGTGGTGCAGTGGGTGGTGCAGTGGGTGGTGCAGTGGATGTTGCGGTGGGTGTTGCAGTGGTTGTTGCGGTGGGTGTTGCGATGGGTGTTGCAGTGGGTGTTGCAGCGGGTGGTGCAGTGGGTGGTGCAGTGGATGTTGCAGTGGATGTTGCGGTGGGTGTTGCGGTGGGTGTTGTGGTGGGTGCTGCGATGGGTGTTGCAGCGGGTGTTGCAGCGGGTGTTGCAGTGGGTCGTGCAGGGAGTGTTGCAAGGGAGCGTTTTTGTGTTGAATCACAAAGCTGCCGTCAGGTGCGCTCGCGGCCAACCTGGTTTCCTCTCGGGCAAGTTAGTTTGCTTCAACTGGTTTAGGGTTTGCACAGTCCTTAGGGGTTGAGGGTTGATCCCTAGGGCTGACACAACTCGATGATCTGGAGCTTTTTTTGGTCAAGGCCCTACCACATTCCCAACCCCTGAGGCGGCGTTGGCCTCCAGCAGCGCCTTCACTTGCGCGAATCAGGCGGCGCCTGGGGCGCTCCGAGACCGCCTGAGGCGCCGCCTTAGCGGTCTCGGCGACGCCCCGGCCGCCTCAGTTGCCAACCCGGCCGGCTTTGGCGCCCACCACCGCCTGAGGCACACCCTCAGCCGCCACACACACCAGCAATCGTTTCAGAAGCCACAGACACACACACACACAGACACACACACACACACAACACACACACACACACACACACACACACACACACACACACGGAGCGGGCGGCAGCGCTAAATATTTCATTTACTGAGGCGGAGGTGTATGCGGCACTGATGGGCATGGACGGGGGCAAAGCCCCAGGCGTAAACGGCATGCCGATAGAGTTCTATCAGAGGGCATGGGCTAGGGCGGCGGAGGGGGGCGATGCAACGGTGCTGTGGATGAGGATCACCTGCTCGCTGGCCCCATCACACACCTGCTCAATCGGGTCTTCCGTGAGGGGTACCCGACTGCATGGCACTTGGGGGCAACCACGCCGGTGCCAAAGCCGAAAGGCAGCCTAGACGCGCGGGACGATTACCCAGGGATCACGGTGGGGAATGCCCTCGCCAAGCTTATACAGCTTGGTGCTTATGAACAGGCTGGACGCCTTAGCTGAACGGGAGGGGTACCGGGCGCGGGGCCAGGCAGGCTTCCGGAAGAAGAGGGTGACCCCAGATAATGCCTTCATCCTGCAACACCTTATTGAGAAGAGCGGCCTCCAGCGCAAACCGCTGTACGCCGCCTTTATTGACTTCAGGAAGACTTACGATTGCGTGCACCGCCCATTGCTTTGGGAGTGCCTTAGGAGCCTGGGGGTACATGGGGAGTTCATGGCGGCGCTGATTGCCATGTACGATGGGTCCGCAATGTGTGTGCGCATCGATGGGAAAGTGGGACCCGCGTTTCCTCCACACAAGGGGGTCACGCAAGGCGACCCACTGTCACCGCTGCTGTTTGGGCTTTTTATTGACGCATTGGAGGGAGTACTAGACGCAGAGCTCCCGGGTGATGGGGTGGAGATGGCGGGGCAGTTACTACGGCTGCTGCTGTACGCTGATGACTTGACGCTGCTGGCAGAGACGCCCGAAGCGCTTCAATGCATGCTAGATACTCTGCACGCCTTTTGCGGCACGCACGCACTAACAGTAAACGTTAAGAAGTCAGAACGGGTGGTGTTCAATGACCAGTTCTGCCCAGTCGGGGCGGCAGGGGGGAGGGTAACGCTGATGTTTGCAGGAGCAGATCTACCCATGACACACGAGTTCCCAAATCTGGGCATTCTCTTTCACCACCGACGGGCAGTGGGGGGGGACGTGGGCACCCGACACTCTAGGGGCCAGCGCACCAGATACGCGCTCACTCGTAGATGCTATATTATACGCCTTAATAATATTGGCATTAAGTCCCACTGTTCGACACGCAAGTACGGCCTGTGCAAAATTGCGGGTGTGAGGTGTGGGGCCCTGCGATGATGGCGGATGCTGGGGGGGGGGCGTGTTTGCCGGGGCGGGCGGACGGTGGGAGAGAGGCAGGAGTGGGAGGGGCGCTAAGGCCGCACGCGACGGATGGCGCACCCTGGAGGAAGTGCTTCTGCAATTTACCCGTGCGTCCCTAGGAGTCCGCAGCAACGGGCAGCAACTGGGGATTTTGGCGCGGGAGGCGGGGTGGCGGCCGCTGGCGGCAGATTGGCTGCGCCAGGCGACGCGCTTTTGGGATAAGGCGCGGGGGCGGCCTGACGGTGACCTGCTTAAAGATGCGATGCGGGAGAGCTGGGGGCTGGCGGAAGCGGGGGGGACGTGCTGGGCGGCACGCTTGCAGGTGTGCCTCGGAACTGTGGGGCACACCCTGGTGTGGGACCAGGAGGGACCGGTACGCATCACCAACCTGCTGGACGTGGCGACCGCGGCGTGGCTGGCCGCCGCGACAAGCACACCGGCGCTGCCGAGCGGCACTACGTGCGAGATGTACCTGAGGAGTGGTCGCGCGGCTTTAACATGCTGACCTACATGCGGTGGATGGCGGGTGGTGACAGCAAGCCGCCGGCCCTGTTGTGCTCAGGGCTGAACAGTGCTGCCCGGATCACGGCTCTAGCTAGGTTCAGGATGGGGCTCCATGAGCTGCAGATACAGCGGGGGCGCTACGCCGTGGCGGGACAGAGGCAGCGACGCAGCCAGCGGGCGTGCTGCCTATGCGGTGGGCTAGAGGATGAGGCACACATGGTATTTGAGTGCCCTGCCTATGAAGAGGCACGGGTGCGGGCCCACAGCCTGTTTCGGTTCATCCCACGCCCCGAGGAGGCCGATTTAGATGAGCGGATGCGGGAATTAATTAATCCTCGGCCAGGCCAGGAGAACCCCAGGTTCTGGCACGAGTTGGCTGACTTCCTTGTCGCCTGTTTTGAGACACGCACCGCGTGCACAGCAATCTTGATGGCAGATGGCATGCTAGGGGTCTAATTTTGACAGCTGCCGGCCTCTTTCCCAGGGTCTAATGCGCCATCAAAGGCGTCCGACGGACTGTAAAATCGAACACACACACACACACTCGCGCAGGTACCTGGGCGTGCCCCAGTCGAACGCCACGGCCGACACATTCAGCAAGCAGAAGTACGGGAGCGTGATTGCCAAGCGTGGCGGGTGGGAGTGGTTCCAGGCGAGTGTAGGTGTGTGTGTGTGTGCGTGTGTGTGTGTGTGTGTGTGTTGTGTGTGTGTGTGTGTGCGAGTGTGGGTGGGGTTGAGCGTGATTGCCAAGCGCGGTGGGAGTGGTTCTAGGCGAGTGCAGTGTGTGTGTGTGTGTGTGTGTGTGTGTGTTGCGTGTGTTTGTGTGTGGGGGGGGGGGGGGAGCGTGATTGCCAAGCGCGATGTGTGTGTGTGCGTGCGTGTGCATGTGTGTGGGAGTGGTTCCAGGAGTGCAGTGTGTGTGTGTGTTGCGTGTGGGGGGGGGGGCGTGATTGCCGTGCGTGGCGGGTGGGAGTGGTGCCAGGCAAGTGCACGGTGGTGGTGGCTGTGTGTGTGTGTGTGTGTGTGTGCGTGCGTGTGCATGTGTGAGTGTGTGTGTGTTGCGTGTGTGGGTGTGGGTGTAGGTGGGGGTGGGGGTGAGCGTGATTGCCAAGCGCGGTGTGTGTGTGTGTGTGTGTGTGTGCGTGTGCATGTGTGTGGGAGTGGTTCCAGGAGTGCAGTGTGTGTGTGTGTTGCGTGTGGGGGGGGGGGCGTGATTGCCAAACGTGGCGGGTGGGAGTGGTTCCAGCCACGTGCACGGTGGTGGTGGCTGTGTGTGCGTGTGGAGGGGGGGAGGGAGGAAATGGCGGCGTGCGTGTCCACCGATTGCTGCCAGTGCGTGTGTCTCAGCCCCGCTGCTCTGTTCTGGCAGCATTCCTCCTAGTGCTGTTGCTGCTGCTGCTGTTGCTGCCGCTCCTGCTGCTGCTGCTGTTGCTGCTGCTGCTGTGGCAGCGCCTTTAGCACAATGTGACAGGGGCCGTACACGCACACACACGCTCACACACACACACACACACACACGCACACACACACACACACACACACACGCCGCAGTCGCTGCTCCGCACACTCTATGTCAGTGCAGAGAAGCACGGCTCCAACACCCCCCCCCCCCCCGCTCACACACATCCACACACACCACAGTCGCTGCTCCGCACCCCATGATGCCATTGCAGAGAAGCACGGCTCCAACATCCCTCCCCCCCGGTCACACACACACACACACACACACCACAGTCGCTGCTTCGCACCCCATGATGCCATTGCAGAGAAGCACGGCTCCAACATCCCTCCCCCCCGGTCACACACACACACACACACACACCACAGTCGCTGCTTCGCACCCCATGATGCCATTGCAGAGAAGCACGGCTCCAACATCCCTCCCCCCCGGTCACACACACACACACACACACGCCGCAGTCGCTACTCCGCACCCTCGATGTCGTTGCAAAGAAGCACGGCTCAAACATCTCCAACGTTGCGTCAAAGTGGGTGCTCGACGAGCCGGGCGTCGCGGGCGTAATCATCGGCGCGCGGTGAGTTTACGGCTCTGTTCCGTGTAGTGAGGGATCGGGCACACACGCGTTCACGCGCACGCGCAGGCACGTGCATACACACACACACACACATGCACGCATACACACACACACATGCATACACACACAGACTGTAAAATCGACCACACGCACACGCGCACACACGCACATGCACGCCCGTGCACGCACGCACGCACGCAGCAATGCGAGCCACGTGCCGGACTACGCTGCCTCAACCTCGACCGCACACACATGCACATACACACACACACGCACGCACACACGCAGCAACGCGAGCCACGTGCCGGACTACGCTGCGATCTTCACCCTCAACCTAGACGACGCCGATCGCGCGGCCATCGACGAGGTGCTCGCGAAGGGCGTGCAGCCCAAGGGCGACTGCTACCAGTGGGAGCGGGGCCTGGGGTCGTTCTGAGGATCTTCTGGCAGATGGCGTGTTGGTTGACCATCGGCTGGCGTGCACACGCATGCTGCTGGTGGCCGCGTTTTTGTTGTTGCACCCGGGCCTGTGAAATGTAAGCGACTGTGTATCTCTGCGCCAACTTCAGCAGCGCGATTCCGTCAACAAGAGCAGCTGGCTGACAATGATTCGGAATCAGAGTGGGGTGTCCCAACTATTCCCTGAGGTGTCCCAACTATTTGTCCTACCTCTCCGATCACTGCGTTGCAATACCACGTTGTCGCGTCTCCCTTCCTGTTGCTAATGCAGCTCGCCGATCGCTGCGCAGCGTGAGAATTTTTGCAGCAGCGCGGTCCGCAGAGTACGGACTCCACCCACCGAACACGCTCCCTTGCAAGCGGTGCCCCCTATACGTGGGCCCATGCTCACGCGTGCGGGTGCACGTACATGCATGGGAGCGGCCTGGACTAGCCGCACTACCAGCACAGCCTCTCCTAGTGCTTCTTCTCTGCGCAGCATGGTGGTGCATGCATGTGAGTGGTCCTCCGCAAGAACCCCTGCATGGGGACCGCAGGGTGGTGCTGGGCGTGCTGCCCTCTTGGAAGAGGGCTGTGTGTGGACACCCGAGCACTCACGAGGGTGCGTGCACGCCCTGGCCCCCTGCCTAAACACGCACACGCGTGCACGCCCGCGGGGCCCTTTGCCTCTCTATCTCAACGTGACCACACTCGCGCTCCCACCCTTCCCTGGGCCTCTCTCTCTCTTTATATATGATTGAACTAGCTAGACCCTGCCCCTTATCATCTCTTACACAAACTAGCCTCCCCACTGTCGTGCCTGGCGTGCTGGTTGGCTGCACACGTACACACGGGTGCACACACAACGCCACGCCGCCGCAGCCCCACCCGTCGTGCTGGTCGTCGGGAGCTCTGTAGCAGAGGGCGTGGGTGCGAGGAACGATTACGGGTGGGTGCGTGGTCGATGTCACACTCCGTCGGGCAGACGCATCATGAGGCGTTTGAGATCTGTGCTTGCGCGCGCGTGCAGCCAAATGGCAATATGCAGCCAGATAAGTGTGGAGCTAGAGGTCTAGGCAGACAGGCGGCTAGATGGACGGGGGCTGTGTCCTGCTAGATGGCAGCTCTGGCGTCCTCACGCATCAAGTTATTCCACCATCACAATGAGCCCCGCCTCCTCCTAGACAGGGGTGCCCCAGGGAACCACGGCTGTCAAAAATCACCAGTTAATCAGTGATTCCCCTGCGAGCCGTATACCGCTCCGAGCCGGATTTCCCATTTCCCAGATAACCACCCCACACTTGGTGGGTGAGGGCGTGGAGCAGTAACAGTAACACGGGGTTGCCAGCTAAGCAGGCTACTCTTCTACTAGAGACACCCGCCGATACTCCAGCACACTGAAGTACTAGAGTACCGCCGGCTCCCGGCCGATAGACTACCGCTCCCGCCGGCTAGACTACCCCAAACAGCGGTCTGTGAGAGACATGTCTGGCAAGGAGCATCTAGGAGAGGACCTTCCTCAGGGTCACAGTAGTGGCCTTGTGGCCAGTCAAGCCGGCAGAGCCGACTGGCGCTGACTGGAACGGTCCCCGCCTGGCAGTGCATGGCTGTCCAGCTCTCGTTTGCATGGGGCTCAGCCGGCGCCCCATGCCTCATGCATGGCCAGGTCCTACCCTCCAGGGGGGCATGGACTACAGAGTTGTCATGGAGGCTGCCTGAAGACCTTCCAACGCCAGTCACCGGCAGACGAGCGACCCCGAGGATGAGCGCGGTGACGAACGCTGCGATTGGTGAAGCGAATTTACTCTGTGTTGCTTCGGCGGTCGCCACCGCTGAAGCTGTGATGGTAGCCCGCCTCCACGGGCAGCCATCTTGACCAATGTCCAGCATGCATTTACGGGCGCCAGCTCCTCCGCTCGTCGATCAACTCGTCGAGATCGGTGCCGCATGGCATCCTGCATGGGGGGAGGATACGGGCCGTCTCCCAGCACGGGCCGCGGCAGCGCCGCGGCTACTCGCCAAGCCATGGCAGCGCCGGGCAAGCCGCTTCTGAAGTGTTCCACCGTGGGGCAGTCTAGCAGGAGCCGGGCCAGTCGTATTTTACCCCGCTCGTCAGCGGCACGGAGATCCTCGTCACCAGCAGCGCCGCATTGCTGGGTCCAGGGCTCGGTGACGAGAACGCGCCTCCGTTAATCGAGCCCCGTGGAGCGATGCGTGGAGGGGCGTGGAGCGATGCGTTGGAAAGCTCTTGCCGAGAGCAGCACAACGGCATGCGTTGCATGAATAACCGCTGTGTATTGTGCCTGGTATGAGCGGTCAAAGTTGCTGGAGCCGGCAAAACACGAACTACTAGAAGTCTTCCCAAGGACCACTGCTGTTAATTTCGTCCAGTGGCTGCGTGCGTGCGCGTGCGAATTCCAGCCACCAACCCATACCAATGTAAAGGCTGTTGTATAGGCGTGGCATTGAATCGGAGAGGGGGGGGGGCATTGAATTTGACGGGGTGGCTGGAGCGTGGGAAGGGCATGGCACGTGGGTTGGTTGCTCTGCTGTGTTGCTTGCGGCGTGTGCAGTCTCTCCTGTGAAGGATTTCAGGTATTGATTTTTTTCCCTGCTCAAGCAACTTTGACCGTTCATACCAGGCACAATACATACGTTGCGTGAATACTTGCTATGTATTGCGCCTGGTATGAGCGGTCAAAGTTGCTCAGGCTGGGGGGGGAACTAATTACTACAATCCTTCCCATGGGTCACTGCTCACAATTCTGGGGACGAGCCACATCCCTTCGACCGGATAGGTTCAAGAAGTTGACGCGCGAGGCAGGCGCACCCTGGCAATTTTGATTCGCGCAACACACAGGCCATCGCCCAGTGAATTCCTTTTCACGATTTTAATTGGTTTCCTGGAGCCATTTGACTTCTTCTTCTTCTTTCTCTTCTTTTCTCTTCTTTCTTCCTTTTTTTTTCTTTCTTCTTTTATCTTCTTTTTCTCGTCTTTCTCTTTTGAAATTCCGGCTCCAAACGCCGCAAACAAAAAAACTCTGTTGCCTCCACACCAACACTCTCCTCCCACGCCCCGTTTGTGATTTCACGCCCACTTGTAACCCTTCATTCACATTCCCCAAACACACACACACACACAAAAGGCATAAGATGTCCCACACCCAAAACATGCCTGGAGCAGCACACACACACACACACACACAGGCATAAGATGTCCCATACCAAAAACATGCCCGGAGCAGCACACACACTCTCACGCACACAAACACACAAACACACACACACACGCACACAAAAAGGCATAAGATGTCCCATACCAAACACACACACACACTCGCACACACACACAGACACAAAAAGGCAAAAGATGTACCATACCCAAAACATGCTCGGAGCAGCGCACACACTCACACACACACACAAACACACACGCACACACACACACACACACAAAGGCATAAGATGTTCCAAACCAAAAACACGCACATACTCACTCACACACACACACACACACACACACACACACACACAGGGGTTCCAGGGGTTTCCTTCCCGATCGGGAAACGAAAAAATGCGTGTCCGAAGGGCGCGTCCCCGGTGGTTTTGGGGAGGGCACGTTTGGGAAACCCGACATGCGGAGGAGTTTTTTCCGATTTAAAGTGTGAAATCGTCGATTTCCGAACGTTTCGAAGCGATTCTGCGGCCTGCAGCCCAAAATCCCGACGAAACCGGGAAACCTTTTTCGGGAAAAACGAAAGGATGACTGACCCCAAGGAAACCCCTGACACACACGTGTTTCTTCGTTTCCAGGTGGGCGTCGATGATGGGTGACGCACTGAGCGAAAAGTACGGCTACGTGTACGTCAACGAGGTGTGGACGCCAGGAGTGTGGGGGGCCTGGAAGTGTGGGGGGCCTGGAAGTGTGGGGTCGCTGTGTGTGCTGCCTCCTGCGGTGTCGTGGCGGGAGTGGGCGTCGATGATGGGGGGTGCGCTGAGCCAACATTGTGGCTATGTGTGTGTTTGCGAGGTGTGGGGGACGCCGTGTGTGTGGTGGTAGTGGTGGGGTGGTGGGGTGGGGGTGTGTGGGGGCTTGTGTGTGAACGCCGGGAGTGTGGGGAGAGGGAGTGTGTGTATGTGTGTGGAGGGGGGATGCGCTGAGCGAATAGTACGACTTCGTTTATGTTGACGAGGTGTGGGGGGCGCCGTGTGTGTGTGTGTGTGCACAGCAACATTGGCCCCCACAGTAACACGGGGTTTCCAGCTTAGCAGGCTACTCTTCTTGGCCCCCACACGAATGTCCAAATTGCCGAGGCGGGCATGCATGCAAAAGTTAGCACCGCGCATGGCCTTGAATAGGTCTTCATCATGCCCCTTTCTGGTCTGGTGGAGGGGTAGGCTGCCAGGAGGCCAGGACATGCCTCGTCAGCACCGTTTTGCCCGCCCCCAGGCCCCCTGGTGTGTGTGGGGGGTGGGGGGGGGCTTGTGTGTGAGCGCCGGGAGTGTGTGTGGGGGGGGGGAGTGAGGGAGAGGGGCCTGTGTGTGGACGCCGGGAGTGTGGGGAGGTCCTGCATGTGGACGCCGGGTGGGTGGGGGCTCTAGGCGTGTGGGTGCCTCGGCTTCAGCCTCCGTTATTCCCCTGTAAGCCGTATACCGCTCCGCGCCGGATTCCCCATTTCCCAGAAAACCACACCACGCTTTGTGGGAGAGGGCATGGAGGGGTGCGTTGGAAGCTGTTGCCGAGCGCAGGACAACGGCATGTGTTGCGTCAACACCGGCCATGTGTTGCGCCTGTGTATGAGCGGTCAACGTTGCTTGCGCCGGTGGAGAACTCACTACCAAAATCCCCCCCAGGGGTCACTGCTCAGCCTCTACCTCCGCCTCCGCCTCCCGCGAGTGAAGTCCGCCCGCCATTTCACCCGCCATTCTACCCCCGCAACCCCAAAACCGTGTGTGCAGGCGGTCAGTGGCTTCACCACAGTGGCAACTGCGGCGCTGCTGCCGAGCGTGCTGCGGCAGGTGTGTGTGTGTGTGTGTGTGTGTGTGTGTGTGTGCTTGTGTGAAGGGTGTATGTGGATGGGGGGGGGCGCTTCACCACAGTGGCGACCGCAGCGCTGCTGCCAAGCGTGCTGCGGCAGGTGTGTGTGTGTGTGTGTGCGTGCGTGTGTTGTTGGTGGATGTATTGTGTGTGGGCGTCGGCGTCGGCGTGGGTACATGGATAGATGGATGGATGGATAGATGCATGGGTGTGTGGGTGGTTGAATGGATGGATGGATGGGTGGGTGGGTGAGTGGGTGGGCGGGGACGCGGGCGGAGGACGGCGGACGGACGGCGGACGGAACGGGACGGACGGATGACGGATGGACGGAACGAACGGATGGATGGATGGATGGATGGATGGATGGATGGATGGATGGATGGATGGATGGATGGATGGATGGATGGATGGATGGATGGATGGATGGATGGATGGATGGATGGATGGATGGATGGATGATGGATGGATGGATGGATGGATGGATGGATGGATGGATGGATGGATGGATGGATGGATGGATGGGTGGGTGGGTGGATGGATGGATGGATGACACTCTCTCACTCACGAACGAAGGCCTTCTTAGCCCCCCACAACCCACAACCCACAACCCTCACACACACACACACACACACACACATGCCCTACCCGCGCACAGCGCCGCCCATCTGCCATCGTGAGGCCTTCCTTGCCCACCACCACCCACCACCCACCACCCACACACACGGTGCCTACCCCCAGCGCTCACAGCACCGCCCATCTGCCGTCATGATCGCTCTCTCACTCTCTTTCCCTGTCCCTTCTATCTCTCCCCCTATCACGCGCACATGCGCACACAAGCACACACACACACACACACACACACACACACACACACACACACACGCTGTTTCTCAACACAACGCAGCACCGCCCATCTGCCGTCGTGATCGCTCTCTCACTCTCTTTCCCTGTCCCTTCTATATCTCACTCCCCCTATCACGCGCACACACGCCACCACCCCCCATACACACGCACGCACACACACACACGCCATCAAAGGCGTCCGACGGACTGTAAAATCGACCACACACACACACACACACGCACACAGCCACACACACACACACACGCACGCACACACACACACACACACTGTGCCCCCCCCCAGCACCGCCCATCTGCCGTTGTGATCGCTCTCTCGCTCGCGAACGAGGGCCTACCTTTGACCACCTCCGCACGCCAGGCTGCCTCTCTCGCCGCTGGGTGAGTTGGTTGCTTGGTTGGTGGTTAGTTGGTGGTTGGTGGGTTGGTGGGTTGGTTGGTCGTTGGTCGTTGGTTGGTCGTTGGGTGTTAGTTTGTTTGTTGGTTGGTTGGTTGGTTGGTTGGTTGCCACGTGCCATCGCATGGCTCCACCGGGTCATCATCGCCGTATGGCGGTCGGGGAGAGCCCTGAGGGAATGGAAAACTGCTATTATCACACCGTTATATAAGGGGCAGGGTCCGCGTGACTCCCCTGGTAACTACCGCAGTATAAGCCTTCTCTCTATTGCCGGGAAAGTGTACGCTGCCATACTTCTGCACCGCGTCTCCACGCAGGTTGATGGTCAGTTGCATGAGGCTCAGTGTGGTTTCAGAAAAAGCAGAGGCACTGTTGATGCGATTTTTACTCTGCGCTCGCTGAGCGCGGCACATGCCGAGTACAAACAATGCATGGCTGTGGCATTTGTCGACTATTCTAAAGCTTACGATTGCATAAACCGTGCGGCACTGTGGAGAGTCCTTAGATTATATAGTGTTCATCCGCACATTATTGATCTGTTGGAGGATCTTCACACCAACACCGCAGCTGCCGTGCGGCTGGCTGGGAAAATCGGGCACGAATTCCCCGTGTCGTCTGGTGTGCGACAGGGGTGCGTCATTGCTCCTGTGTTGTTCAATGTTTTTATTGACCACATAGTGAAAAAGGCGCTAGACATGATGCCAGAGGGGGCTGGCGTGTCAGTCGTGACCCGAGCCGGCGGCTCTGTGTTGTCGTCGTCGGTTGAGCGCATAGTAATGCTGATGTATGCCGACGATTTATGTTTGTTCTCGCATGACCCAGCTCAGTTGGCGCTTATGCTGAAAATCCTTGACAAAGTGTCCTCTAGCTTTGGCATGCAAATCAACGCCGCCAAGACAGAAGTGATGATTTTGTCAGCAGATTTTGACGCGGATCTGCCCACGTTTGCGCTGACTGGTGGTGAAGTGAACACCGTCTCTGCATTTAAGTATCTAGGGAGTTGGATAACCCAGAGTGGTGGTGTGGAGAAGGAGATCGGTGTGCGTGTCGGTCTCGCGCTGGGCGTCTTTTGATAAGATTTGGGCCAGCAAGAAGGTGCAAGTGCAGTTTAAGATGCGGGTTTACAACACTTTCGTGCTGCCCCACTTTCTGTACGGCTGCGAAACATGGGCCCCTACTAAAACACAACTGACTCGATTGGAGGTTGCCCACTCTAACTGCCTTCGTCGCATTCTGGGTGTGCGCCTGGTCGACCGGCACAGATTAACTTATATTCGGCAGGCGTGCGACACTGAGCCAATTGAGAGCCTTGTGGCAAAGCGATCAATGCAGTGGCTAGGCCATGTGATGCGCATGCCGGCTTCTCGTCTTCCTCGTACGACTTTTGACTGCACAATGGATGTGGCTCGGCAGCAAGGCCGGCCTCCAGCCTCCTCCCGACACTATTTTCTTAAGCTACTGATTCAGCAGCTAGGCGAAACTAGTGGCACTCGTTCTGATTGGAAGACTTTTTCGGACACGGCGTTTGAGCGTGCTCAGGATAGGGTCGGGTGGAGAGCCGTGGTGTACGGTCCGGCTGCCCCTCAGGCGCCGGCCCCTCCACCACGGCGGTCAAGTAGATTGGCAAGCGCCACTTGACCCCCTATCCCCTAGAAGCAGTTACGACCTATTTTGGAGGCGTCGCACAGTAGCTCTCCTTTTTGCTCTGGGACTCCTCGTTGGCAGGCAGCCGGCTGGTGGCTACCGCCCCTCACAAGTAATTGTTAGGGCCAGAACTGGACTTGGGTCTAGGCGGTGGTACTAGGACTAGAGGTAGTCTTTGCTGGAAAGCCGATGTATCTGTAACTGTTGGTTGGTTGGTTGGTTGGTTGCTCCGCAAGCCAGGCTGACTCTGTCAACGGCTTTGTGAGTTGTTTTGGGGTTATTTTGTTGTTGTTGCTTGCTTGCTTGCTCCGCAAGACAGGCTGCCTCTCTTGCCGCTGGGTGAGTTGATTGGTTGGTTGGTTGTTGGTTGCTTGGTTGCTTGGTTGCTTGGTTGTTGGTTGTTGGTTGGTTGGTTGCTCCGCAAGCCAGGCTGCCTCACTCCACGGCTGGGTAAGTTTTTTAGTTTTTTTTGTGTGTTGGTTGGTTGCTTGGTTGCTTGGTTGGAAAAATACGACTGGCCCGGCTCTGGCTAGACTGCCCCTCGGTGGAACACTTCAGAAGCGGCTTGCCCGGCGCTGCCATGGCTTGGCGAGTAGCCGCGGCGCTGCCGCGGCCCGTGCTGGGAGGCGGCCCTTATCCTCCCCCCATGCAGGACGCCATGCGGCACCGATCTCGACGAGTTGATCGACGAGCGGAGGAGCTGGCGCCCGTCAATGCATGCTGGACATTGGTCAAGATGGCTGCCCGTGGAGGCGGGCTACCATCACGGCTTCAGCGGTGGCGACCGCCGAGGCAACACAGAGTAAATCCGCTTCACCAATCGCAGCGTTCGTCACCGCGCTCATCCTCGGGGTCGCTCGTCTGCCGGTGACTGGCGTTGGAAGGTCTTCAGGCAGCCTCCATGACAACTCTGTCGTCCATGCACCCCTGGAGAGTGGGACCTGGCCATGCATGAGGCATGGGGCGCCGGCTGAGCCCCATGCAAACGAGAGCTGGACAGCCATGCACTGCCAGGCGGGGACCGTTCCAGTCAGCGCCAGTCAGCTCTGCCGGCTTGACTGGCCACAAGGCCACTACTGTGACCCTGAGGAAGTCCTCTCTTATATGCTCCTTGCCAGACATGTCTCTCAGAGACCGCTGTTTGGGGTAGTCTAGGCGGCGGGAGCGGTAGTCTATCGGCCGGGAGCCGGCGGTACTCTAGTACTTCAGTGTGCTGGAGTATCGGCGGGTGTCTCTAGTAGAAGAGTAGCCTGCTTAGCTGGAAACCCCGTGTTACTGTTACTGTTACTGTTTGGTTGGTTGGTTGGTTGATTGCTTGCCGCCCAACATGGCACAATGTAGTGCTGTCAAGTGCCAGAATCCACCCGCTCCGATTGACCCCAAATTGATACTCCGGCAGGGGCCATCTAAAATCACTCCCCTGCTCTAGGTTGGCTCGGGTGGACAATCAGAGACAAAAGGCTCCACGCTTGACAGCACTACAATGACACAAAACCGAGAAACAAATACAAACAATGGCGCAACCCTCTCCTTCGCCCCTCCCTGTCTTCCAGATATGAACAGCGCCTTTTGGGCATGGCTGCCACCGCTGCCGCGTTTGACGGGGTGAAGCTGGTAATGCTCGGCGGCGTGTACCCCAGCAATGACTACAACACGTTTCAGGTATGTGTGTGGGGGGGGGGGTGCATGTGTGCGTGTGTGTGTGTGTGTGTGTGTGTGAGAGAGTTTGACGGATTCAAGCTGGTGGTGCTTAGCGGCGTTTACCCCAGCTATGAATACAACACGTTTCAGGTGTGTGAGTGTGTGTGTGTGTGTGTGCGCGCGTGTGTGATGATGTTATATTCTTGCCCCCCCCACTCCCTCCCCCCCCCCCCCACACACACAGTATGCCGAGCTGCTGGCCAGCAACTGCGGCTCCAGGGCGACACTGCCTCCCCCCTCACACACACAAACACACTCAGTCACAAATATAACCATCATGAATGATGATGGGATACTCATATTCTGCCCACACACACTCCCCCCCCCCACACACAGTATGCCGAGCTCTTGGCCAGCAACGCGCGGCTCCAGGGCAACACTGCCACCCCCACCCCTGTCTCAGCCACAAGCAAAGTGTCGTCATGAATGGTGATGGGATACATGGTGATGGGATACATACACACACACACACAAACAGTATGCCGACCTGCTGGCCAGCAACGCGCGGCTCCACGGCGACACTGCCCCCCCCCCCACACACACACAAACAGCTGCAAACAAATGGTCACATGAATGGCGGCGGGATACTGAGAGACTTATATCCCCCACCACCACCACCACACACACACACACACACTCACAGTATGCCGAGCTGCTGGCCAGCAACGCACGGCTCCAGGGCGACACGGCGTCTCCATGGCCGTGCGTACCCTCAGCCACAGCAACGGCCACTTGCGGCGCAGCGTGCACGTACCCGGTGATCGACTTTCTGGCGGTGACTGATGACGGGAGCGGCGCGTGGAAGGCTGGGACGAGCGTTGACTCGGGCGAGTGTGCTCACTGCTGCTGCTGCTGCTGCTGCTGCTGTCACATTGGTGCTAATACTACTGTTTATATGTTCTTTGGTTGTACTGTGATCGACTTTCTGGCGCTGACTGATGGCGGAGCGGCGCGTGGAAGGCCGGGATGTGCGTTGACTCAGGCGAGTGCGCTTGCTACACTGGTGCTGCTGCTGCTGCCACATTAGTGTTCATGCTACTGTATGTATATTCTTTGGTTGTACGCTGATTGGATTTTTTGGGCGCTGACTGATGATGGGAGCGGTGCGTGGAAGGCCGGGACGTGCGTTGACTCAGGCGAGTGCGCTCGCTGCTGCTGATTATGATGACGATGTTGCTGCTGCTGTTGTTCTGTTGACGATGCACTGCTGCTGTTGCTGCTGCTGCCGCTGCTGCTGCTACTGCTGCTGCTGCTGCTGCGGCTGCGGCTATTGTTGCTGCCGCTGCTGTTGCTGCTGCCGCTGTTGCTGCTGCCGCTGCTGCCGCTGCTGCTGCTGCTGCTGCTGTTGTTGCTGCCGCTGCCGTTGCTGTTGCTGCTGCCGCTGCTGCTGCGGCGGCTGCTGCTGCTCGCTGCTGCTGCTGCTGCTGCTGCTGCTGCTGCTGCTGCTGCCGCCGCAGCCGCTGCTGCTGCGGCGGCGGCGGCTGCGGCGGCTGCGGCTGCGGCTGCTGCTGCTCGCTGCTGCTGCTGCTGCTGCACTGATGCGGTTGCTGTTGCTGCACTGCTGTGGCTGCTGCACTGTTTGCTTGCGCTTCCGCTGCTTGCACTGCCGCTGCTTGCACGGCCGCTGCTGCTGCTGCAGCAGCACTGTTTGCCGCTTCACTGCTTGCCGCTGCACTGCTCGCTGCTGCACTGCTGCTGCTGATGATGATGATGATTATGATGAGGATGTTGCTGCTGCTGCTGCTGATTATGATGACGATGTTGCTGCTGCTGCCGCTGCCGCTGCCGCTGCCGCTGCCGCTGCCGCTGCCGCTGCCGCTGCCGCTGCCGCTGCCGCTGCCGCTGCCGCTGCTGCTGCTGCTGCGGTACGGCTCGCTTTTACTACTGCTCGTTGCTGTGGCTGCTGCTTCCTCTGCACTGTCCACTGCTGCACTGCTGCTGATGCCACGGCACCAGCAGTGCACGCTAGATGGCGTCTAGTGGGAAGAAGTCGGCGCACGTAGACACACTAGTGTGTTTTATCTCATCAATGTTGTTCTTGTGTGTTTCTGCTGTCGGTCACCGGCCGAGCGCCGACCTCTGCCCCCCCCCCCTCCCCCCGGTCTCCCCCCTGCCGTTGGCCTACTTGCAGGGCACCTGAACGACACTGGAACAACACAGTCAGTTGCTGCATGAAGCGCTCGCGGGATTGTGCGCGTGAGCTAGCGCTTACCCCCTCACCCACACATACACCCCTCTTTCCCCTCCCGTCGTCCTGTTGTGCTGGAAACCCGAACGACGCCGGGACGACGCATTCAAATGCTTGCTGCAGGCCTGCGCTCACAGCCTTTTGCGCTAGACTGATGCACGCTCACCCTCGCTTACCCCTCCAACCCCTGAACTCCCAAACCCTGAACCATGAATTCATGACCCACTCCCTTCCCGACGTGCTATTTGCAGGGCACCCGAACGACGCCGGCCACAAGGCCATGTTTTCAGCGGTGGATTTGGGGCTGTTTTCCGGCCTGGCCTGAGTTGAATGTTGTGGCGGCAAGTGCCTCGGACTCACTGAGGTTGACCCGCGGGTCGGCATCTGCGTGGCCTTGCGGGCTGTACTAGTACAGCTCCCCTAGACGTGTAGTCTAGGTCTTAACTCACGCCCCGGGGTCCTCCGGGCGCGTACATGTAATAACTGTAAAAATGCGGGTTGGCATGCACGCTTACGTGTGTTTGTTGGAGAGCATGCCACGCGTGCGAGCGCGGCGGGTTGATGGAGGGGCCAGTTGAGAGCGTGTGCGGGGAGGTGTGTTGTATGATGCATACGTTGCGACCGCTGTTGCTTGTTGTAGTCATGCTGCACCAAAATGAAGGAACATGTAAAAATGTAACAAAAAACAAGAGTCGGGCTGGTTCGAAGCAACGACGTTGTTGACAGGTGAGCAACAACGCAACACGTCAGATCGCGGCGCCAGCCAATTTGGTTTGTCACAACATCTCAGGGGGTGGGGCAGGGAAGTTAGAAACAGACCCAACGGTGAAGATGTTCGAATTTTCACGCTGAACCGGCGCCAAGCCCTTCCTCTCCCTAGATGAGGGAGAAATCCACCCTAAAAAAATGGGAATTGGGGGGAGGGGGGGGGGGCTGGACAGTTTCTCCGAAATTTTATGTGACTTTTTATTCTGGCATCCGTTCGACACGAGAGGTGGAGCGCTAGATTTCTCTCGTCAAGAGGAGCCCAAATACTCCTTCAGATCCCCCCAACACCCAATGGATATTGCACTGGTGTGGGGGTGCGAGAGGGTCCACACCGGGCGATTGGTGTGGACCACTGGTTCACACCCCGTCAGAGCCATAATGCTCTGCAGACCTCTGATTGGGATTGGGAAGGACGCGATGGTGGTGCCGTCTTGAGTTCCGGCAGCTGCTCGCCGAATTCCAGGTATAAGGGTACACACATTGGTTCACACGTGGGTTCAGCACGCACCCTACGACGAGGGTGGTGCCTGGAGGGGGGTCCTGTGCCGAGCCCCCTTCCCAGATGCGCCGCCAGTGACGTGGGGTGAGCCAGATCTGCTGTGTGTGCGGCGCACACTCGGCCCCCTCTACACCTGCTGGTTGAAATCCCAGTTAAAAAAACCTCAACACGTTAGAGGTTGCGGCCCGGCTTGATATCCTTTTTTGCCACGTCTTGGCCTTTCTCCCCACGGGGGGATGTTTCTTTTGGCTATTGGCGACGAACCTGCCTCGCGTTTCCGTTTCTCCACATGCACTCACTTACTTCAACAAGCGTTTGCTGCCGCTGCAGTAGGGGACCTAGGGGTGCGCCCATGCTCTTTACAGAGTTGCGGTTCCCTATCACCAACAGCCAGCCATCTCAGTAAGGTGCTCGAGCCATACGCACCGAGCACGGTCTTATACCTTTACAGGTGTCCCTAACTGTAACATCCATCATCATCATCATCACACCGCAGTGGCGGTCGTGCTCGCGGTGCTGCTCGCTGCTTGGGTCGAGGCGGCGGCTGGTGGTGATACCCTCACGGTGCTCTGCCCGCTCTGCCAGTTCAGCCCCCTCCCCCGGGCGAGCGCTGCTGCGGTGAAGATCTTTCGCCTGGTCGGCTGGCAGCTGTCGAGTGTCATCACGCCAGCTGACTGGCAGCGTGGGCGGCCTGGCCTGTGCTCCACAGCTGCCCGACCTCCTCCCCTGCCTGCGGGCGGCGGTGCCGCGGGTGAGCCTTGGTGGGTGGGGTTTGCGCATGGCCCAGGCGTGCTGGGAAAGCTGACGTGCAAGCTGGCGGTGGCGCTTTAGCTGCGAGCGGCGGGTGCGGCGGGCGGCCACGGTGGAGGCTGCTCTGGCGCTGGAACCACGGGCCGCACCGGGGCCCCCGCGTGACCGTCGGTCGGTCATGATGTCGCCCACATGCGCGGGCAGTCCCCCCCCCCTCCCCCGACGGGAGGGGCCACGCACAGATGCGGCACGCCCGCGCGGCGCCCGCTGCGGCAGGCCGCTCCGCTGCCGGCTCCCTCGCCGCCGCCGCCACAGGGACGGCAGCAGCAGCGGGCCGGGCAGTCTGAGCATCCATCAAGGCTTGACAGCAGGCGCCGCGCGGGGCGGACTGCGGGCCGCATGGCCGGCCCGCGCGGGCACATCTGGCATCTGCATGGAGAGGGCACGCAGCAGGACGGAAAGGGCAGGCAGCAGGACGGAGAGGGCAGGCGGCAGGATGGCAACCCGTGTCGCGCCCACCTGCGTCGGCGCATGCTGTTGCCGAGCGCTCACGCTTGCCTCCAGTGATCCCTGGGAAGGATGTAGCAATGATTACAATTTCCGGTTTTCGCGTTTTTTCCCGGGGGCCGAAAAGAAAGTCCTGGAACTCATGATGCAAAAAATGACCCCCCCCCATCTCACAAAATACGCCATGCATGGAGCCGGGACCGATGCGAATGGCCTTGTAACAGTGAGGGCTGTCCATTGCAATGTCTAAGTCGCCAGAAGATAGCCAAAATAACCCCCAAAATGCAGCCATGGATGGCTTCGATGGCTGCCACCAAGGAGTGTGGACCCTCCAGTTCCCCCCCCCCCCCCCCCAACTTTGAGCGCTCATATCTCGGCCCCCACGCATCCAAATCCAAAAAATCCGACAGTTTTTGGAACATTCACAACAAGGAGACTAGATTACATGATGTGTTCCATTTCTTGTGTTTTCTGCCCCCCCCCCCCTTGAGTGGATTGTAAAACTCTCATCACCCTTGAAACAAACAAACAAAAAACATTTCACTCACCGTAGGAGTTGGCACAGGAGCCCATATCACTGCGGAATCCCCGATCGTTATTGATAAATGAAATCTGCTGCATGCTGGCATGCTGGCATGCTGGCGTGCTTGAGAATGCTGGATGTTGCTTGGGACCTCCTGTCCTGGGGCGACCGCAGGGCGACGCGCCTGTAATCCTATGGGGATTACGAATTAATTTATCTTAGAGGCTTTCAATGCCAGTACCTGTGCCCGCCCGTGCTCGTCCCTGTAGTATGGTGACTCTCCACACCAGCTGTTAAATAACTCTCGTGCGATCATGCTGTCAGACTCTGACCAATTGCCTCGAAGGCCCTAATATCGTCATTGACTGCATCGCGACGCATTGGGGGGCCGCACTGGCCGTGAGAGTCCGAGTGAGGAGCGCACAGCCTACAATCGATGGCTTCCCCGCAGCAGCCCGGCCAGGGGCTGTACTACGACGAGGAGGACTGCCTCCGCCTGCCGCTGTTCCTGGCAGAGCTGGAGCTTGTGCTGGGGTCGTCGAGGGGGTCGTCGAGAGGGCCAGATCAGGCGAGCATGCATGCATGGCGATACTCGCATGCATGGCAGCCCGCATTGCTACCGTGCCTGGCACCAGCTGCGCACGCACATGCAACACCCGTGCGCATGCACCCCCCCCTCTCCCCCCCCTCCCCAGCACTAGAATTCTGACTGTCTCTGGGATGCGTGCCGCGAGTGCGCCATTCAGGCATTCAGGCGCTCATGCGGCTCCATGCACACATGCAAGGCACACACGGCCAACCCGCCCGGTGCTGCACCCATGCGCGCACCCCACCCACATACCTGCCTGCCTGGGCTAAACTGCCAACGTGAACACTCGATGTCACGGCCAAGAGCCGCCCACCAACCCCCCTCTATCCCCCTCTCTCCTCCCACGAATGCGCCTGGCCCACCCGAAAGGTCGCCTTGCTCGAGCTGCTCCCCAAGCTCTCCGACTTGGTGCACACCTAACCGCAGCGCCTAAACCCTAACCCTCCTGAGCCCTAAACCCTGAACCCCCAACCCCCCCAAAGGTCGCCTTGCTCGAGCTGCTCCCCTAGCTCTCCGACTTGGTGCACACCTAACCGCAGCGCCTAAACCCTAACCCTCCTGAGCCCTAAACCCTGAACCCCCAAACCCCAAAAGGTCGCCTTGCTCGAGCTGCTCCCCAAGCTCTCCGACTTGGTGCACACCTTACCGCAGCGCCTAAACCCTAACCCTCCTGAGCCCTAAACCCTGAACCCCCAAACCCCAAAAGGTCGCCTTGCTCGAGCTGCTCCCCAAGCTCTCCGACTTGGTGCACACCTAACCGCAGCGCCTAAACCCTAACCCTCCTGAGCCCTAAACCCTGAACCCCCAAACCCCCCAAAGGTCGCCTTGCTCGAGCTGCTCCCCAAGCTCTCCGACTTGGTGCACACCTAACCGCAGCGCCTAAACCCTAACCCTCCTGAGCCCTAAACCCTGAACCCCCAAACCCCAAAAGGTCGCCTTGCTCGAGCTGCTCCCCAAGCTCTCCGACTTGGTGCACACCTAACCGCAGCGCCTAAACCCTAACCCTCCTGAGCCTAAACCCTGAACCCCCAACCCCCCCAAAGGTCGCCTTGCTCGAGCTGCTCCCCTAGCTCTCCGACTTGGTGCACACCTAACCGCAGCGCCTAAACCCTAACCCTCCTGAGGTCCCTAAACTCGAGCTGCTCCCCCCAAGCTCTTGCCGACTTGCTCGTGCACACCTAACCGCAGCGCCTAAACCCTAACCCTCTTGAGCCCTAAACACCTAACCGCAACCCCCAAACCCTAAAGCCCTCGACCCTCCGCTGCCCTAAACCCTGGGTCTTGCTCCTGAAGCTCTCCGACTTGGTGCACACCTAACCGCAGCGCCTAAACCCTAACCCTCCTGAGCCCTAAACCCTGAACCCCCAAACCCCAAAAGGTCGCCTTGCTCGAGCTGCTCCCCAAGCTCTCCGACTTGGTGCACACCTAACCGCAGCGCCTAAACCCTAACCCTCCTGAGCCCTAAACCCTGAACCCCCAAACCCCAAAAGGTCGCCTTGCTCGAGCTGCTCCCCAAGCTCTCCGACTTGGTGCACACCTAACCGCAGCGCCTAAACCCTAACCCTCCTGAGCCCTAAACCCTGAACCCCCAAACCCCAAAAGGTCGCCTTGCTCGAGCTGCTCCCCAAGCTCTCCGACTTGGTGCACACCTAACCGCAGCGCCTAAACCCTAACCCTCCTGAGCCCTAAACCCTGGACCCCCAAACCCCAAAAGGTCGCCTTGCTCGAGCTGCTCCCCAAGCTCTCCGACTTGGTGCACACCTAACCGCAGCGCCTAAACCCTAACCCTCTTGAGCCCTAAACCCTGAACCCCCAAACCCCAAAAGGTCGCCTTGCTCGAGCTGCTCCCCAAGCTCTCCGACTTGGTGCACACCTAACCGCAGCGCCTAAACCCTAACCCTCCTGAGCCCTAAACCCTGAACCCCCAAACCCCCAAAAGGTCGCCTTGCTCGAGCTGCTCCCCAAGCTTTCCGACTTGGTGCACACCTAACCGCAGCGCCTAAACCCTAACCCTCCTGAGTCCTAAACCCTGAACCCCCAACCCCCCCAAAGGTCGCCTTGCTCGAGCTGCTCCCCAAGCTCTCCGACTTGGTGCACACCTAACCGCAGCGCCTAAACCCTAACCCTCCTGAGTCCTAAACCCTGAACCCCCAAACCCCCAAAAGGTCGCCTTGCTCGAGCTGCTCCCCAAGCTTTCCGACTTGGTGCACACCTAACCGCAGCGCCTAAACCCTAACCCTCCTGAGTCCTAAACCCTGAACCCCCAAACCCTCAAAAGGTCGCCTTGCTCGAGCTGCTCCCCAAGCTCTCCGGCATGGTGCACACCTAACCGCAGCGCCTAAACCCAAACCCCTTGAGCCCTAAACGCTAAACCCCCTAAACCCCTAAAAGGTCGCCTTGCTCGAGCTGCTCCCCAAGCTGTCCGCCACCGTCCACACAGCTGATAAGGCGGAGCTCAGGGACTGCCAGAAGCGGTGTGAGGCAGCGCTCAAGGAGCTCGTGATTCAGGGCGT
Organism: Chlamydomonas sp. UWO 241; assembly: GCA_016618255.1. Lineage (NCBI taxonomy): Eukaryota > Viridiplantae > Chlorophyta > Chlorophyceae > Chlamydomonadales > Chlamydomonadaceae > Chlamydomonas > Chlamydomonas priscui. The sequence goes on along the minus strand of VFSX01000103.1, from coordinate 391,915 downwards.
GCCACCCCCGGTGCGTGGGGGCGTGTGTGT
>VFSX01000103.1:371885-386885 GCA_016618255.1 Chlamydomonas sp. UWO 241 | reverse complement strand
CACATCCCGCACACACACACACACCACGCCCACCACACATCCCGCACACACACACACACACACACCACACACCACACACACCACACACTCCACACACACACACACGGAGGCAGCGCGTGCGTGCGTGCTCGAGACCCTCGCCATCCCCACCCTCGCCCACGGCCGCGCCCTCTCCTCATCTTTCGCCCCCCCCCTCACACACACATGCGCACACACACACGCACTCACAGACACACTCACACACACACGCACACACACACGCAGGCAGCGCGCGCGTGCGTGCTCGAGACCCTCGCCGCCCTCACCCTCGTGCACGGCCGCGCCCTCTCGTCGTCAGCGGGAGAGTCGAGCGTCCTCGCGCGCGCGGCGCACGCGCGCGCTGACGGTAGCGGTGCGGAGCGGCGCGCGGCGCTACGGCTGTCGGCTGCTCTTGTCGAGGGGCTGCACCCGCAGGATAGGAGTGCGGGTGCCGTGCAGGTGTGTGTGTGTGTGTGTGTGTGTGCCTGCGTGTGTGTGTGTGTGTGTGTGTGTGTGCGAGTGTGTGTGTGTGTGCGTGCATCTGTGTGTGTGTGTGTGTGTGTGTGGTTGGGTGGGGTGGTGGTGGGGTGGTGGGGTGGGGGGGCGAACCCGAAACACCTCCCCCTCCAAACACACGACCCACCCACAGGCTGACGCATGGACGCTCTGCACGCGCACGCACCGCGCGCGGGTATCCCCGGGGCGTCGCGCGCGGCGAGCATCGGGCACACGCACACACACACACACACACACACACATAAACATGCATACACTTGCACTCACTCCCCCCCCCCAACCCCTCCCACACACACACACAGGCTGACGCGTGGGCGCTCTTCACGCGCACGCACCGCGCGCGCGGTGACCCCGGGGCGTCGTGTGCGGCGAGCATCGGGCACACATGCACACACATACACACACACACACGCACAACACACGCACACACAGAGAGAGAGAGAGAGAGAGAGATATCGTTACAGAGAACTCTGCACGGCAGACCTAGATAGGCTGTTTCTAGTCATCAATTGAGGAGATTCCGTTTGAAGGCGGGAGACCAACCGTGCGCCAGCAAGAGGGTGAAAAACCTCATTCGTAAAGCAGTGGGGGAAAGGGGCAGTGGCGTCTGTGTCCGTCAATCCGCCTCGACTGAGTTTAAACTAGGTGTCGGCAGAAGGACTTCCACAGTTGTGAAAATCATGCTAAGATGATCCACTCGGTCGTGACTCGCTCGGCGAACTCGGGGCGCTCGGGGATGTCGCGTGTGAAGTTGAAGAGATGGATGTTTGCGGAGGGCGTAGAACGTGACGGAGTGGGCGCAAAAGTCACCGGCGCGAGCCGGGAGAAGTTGATGGCGCCGCCGGCATAGAGCGAAGTTGTGTCCGAACAGCGGTAGTCGTGCAAGTGGGAGGCAGTGGGAGGGAGGCAGCGGGAGGGTAGTCGGAGGGAGAGGGTGAGGGCGAGGGGAGGGTTAGGAGGGGCGGGGGGCACAGGATGGGGTGGGGTGCAGTGGGGATGGAGGGGTGGAAGACAGGAGAAGGGAGGGAGGAGAGGGGAGAGAGGAGGGAGCCACACTGTGGCCCGGCCACATGACGCATACATAGGCGCTGGTAGCATGGGGGGGGTGCATGGGGTGCATGTGCGCGCATGGGGCGCATGGGGAGGGGCAACTCCATGTGACGAGCATGTGGGTGTATGGAGGTCGACGGGGCGGCAGTGGGATAAGCGGTGGGTCTCTTGAGGTGGGGCGTGGGGTCGAATGAACGACTGGGCAGTGGGCGGTGGGCGGGACGGTGGCGGCTGGAGGAACTCGGTAGCTCAAGTTGAGCGCTGGCTCGGGCCGCATGGCGGTCGAGGTGATGGCACTGAGATACCTGGGCTCCGTTGTCTGAAGCTGCAGAGCTGCGGGGGGAGGGAAATCTGTGCGGTAGGGCGTCACGTGTTTTTTGCCATGTGGAGGGCGTGCGAGAGAGTGCGGATGGACTGAGTTCCTGGATGCACTCGTCGACTGGCTGCTGAATTGGCAGCCCGACGACAGGGGGCGTACGGAGGAGGAGAGGCGGCGAGAATCGGCGGCGGCATGGGTGAAGGGGGGTCGACGTAGGCGGCGGCGATGACTGCGCGGGCGCCCCACGCCCGAGTCGGGCGCCCACACACACACACGCACACACACATACACATGCATACACTTGCACTCACACTCCCCCCCACCCCTCCCACACACATACACAGGCTGACGCGTGGGCGCTCTTCACGCGCACGCACCGCGCGCGCGGTGACCCCGAGGCGTCGCGCGCAGCGAGCATCGGGGTCCTCGACGGGCTCGCGCGCGGCGGCTGTGCGCTGCTTTTTGCCGACGGGGGCTGGAAGTTCGATGAGGCCGTGGGGGCGTGCTGCACGGGGATGATGGCGGAAGACTGCCCGGTGAGATTGGGTGGGGATATTGTGATGCTTATGATGCTTATGATACAGAGAGGAAGAGGAAGGTACAGATCCTGTGATGCTTGTGATGCTTATGATACAGAGAGGAAGTTACGGGGCGGGGCAATCGGTGGGGCAGGCTGGCAGGGTGGGAGAAGGTGGGAGGAGGCTTTGGGGGCGTGCTGCGTCGGCGTGATGGCGGACGACTGCCCGGTGAGATAAGGGGTAAAACGAGCAAGAAAGAGACAGAGAGACACATAGAGAGAGAGAGAGAGAGAGAGAGAGAGAGAGAGAGAGTAACAGCGTAGTGTGCGCTGTTTTTTTGCCGACGGGGGGTGGAAGTTCGATGAGGCCGCGGGGGCGTCTACGAGGGCATGATGGCGGATGACTGCCCGGTGAGATTGGGGGGAGGAGAGAGAGGACGAGAGAAAGAGAGAGAGGGAGAAAGAGATAGAGGCACAGGCAGAGGGGAGAGAGGGAGAGAGTAATGGGGCGGTGGGTTTAGGGGGGCTCAAGGAAGGGGGGAGAAGGGAGGGGCGTGCTGCGTTTGCACCGACAGCAGTGATCCCCCCCCTCCCCCCAGCCACAGACACACGCACACGCACGCACCTTTGTTTCTGTTAGCCAACCCGCAACCCGACAAAGTGCACTTTCGGGTTGAGATTGGCCGATTTGGGCTGGTGAGTCAGGTTGAGATTGCGCGAATCTCGACCCGAAAAGTGTGAAATCGGTAGTTACACACTTTTTCCGCCGAAATTCGCCTCCGTCGGGTTGAGATTGGCGGAATCAGCAGGGCGCCCGAGTTGAGCCATCATTTTTCCAAGGTCCTTAACGGAACCACTGGCACGCACGCACACGCTCCCCACCACCGACACAAGAGTCGGTCGCCGATGCTTACACAAGCGCGCTGTCCGACCTAGCATCGTCCGTCGGCGCCGATGGCTTCCAGTTCGCGCTGCGGCATTGACCCCCCGCCACGCAGCCACACAGCCACACACGCACGCACACAGCCACGAGCACACACGCTCTCTCTCTCCTCTCTCTCCATCAGGAGTCGATTGCCGACGCCCACGCAAGCGCGCCCTCCGACCACGCCATGTCCGTTCGCACAGACGGCACGGAACTGACCCCCCCCCCGCACACAGTCACACACGCACACACACACACACTCTCTCCCTCTCTAACCATCAGGACTCCATCGTCGACGCCTATGCAAGCGTGCTCTCAGACCTAGGAATGTCCGTCGGCACCAAGGGCTTTCAGTTAACGCCCCCGCCACACAACCACACAGCCACACACGCACGCACACAGCCACGAGCACACACACACGCTCTCTCTCTCCTCTCTATTCATCAAGAGTCGATTGCCGACGCCCACGCAAGCGCGCTCTCCGACCACGCCATGTCCGTTCGCACAGATGGCATGGAACCGACCCCCCCCCACACACACAGTCACACACGCACACACACACACACACACACTCGCACACTCATCCCAAACACACCCACCCCAGGTGCTATTTTTGTCGAGTACCAGCCCCGCAGCCCTAGCAATGTCCGTCGGAACCGATGGCTTTGAGTGGCGCTGCAGAACAGACCCTCCCCCCCCCACACAGCCACACACACGCACACAAGCACACGCACACACACACACTCTCTTTCCCTCAGGAGACCATCGTTGATGCTTACGCAAGCGCGCTGTCCATCCTAGCATCGTCCGTCGGCGCCGATGGCTTTTGAGTGGCGCTGCAGAACAGACCCCCCCCCCCCACACACAGCCACACACACACACACACAAGCACACGCTCACACACACACACCCTCTCTTTATCCCTCAGGAGACCATCGTCGATGCCTACGCAAGCGCGCTCTCAGACCTAGCAATGTCCGTCGGCACTGAAGGATTTGAGTGCGCGCTGCGCAACGAGAAGCGGCCCGTCAAGCAGGCTGCTCTGATGGCGCTGGGCGCTCGCCCGGGGGCCGTGGCAGGTGTGTAGATATCTCTATTTTTCACCAGTGTTTGTGCGTGTGTGTCTCTCACGCTGTGTGTGTTTTTGTGTGTGTGTGCGCGCGTGTGAGAAGCGGCCGGTCAAGCAAGCGGCGGTAATAACGCTGGGCGCTAGCCCTGGGGCAGCGGCAGGTGTGTGTGTGTATGTTTGTGTGAGGCTCTCTTTCTCTCTCTACCACTGCGTGCACGTACGTGTGCGTGTGTGTGCGCACCTGTGTGTGTGCGTGCCTGTGTGTGTGCCCATTTGTTTGCGTGTGTACGTGAACGTGTACCGCTCTCACACAAGCACACACACACATGCACACACACACACAAACGCTCAAGCACAAACACACACACACACACACACGAACACTGAGAGAGAGAGATCGTTACAGAGAACTCTGCACGGCAGACCTAGATAGGCTGTTTCTAGTCATCAATTGAGGAGATTCCGTTTGAAGGCGGGAGACCAACCGTGCGCCAGCAAGAGGGTGAACAACCTCATTCGTAAAGCAGTGGGGGAAAGGGGCAGTGGCGGGTCATTGACGGCTGTGTTCGTCAATCCGCCTCGACTGAGTTTAAACTAGGTGTCGGCAGAAGGACTTCCACAGTTGTGGAAATCATGCTAAGATGATCCACTCGGTGGTGACTCGCTCGGCGCACTCGGGGCGCTCGGGGATGTCGCGTGTGAAGTTGAAGAGATGGATGTTTGCGGAGGGCGTAGAACGTGACGGAGTGGGCGCAAAAGTCACCGGCGTGAGCCGGCAGAAGGTGATGGCGCCGCCGGCATAGAGCGAAGTCGTGTCCGAACAGCGGTAGTTGTGCAAGTGGGAGGCAGTGGGAGGGAGGCAGCGGGAGGGTAGTCGGAGGGAGAGGGGAGGGCGGGGGAGGGTTAGGGAGGGGCGGGGGGCACAAGATGGGGTGGGGTGCAGCGGGGATGGAGGGGTGGAAGACAGGAGAAGGGAGGGAGGAGAGGGGAGAGAGGAGGGAGCCACACTGTGGCCCGGCCACATGGCGCATACATAGGCGCTGGTAGCATGGGGGGGGTGCATGGGGTGCATGTGCGCGCATGGGGCGCATGGGGAGGGGCAACTCCATGTGACGAGCATGTGGGTGTATGGAGGTCGACGGGGCGGCAGTGGGATAAGCGGTGGGTCTCTTGAGGTGGGGCGTGGGGTCGAATGAACGACTGGGCAGTGGGCGGTGGGCGGGACGGTGGCGGCTGGAGGAACTCGGTAGCTCAAGTTGAGCGCTGGCTCGGGCCGCATGGCGGTCGAGGTGATGGCACTGAGATACCTGGGCTCCGTTGTCTGAAGCTACAGAGCTGCGGGGGGAGGGAAATCTGTGCGGTAGGGCGTCACGTGTTTTTTGCCATGTGGAGGGCGTGCGAGAGAGTGCGGATGGACTGAGTTCCTGGATGCGTGCGTCGACTGGCTGCTGAATTGACAGCCCGACGACAGAGGGCGTACGGAGGAGGAGAGGCGGCGAGAATCGGCGGCGGCATGGGTGAAGGGGGGTCGACGTAGGCGGCGGCGATGACTGCGCGGGCGCAGCGCCCACAAAGTGGGGCGCCCACCCACCCACTCACACACACACATACACACACACACATACACACAGAGTGGGGCGCCCCCCCCCCACATACACACACACATACACACGCACGCACACACACACACACACACACACACACACACATGCACACATGCAGGCGGTACCGCGCCCGTCCGCGCAGCCGCGTGGCGCGCGTGCCTCGCCGCCCCGATGGTGCAGGCAAGCCTGGCTGGGCGCAGGTGCGTTCACTATGTACTAGGGTTCAGGATTTAGGGTTAGATTTTTGCGGGGGGGGGGGGGGGGCAGCAAAGCATCGTGTGCCATGCGCTGCGTGATGTGCGTGCCTCCCCGCCCCGATGGCGCGGGCCAGCCTGGCTGTGCGCAGGTGCACGGGCTGCGCGGCATGCATGCCAGGGTTTGGGGATTAGGGTCAAGGGTTTGGGGTTGGGGGTGAATGGTTTAGGGTGCAGCGTTGCATCGCGTGCCATGCGCCGCGTGGCGCGCGTGCCTCGCCGCCCCGATGGTGCTTTTCAGCCTCGCTGGGCAAAGTTGAGCACAGCGCTGCGCGACAGGCATTGCTGGTGTCGAGGGTTTGGGGTTTGGGCTGAAGGGTTTAGGGTTTCGGGTGCAGCGTCGCGTCGTGTGCCATGCGCCGCGTGGCACGCGTGCCTCGCTGCCCCGATGGTGCAGGCCAGCCTCGCTGGGCGCAGGTGCGTTCACTGCGTATTTGTGGTCAGGATTAAAAGTTCGGGGCTCGTCTTTTTTTCTTTCGGGGTACCGTAGTACCGCTTTGAATTGCCGCCACTTTTATAAAGAGGGCAATTGTTTAGAATTTAGGTGCCTTGCCGCAAGATTTTTGGGGGATTTTCTCCCGTTTTGACTGAACTTTTGGCTTTTTTAAACTTTTTTCGGCGATGTTTTTTAGAAATCGGCAATGTTTTTTAGAAATCGGCTTACCGCGACGTTTTCCGAATTATTTAATCGGCAAGGCAAAACGGTACTACGGTAAAGGGTTCAGGGTTTGGGGTGCAGCGTTGCATTGCGTGCCATGCGCTGTGCTGCGTCGCTCCGATGGTGCAGGCCAGCCTCGCTGGGCACAGGTGCGTTCACTGCGTACTGGGGTTCAGGATTTAGGTATCGTTTTTGTTTAAGGGTAAAGAGTTCAGGGTTTGGGGTGCAGCGTTGCATTGCGTGCCATGCACTGTGCTGCGTCGCTCCGATGGTGCAGGCCAGCCTCGCTGGGCACAGGTGCGTTCACTGCGTACTGGGGTTCAGGATTTAGGTATCGTTTTTTTTTTAGGGTCACGGGTTAAGGGTTCAGGGTGCAGCATAGCATTATTCGCCATGCGCTGCATGGCGCGCGTGCCTCGCCCCCTGTTGGTGCAGGCTAGCCTGGCTGGGCGCAGGTGCGTTAACTGTGTACTAGGGTTCAGGTTTTAAGGTTCGGGGCTTGGCGTTGGCGGTCAGGGGTTCAGGGTTTGGTTTGCAGCGTCACGTCGTGTGCCATGCGCCGCGTGGCGCGCGTGCCTCGCCGCCCCGATGGTGCAGGCCAGCCTGGCTGAGCGCAGGTTGGCACTGCGCACGACGCATGCCAGGTTTCAGGGTTTGGGCGTCAGGGTGTTGGGTTTGGTCTGAAGGGTTTAGAGTTCGGGGTCCAGCTTGTCACATCGTGCGCCATGCGCCATGTCAGCTCGTTTGCTCTGATGGTGCAGGTCAGCCTGAATGGGCGCCAGTGGTTTTATTTTCGTGAAGTGAATCGACATAGTGTCGGGAGGAGACTGGAGGCCGGCAGCAAGGCCGGCCTCCAGTCTCCTCCCGACACTATTTTCTTAAGCTACTGATTCAGCAGCTAGGCGAAACTAGTGGCACTCGTTCTGATTGGAATACTTTTTCGGACACGGCGTTTGAGCGTGCTCAGGATAGGGTCGGGTGGAGAGCCGTGGTGTACGGTCCGGCTGCCCCTCAGGCGCCGGCCCCTCCACCACGGCGGTCAAGTAGATTGGCAAGCGCCACTTGACCCCCTATCCCCTAGAAGCAGTTAGGACCTATTTTGGAGGCGTCGCACAATAGCTCTCCTTTTTGCTCTGGGACTACACGTTGGCAGGCAGCCGGCTGGTGGCTACCGCCCCTCACAAGTAATTGTTAGGGCCAGAACTGGACTTGGGTCTAGGCGGTGGTACTAGGACTAGAGGTAGTCTTTGCTGGAAAGCCGATGTAACTGTTACTGTAACTGAATCGACATTCTGGAGCCATTTGACTGCTCTTAACCCGGGAACCCTGTCGTCGCTGTGTCAGTCGCGTGGGTCGCACACATCGCGGCGCCCACATCGCCTGCCTCACCTAAACACAGTCAGTACAATCCATGAAATGCGGGGTTTTCCCTAAAACCCAAGCCCCAGACCCTGAACCCCAAACGTGTAACGCAGGGACGCGCTCGTCGCTGTGTCTGCGGCGCGAGTCGCACACACCGCCTGCCCCACGTATACGCAGGTTTTCTCACTTTTTTTGTGTCATACTTGACCCTTGAGCAACCCTACACCCTACTACTACACCCTACACCCTACTACTGAACCCCCAACCCCACATCTTAAACGCTGGGACGTCCTCGCCGCCCTCTCTCCGTCGCGCGGGTCGCCCACACCGCCTGCAGACACCGCCTACCCCACCTAGACGCGGGCTTTTCCGGTTCATGCCGCCTGTCCTGCCCTGCCCAACCCCCAAACCCTCATCCCCAGACCCCAAACCCTAAACCCTAAACCCTGTAACGCAGGGACGCGCTCGTCGCCCTCTCCGTCGCGTGGGTCGCACACATCGCGGCACTCGGCGCATCGGAGCGCAGGGCGGCGGCCGCGGCAGCAGCGGCACTGCCGTCAGGTGCGTGTTGGAGGGTTTGCGGGGGGTCAAGGCAGAACCACCACCATGCAGGCCAACAGGCACAGGTTTATGTTCTTGGGGTCTAGACCCCCCAGAAACCCTAGGTAGGGGTTTTCAAATGGGGGCTCATTTTGTCTTGAGGGGCGCATCGGAGCGCAGGGCGGCGGCCGCGGCAGCAGCGGCACCGTCACAGTGATTTCCTTTTCGGCTGTCCACAGCCATTTGGCTGTATTCCGGCTGTACTTTGACCTTGAACACAGCTCGACTCATTTGGTGGATGAGTAGTCTGACAAGCCCCCCAGACAGAGCTCGTCAAGACCTTTCAATTGACTGATGTATGAGGAAAAACGGTCGACGGGAGGTCAACGGTCAACGCGGTCAAAGCAAAATCCGGATGTGGAATAATTAATTACAAGTCCTGAAAAGGAAATCACTGCACCGTCACCAGGTGCTTGTTGGAGGGTTTGAGGTTTGCATGTGTAGGGGTTTAGGGACATAAATATGTCCCTAAACCCTAAACCCTAAAGGGGTTTCGATTTTCAGGTTTTGGGGGTTTTGGGCGCAGGTTTAGGGCGCAGGGCCGCGGCCGCGGCAGCTGCTGGCACCGCCATGAGGTGCTTTTTAGGGCTTGGGGTTTAAATGCCAAGAAAAGGTTGTCGTTTCCCAAGCTTGGGGGGGTGAGGGTGCAGGGCGGCGGCCGCGGCAGCATCGACACCGCCACCAGGTGCTTGTCTTTTTGTTTAGGAGCGGTTCACACGCACACACACACACACACCTCCCCCCACTACACACGGGTGTAAAACGCCACCAAAGGCATCTGACGGACTGTAAAATCGGCCCCCTCCCCCCTCCCCTCTGCAACCCCTCCCCCAGGCACCGACGCTCTTGCCCCCCCCTCCCCCTCACACACACACACACACACACACACACACACACACACACACGCACACACACACGCACGCAACCCACCCACACGCCCACACATCCACCCCCACATACACCCGCAGGCACCGCCGCCGCCGCCGCCGCCGCCGCCCCCGCCACATCTGGCAAAAGCGGCGGCGTGTCGCCAGCTCTCGCTGCGGACCTAGTGTCCCTCGGCGTGGCCGCTGTGCTGCTCGGAGACTCGGCCGCCGCCGCCGCTGCCGTTTCCGGAACCGAGTGGGTGCCTACTGTGTACGTCGCGGCGGACGCGGTTGCTGGGGCGGACACGCTCGGCCGCCCTCTCTCAGGTGATCCCCACGTCGCCTAACTCGTTCCTTGAGCCCTAGAATAATTTGAGGCCGCCGTGCTGCTCGGGGACTCGGCCGCCGCCGCCGCCGCCGATTTTAGAACCGAGTGGCTGACGAACTTTCCGGCTTTGGGTGGGTGAAGACGGTGTACGTCGCGGCGAACGCGGTTGCTGGGGCGGACACGCTCGACCGCCCTCTCTCAGGTGATGACAAGCTCCATTCATTGGCTTGGAACCTTGAGCCCAATACTAGTATAGCTGCTTTGCTGCTCGGGGACTCGGCCGCCGACGCCGACGCCGATTTTAGAACCGAGTGGCTGACGAACTTTTCGCACAGTGGCCGCAGATGCAGTCGCCGGAGCAGACGCGCTCGGCCGCCCTCTCTCAGGTAATTACCAAGTCATTTCCCTGAGCCCTCGTAGACTAGCTAGGCCGAGACTGCTTGGAGACACTGCCGCCGCCGTCGCCATTCATGGAACCGAGTGGGTGCTGACGGTGTCCGTGGCCGCAGACGCAGTCGCCGGAGCAGACACGCTCGGCCGCCCTCTCTCAGGTAATTACCAAGTCATTTCCCTGAGCCCTCGTGGACTAGCTAGGCCGAGACAGCGCGGAGACACCGCCGCCGCCGCGGCCGTCTCCGGAACCGAGTGGGTGCCGACGCTGTACGTCGTGGCGGACGCGGTTGCTGGGGCGGACACGTTCGGCCGCCCTCTCTCAGGTAATTACCAAGTCATTTCACTGAGCCCTCGTAGACTAGCTAGGCCGAGACAGTGCGGAGACCCCGCCGCCGTCGCGGCCGTGTCCGGAACCGAGTGGGTGCCGACGCTGTACGTCGTGGCGGACGCGGTTGCTGGGGCGGACACGCTCGGCCGCCCTCTCTCAGGTAATTACCAAGTCATTTCACTGAGCCCTTGTAGACTAGCTAGGCCGAGACAGTGCGGAGACCCCGCCGCCGCCGCGGCCGTGTCCGGAACCGAGTGGGTGCCGGTGGCATACGTGGCTGCAGATGTAGTTCCCGGGGGCAGGCACGCTCGGCCGCCCTCTCTCAGGTGATGACACAGCCGTTTTAAACCTGGGTTGTGTGCGCCCTACGCTCGTTAGAGTCCGGCCGTTTTTTTCGGAAACTCCGCCGCTGTTTTCAAGAACCAAGTGGGTGCCTTCTGTGTACCCTGCGGCGGATGCGGTTGCTGGGGTGGACACGCTCGGCTGCCCTCCCTCAGGTGATGACACCGCCGTTTTAAAACTGGGTTCTGTGAGCCCTGCGCTCGTTATAGTCCGGCTGGTTGGTCGGAAGCTCCGCCGCCGCGGCTGTATCCGGAACCGAGCGGGTGCCGGCGGCGTACGTGGCTGCAGATGCAGTTCCCGGGGGCAGGCACGCTCGGCCGCCCTCTCTCAGGTGCTAACTAACTTTGCACGTGGCTGCGGACGCTCGTCACCCTCTCTAAAGGTAATCACCACACAGGCATTGTCTCAGCCCTTGCGCCCTTGACAGGTAGGCTGCCGCGCTGCTCGGAGTCCCAATCCCAGCCCCTGGACAAACCATGCACGCGCGCGCACACACACACACACACACACACACACACCGACAGTCAAACACACTCACACACACACACGCCCCCCCCCACACACACACGGACACTGTCCTCCCACAGGTGGAGAAACCCCCTCTCTTGTGGCAGCTTCCCTGCACGTTCTTCGCGCATCCACACACACACACACACACACACACACACGCATGCACACACACTTCCCCGCCCCATCCCTCCCGCAGGTGGCGAGAACCCCTCTCTCTCGGCAGCTTCCCTGCACGTTCTTCGCGCCGGCGTGATTGACGCACTACCAGAGCCTGGTCAGCGGTCCTTGCTTGCCAAGCTGCGTGCGCTGTTGACGCGGGGACCTGGTGCGTGTGTGTGTGTGTGTGTGCTGACGCGACGGGGCAGCATCGGCAGTCGTGTGTGTGTGTGTGTGTGTGTGTGTGCGCGCGCGTGTGTGTGTGTGTGTGTATGTGTGTGTGTGTGTGTTAGTGAGTGTGCTGCTTACACGAGGAGCCCGGTCAGTGCTCCTTGCTGGCCAAGCTGCGTGCGCTGCTGACGCGAGGACCTGGCGAGTGTTGGTGTGCGTGTGTGTCTCCATGTGTGTGCTGCTGACTTGGTGGGCTGGTGTGTGTGTGTGTGTGAATGTGTGTGTATTGATGCAAGGACCTGGTATGTGTGTGTGTGTGTGCGTGTGAATTTACTGCTGACGCAAGCGTGCAGCGTCGGAAGCGATGTGTGTTGTGAGATGTGTGTGTGTGTGTGTGTGCGTGTGTGTGTTTGTGTGTGTGTGTGTGTGTGTGTGCGTGTTGAAAGCCACCCACGTCGGGCGCCCCTCACCCGTGCGCGTGTCTGTCATCACAAGTTGCACACGCCACAACACCTAACATACACCACACCACACATTACACATTACACCTAACACATTACACGTGCATGCGCGCAACACATAAAACGTGCAGGCAACGCATAACACACAACACAGGCAACATGCAACTTATAACACAGGCAACAGGCAGCACATCACACAGGCGACAGGCAGCACCTAAAACACAGCACATTACATGCACAGGCGAGCAGCTGACGCCCCCAAGCGCCGTTGCTGCGCTGGAGGGCACCGCGTCGCTGCTGGCTGCGCTTGGGGAGATGCCGGACGAGGTGATTTGGGTTTTTAACGATCGTAGGGTTTGGGGCAAGGGGTTTTATGGTCAACGGGGTAGTACAAGAGTTGGCAGTGCCAGTGGTAGCGCAGGCGAGCAGGAGACGTTCCAATGTGGGGTTGCTGCGCTGGAGGGCACCGCGTCGCTGCTGGCTGCGCTCGGGGAGATGCCGGACGAGGTGGTTTCAGGTTGAAGGGTTTTAGGGTTTGGTGTTTTAGGGTGAAGGGTGTAGTGCCAGAGTTGGCAGTGTCAGTGGTAGTGCAGGCGAGCAGCAGTGGCCTCAAGGTGTGGTCGCTGCGCTGGAGGGCACCGCGTGTCTGCTGCTGGCTGCGCAAGCTCGGGGAGATGCCCGACGAGGTGATTTGGTCGAGGTTTTAGGGTTTGGGGTTTTAGGTTCAAGGTTTTTGTGCCAGAGGTGGAAGTGCAGGCAAGCGGGGGGAGGGGGCCGAGAGGGGGCGCCTCAAAGCGCCGTCGCTGCGCTTGAGGGCACCGCGTCGCTGCTGGCCGCGCTCGGGGAGATGCCGGACGAGGTGGGAACAAGATGACCATATGTACGACCCATCCCCCCTCGCCGCGTCGTTTTCAGTCGTTCTGGTCGTTTTAACCCCCCAAATTGCACACGTGGACGCCCCCGCTCCCCCTTCCCCCACACACTCACCCACCCACAAACATGCACACACACACACACACACACACACGCACACACACACACACACACACACACACACACACACACACACACCCACACACACAGGTCGCACGGGCTCTGGAGGCCTGCGCCGCGGCGTGGGCAACGCAGTCACATCGACATCACACACACACACACACACACACAAACACACACACACACACACACACACACATACACACAAACACAAATACACACACACACACAGGCCGGAGCTTCCCTGGTGTCAGCCCTCTCTGCAGCATGCCCCTCATCACACACACACACACACACACACACACACAAACACACACACACACACACCGCTCACACGCTCACCCCCTCCCTCAAACACACACGCACCCCATCCTCCCCCCCCCCCCAAACACAGGACGCACGGGCTCTCGAGGCCTGCGCCGCGGCGTGGGCAACGCAGTCAGCAAGCGCGTCTGTTCGCCAGGTGATGCCATTCGTGTGGCGTGCCGTGCTGCCCACACATAAGTGTACAGCACTTAGGAGGAGGGGGGGGCAAATTATCAATGGGGCAGTTACAGTTACATCGGCTTTCCAGCAAAGACTACCTCTAGTCCTAGTACCACCGCCTAGACCCAAGTCCAGTCAATGGAGCAAATGATCAATTTGTATGACTCAGGAGATGTCCATTGCCAATATGCTGCGTGTACGCCCCCCCCCTCCTGGACCTCAGGTAAGCATGGTATAGGAGGATGTGGGGCAAATTAGCACAGGGGCAAATTGGCACACTTTGCTGTTTGGAAGCTGACCCCTGCTGCCTGGTTGTGCGCCCGTTGCCCCCGTTCTGGACTTAAGCTGGGCAAATGTGGGAGAACCCATGGTCAGGAGGGCGGGTCAGGCGGAGCGGCCCAGCCACCCCTGCTGGGATGGGAAAGATTACACTCCCAGACATATGCTGGCCACACCAAATTGCTTATTTCGCCCGCATGCTGGATTCGTCATCCCTCCCCACCCCAGTAACAGTAACAGTAACACGGGGTTTCCAGCTAAGCAGGCTCCTCTTCTACTAGAGACACCCGCCGATACTCCAGCACACTGAAGTACTAGAGTACCGCCGGCTCCCGGCCGATAGACTACCGCTCCCGCCGGCTAGACTACCCCAAACAGCGGTCTCTGAGAGACATGTCTGGCAAGGAGCATATAGGAGAGGACCTTCCTCAGGGTCACAGTAGTGGCCTTGTGGCCAGTCAAGCCGGCAGAGCCGACTGGCGCTGACTGGAACGGTCCCCGCCTGGCAGTGCATGGCTGTCCAGCTCTCGTTTGCATGGGGCTCAGCCGGCGCCCCATGCCTCATGCATGGCCAGGTCCCACCCTCCAGGGGTGCATGGACGACAGAGTTGTCATGGAGGCTGCCTGAAGACCTTCCAACGCCAGTCACCGGCAGACGAGCGACCCCGAGGATGAGCGCGGTGACGAACGCTGCGATTGGTGAAGCGGATTTACTCTGTGTTGCCTCGGCGGTCGCCACCGCTGAAGCCGTGATGGTAGCCCGCCTCCACGGGCAGCCATCTTGACCAATGTCCA
>VFSX01000103.1:301885-361885 GCA_016618255.1 Chlamydomonas sp. UWO 241 | reverse complement strand
TGCTGCTGTTGTTTCTGCTGCTGCTGACTGCTGCTGCTGCTGCTGCCGCTGCTGCTGCTGCTGCCGCCGCCGCTGCTGCTGCTGACCGCCCCTGCTGCTGCTGCTGCTGCTGCTACAGGACCCCGGCCGCACGCGCGGTCTGCTGTCAGCGTGCGTCGCGACGTTCCAGATGCGGCTCCTGAGGGCGTTCCTGCTGCTGCCTGCTGGCTGGCCACTGGCTGCGGTGGGTCAAGCATACACACGCACGATTGCGCGCCCATACACACATGCACACACACACACACGTGCACGCCCCCCCCACACACATACACACATACAAACGCACACACACGCGCACACACACACACGCACCCCCCCCCAAACGCACACACACACGCACAGGCGCACAGCATACTCCTGCGCCTCTACGCCCGCCCGTTATCTACCGCTGCTATCCGCAGCCTCCCACAAGCAGACGCAAACACACACCACACACACACACACAGGCACACAGCACGCTCCTGCGCCTCTGCGCTCGCCCCCTCTCAGCCGCTGCTCTCGGCAGCCTCCCGCAAGCCGGGCCGCTTCTGCGTGCGTGCCTGCGAGCGTGTCTGCCAAAAGAGGATGCACACCTAGGGCCGTGGCCAGCTGGCAGGGACCCAGGTGTGTGTGTGTGTGTGTGTGTGTGTGTGTGTGTGTGCGTGTGTGTGTGTGTGTGTGCGTGTGTGTGCGCGTGTGTGTGTGTGTGTGTGTGTGTGTGTGTGTGTGCCTTCGAGCGTGCCTGCCGAAAGAGGACGCACACCTAGAACCGTGGCTGGCTGGCAGGGACCCAGGTGCAGACTTTTACATGATGGGTGTGAACCTGTGGTCGATTTTACACTCCGTCGGACGCCTTTGATTGCGCATTAGACCCTAGGAAAGAGGCCGGCAGCTGTCAAAATACGACCCCTAGCATGCCATCTGCCATCATGATTGCTGTGCACGCGGTGCGTGTCTCAAAACAGGCGACAAGGAAGTCAGCCAACTCGTGCCAGAGCCTGGGGTTCTCCTGGCCTGGCCGAGGATTCATAAACTCCCGCATCCGCTCATCTAAATCGGCCTCCTCAGGGCGAGGGATGAACCGAAACAGGCTTTGGGCCCGCACCCGTGCCTCCTCATAGGCAGGGCACTCAAACATCATGTGTGCCTCATCCGCTAGCCCTGTGTGTACCCACACACAAAAAAAACAGATGCAACCACGAGGGGGGGGGGCAGAAAAACAGAAAATACAGGCATGCTGAATATCAATCTCCTGCATGTGTACATTCCAAATCAAGCATTTTTTTTTGAAATTCGGATACCTGGAGGCCGAGATTGGGGGCTCAAAGTGGAGGGGGTGGAGGTGGGGGTGCGCAGAAAAAATAAATACGCGGGGTCCAGAACTTTCTTTTCAGGGGGCCGTTTTCGATGGGACGACCACCATTCGGACCGCCTTGATGAGAGGAGCACGAATCCACTCTCAGAAGTGACCCTGGGGTAATAGGGTGGGGGTCCCCACCTTCTCAATGCCCTACCCCCCGGCGTGCTACCTACGATGCACGAAGTGCCCACCAAGAGGTTTGAGCAACCTTCATGGATTGAGATGGGACCGATGCCATCTGAATCTCCTTGGAGAGAACAGCACAACACCTCAAGAGAGTCAACCGTGTATCTGCCTGGAAACTGTGAACTGGAGGGTCCACCCTCCTTGGTGCCCGCCGACTAAGCCTGGCTAGATTTTGTATGTATGGCTAGATATTGTATGGCTAGATATTGTGTGGCTAGATCACGGGGGGACAGAAAATTCAGAAAATACAGGCATGCTGAATATCAATCTCCTTATTGTGTACGTTCCAAATCAAGCAAAAATTTGAATTCGGACACCTGGAGGCCGGGATATGGGGGCTCAAAGTGGGGGGGGGGGGGGGTGGGGGGGCGCAGAAAACATAAATACGGGGGGCCCAGAACTTTCTTTCCAGTGGGACGTTTTGGATGGGAAGACCACCATTGGAACCGCCTTGATGAGAGGAGCATGAATCCACTCCTTGGTGCCCGCCGACTTAGCTATGGTATGGCTAGATTTGGGGGGTGATTTTGGCCATCTGCCGGCGAGTTAGACATTGCGATGGACAGCCCTTGCTTTAAGGAAGCCATGCGCCTTGGTCCCGGTTCCATGCATGGTGTATTCAGCGAGTTCAGGGGGGGTGGGGGGGTCAGCCCCCCCCCCAAAAAAATATGTACCATGCCTGCAGGAAATAAGTTTCTTGCCCCCCCCCGTGGGCTAGATATTGTATGGCTAGATTTTGGGGGTGATTTTGGCCATCTGCCGGCGAGTTCTGCCGTACTGTATAGCATTTGTGTGTGTCTGTGTCTGTGTCCGTGTCTGTGTGTGTGTGTGTGTGTGTGTGTGTGTAGGGCGCGGCACGGTATACGTATACCGTATATACCGTATGTATACCCGTGACGGTACAAATACCGTATACGGCGGGATGTTAACCGTATACAGCAATTTTCGGACGGCAAGTAAAAGGCGTGAATGCTCCAACTCACCGGCAGATGAGACCAATTGCGTGCATACAACCAACCCAACCAAGCAGACCAAGCAAACAGACAGACAGACAGACAGACAGACAGACGGACGGACGGACGGACGGACGGACGGACGGACGGACGGACGGACGGAACGGACAGACAGACAGACAGTCAGACAGACAAACAGACGGACAAAAAAAGCAAAAACGCAACAACAACAAAAACGAACGAGCAAGCGAGCATTTTTTTTTTTACGAACGAAAAAACGAACAAACGAACAGACAAACGAAGAAACAAACAAACAAACAAACGAGCGAGCGAGCAAGCAGCGAAAAACGAAAAAACGAAAGAACAAACAAACAAACAAACAAACAAACAAACAAACAAACAAACAAACGAACAAACAAACGAACAAACAAACGAACAAACAAACAAACGATCAAGCAAGCAAGTCAACAAACAAACAAACAAACGAGTGAGCAGGCAAACAAAACAAACAAACAAACAAACAAACAAACAAACAAACAAACAAACAAGCGAACAAACAAAAATAAAATAAAATATATATATACCCATAAACAGTGGCTAGGCCATGTTTTGCGCATGCCGGCTTCTCGTCTTCCTCGTACAACTTTTGACTGCACAATGGATGTGGCTCGGCAGCAAGGCCGGCCTCCAGCCTCCTCCCGACACTATTTTCTTAAGCTACTGATTCTCTAGTAGAAGAGTAGCCTGCTTAGCTGGAAACCCCGTGTTACTGTTACTGATTCAGCAGCTAGGCGAAACTTGTGGCACTCGTTCTGATTGGAAGACTTTTTCGGACACGGCGTTTGAGCGTGCTCAGGATAGGGTCGGGTGGAGAGCCGTGGTGTACGGTCCGGCTGCCCCAGGCGCCGGCCCCTCCACCACGGCGGTCAAGTAGATTGGCGAGCGCCACTTGACCCCCTATCCGCTAGAAGCAGTTAGGACCTATTTTGGAGGCGTCGCACAATAGCTCTCCTTTTTGCTCTGGGACTGCACGTTGGCAGGCAGCTGGCTGGTGGCTACCGCCCCTCACAAGTAATTGTTAGGGCCAGAACTGGACTTGGGTCTAGGCGGTGGTACTAGGACTAGAGGTAGTCTTTGCTGGAAAGCCGATGTAACTGCAACTGTAACTGTATACCCATAAACACAACACACACGCAGGCGAGGACGAGCTCTGCACGTTGGCGGGCGAGCCCGGCGCCCCCCTTTAGCCGTGGGAGCCCCCTCCCCCGCTGCTGCTGCTGCACTCTCTCTCTCTCTCTCTCACACACACACACACACACACACGCAGGTGAGGACGAGCTCCGCGCGTTTGCTGGCGAGCCTGGCGCCCCACACCTGCAGCCCTGGGAGCCTGCTCCCCCGCTGCTGCTGAACGCCAGCCCGGCGGCCGCCCCGTGCAGCGTCGCGTGTGCGTCCGGGAGCGAGGGGCCAGCGGGGGCAGCAGCGGCAGCAGGGGCCGCAGGGGCGGCGGCGGCGGCAGAGGGCGCGGCGGTGGCGGTGGCAGGCGGGGCGGCGGGCGGCGAGGGCGACGCATGGGCGGCATCGCCGCGCGACCGCGAGGCTCCGTTGCCCTCTACTAGCCCCGCCACCCCGGACGCGCCGATGGTGTCGCCCCGCGCGACGCCGGTCGCCGCCACCGGCGCGCCGGCTGCAGTTGTGGCGGCGCGCGGTGGCGGCGGGGGCGGCGGCGGCAGCTCACAGCATGGTCAGGTGAGGGAGGGAGAGAGAGGGGGAGGGAAAGAAGGAGGGAGAGAGGGAGGGAGGGAGAGGGAGGGAGAGAAAGGGGGGAGGGAGAGAGAGGGAGCAGGAGGGAGGGAGGGAGGGAGATGAAGAGAGGGGAAAGGAGAGGGAGGGAGAGGGGAGAGGGAGGGAGAGGGAGGGAGAGGGAGGGAGAGGGAGGGAGGGCGAAGGAGGGGAATATAGGGCAGGCTGTCAACCACTATTGAGGTGCACACGGCGCCGGCACCGGCAGCGGCAGCGAAGACACTGCGGACACGCACGCCGGACACACACACGCGCACGCACGCACACACACCGCAGGCGTACAGCCAGTACCCTCAGCCATCCAGCCTGGGGCTGTCTCTGCTGGGCGCTCAGCTCGCGGTGCTGGGACGGCTGCTGTGCCATGGCGGGACGCAGCAGCAGGGCCAGGTGTGTGTGTGTGTGTGTGTCAGTGTGTCTTGTCATGTTGTGTGTCTGTTTGGGAGATGCCATCGCACACACACACACACTCACATACACGCACACACACACAGATCCTCCACCTACTTCTCTCAGCTGCCGGCACAAACCGCAGCACACACACACGCACACACACACACACACACACAAACGCACCTGCACACACACAAAACACACACGCGCACACACCCCACACACTCACACAGATCCTGGACCTGCTGCTCTCAGCTGCCGGCACAAACCGCGGCATCGGCGCCTCGCTGGCTGCGTCCGGCGGGGCTCTGCGGGACAGGGAGGCAGCGGCGTCGCGCAGGTGGGCATTGCATAGACAGGGCGTGGCATGGGAGTGGCTTAGGTAGGTAGTTGCATGGGAGTGGCACAGCATAGGGCACGGCACGGGCAGTGGCTGCGTCCGGCGGGGCTCTGAGGGACAGGGAGGCAGGGCGTCGCGCAGAGGAGGGGTGCAGTGCGGTGCTTCCACAGCCACCGTCACCATCACCACACGCCCCTTCCGCGACCAACAGCTGATCCACGTTCTGCCCTCCCCCGGCCGCCTCGCAGAGCTGCGTGCGGCGCCGCGGCCGCAGCCGCGCTGTCGGGCCTGCTGCCGATGCTGCGCATGGGGGGCCCCCGCGCGGCAACGTCGTCGCCGGCGTCAGTCGACCCCTCGGCTGAGAAGCTGCTGCCAGAAAAGGTGGGGTTTAAAACTGTTTGAAAACCAAGTGTTAAGGCAGGCTGCGGCTGTGATGGGCCGGGCCTGCTGCCAACGCTGCGCATGGGGGGCCCCCGCGCGGTTGCGTCGTCGCCGGCGTCCGTCAACCCCTCGGCTGAGAAGCTGCTGCCAGAAAATGTGGGGTCTGAGGAGGGTGAGGGGTGGTTTTAAGTCCTAGTGTTGATGCCTCCATGACAACTCTGTCGTCCATGCACCCCTGGAGGGTGGGACCTGGCCATGCATGAGGCATGGGGCGCCGGCTGAGCCCCATGCAAACGAGAGCTGGACAGCCATGCACTGCCAGGCGGGGACCGTTCCAGTCAGCGCCAGTCGGCTCTGCCGGCTTGACTGGCCACAAGGCCACTACTGTGACCCTGAGGAAGGTCCTCTCCTATATGCTCCTTGCCAGACATGTCTCTCAGAGACCGCTGTTTGGGGTAGTCTAGCCGGCGGGAGCGGTAGTCTATCGGCCGGGAGCCGGAGGTACTCTAGTACTTAAGTGTGCTGGAGTATCGGCGGGTGTCTCTAGTAGCAGAGTAGCCTGCTTAGCTGGAAACCCCGTGTTACTGTTACTGTTACTGTTGATGCGGGCTGCGGCTGCGCTGGGTCGGGCCAGCTGACGATGCTGCGAACAGGCGCCTGGCACCGGGGCCGACCTAGTGTTAGAATGAGGATCGTTCTATAGATCGTCTCGTCCTGTAGATAGCCCCGTACTATTTGGGACATCGTCCCGGATTCTGGACGATATTCTCAGTGTAATCGTTCTCGGTGCGGAAATCGATTAACACCCCACCCCTTTGGAATCGACGGCCTTACACCCCCATCTAGATATCGGCTGCCACGTTGCCAACGCAATCAACCTACGAGTGCCCTATGCCCTCGCAACCGCAATCCTCACTAGGAGCTCTTTAACAGGCCAGGGCGGCCCATGGCCTCTTCCCCACCCCAGGCCAACACGCCACCCCCTTCACCTGCACACAGTGATTTTCTTATTTTTAGGAAATTTAATTAATTTCTCCACAGCCGGATTATGCGTTGACCGCGTTGACCGTTGACCTCCCGTTGACCGTTTGTCCTCATATATAGGTCACTTGGAAGCTCTAGACGAGCTTTGTCTGGCGGGCTCAGCAGACTTCCAATCCACTGGATGTTTTGAGCTGTGTTCAAGGTCAAAGTACAGCCAAAATACAGCCAAATGGCTGGGGAGAGCCGAAAAGGAAATCACTGCCCGCACAGGTCCTCTCCCTCGCAACCGCTGCCCTCGACGACCACAGCGACGACGCCGCGCTCGCGCGCGCGTCACCGCAACTGGTTGACGCACCAGCCCCCCCCCCTCTTTACCACAACCACCGTCACCACCAGACACAGAAACGCAGACCCCACGCCCTCCCCACGCAACTCTTGACCACTGCCGCAGGTCCCCTCCCTCGGGAACGCCGTTCTGGACGACCACAGATGAGACGCCGCGCTCGCGCGCGCGTCAGCGCAACTGTTTGGCGCATCAGGCCCCACCTCTTCACCACGACCACCGCCAACACCACACAAGCACGCAGCCCCACGCCCTCCCCACGCAACTCTTACCACTGCTGCAGGTCCCCTCCCTCGCAAACGCCGTTCTGGACGACACAAAAATAAATGGTCGCGCGCGCGTCAGCGCAGCTGTTTGGCGCACCAGGCCCTGACATCCCCCTCCTCCCCCCCCAAACACACACAGAACTCACAGCTGTTGCCCCCACACACCCCACTCCCGCCACCGCCGCAGGTCCTCTCCCTCGCGAACGCCGTTCTGGACGACCACAGATGAGACACCGCGGTCGGTCACACGTCAGCACAGCTGTTTGGCGAATCAGACCCCAACAGCCCCCCCGCCCCCTTCTCTCCCTCCCTCCCCCCGGCAGAATCCACACCCTTCCCCACCCCACACTCAAACCACTGCCGCAGGTCCTCTCCCTTGCAAATGCCGTTCTAGACGACCACAGCGGAGACGCTGCGCTAGCGCGCGCGTCAGCGCAGCTGTTTGGCGCTTCGGCGTGCCTGGGCAATAGCGCGTGGTGCGGGTCGATTACACGGGGGATCGCAGCTGAGGTGCGGTATAACTCTGATGGTGCCCTGATGGTGCTGTGGTGGCGCTCTGTCTGTGCCCTGGTGGCGCTCTGCTCTGATGGTACTCCGGTGGCTCTTGGATGGTGCTCTACTCTGATGGTGCTGTTGCGGTGCTCTGCTATAATGCTCTGATGGTGCTCTGCTCTGGTTGCTTCAGTGGTGCTCTGACGGCGCTCTGATGGTGCTCAGAGGTGCTCTGATGCTGCTCTGACGACGCTCTGATGGCACCCTGGTGGTTCTCTGATGGTGCTCTGACGGCGCACTGACGGCGCTCTGATGGTGCTCTGATGTTGCTCTGATGCGGTGCTCTGATGATGCCCTGACGGCGCTCTGACGGGGATGTGCCGGTGCTTTGATGGTGCTCTGATAGGGGTTCTCTGACGGTGCCCTGCTGGAGTGCTCCGACACCCCCCTCCCCCCACCCCCACCCCCACAACACAGGCTGAGTCCAGCGCGCGCGACGCCGCGGGCACCACCAGTGCATCAGCCGTTTCGGCAGCCGGCAGCAGCGCCGCGGCGCTCGCAGCCAGCGCCGCCGCCAGCGCCGCGGCCGCGGGGCGCAGGGCGGTCATGGCGCTCGCACTGGGGTGCGTGCACCGGGCGCGCGGAGGGCTGGCGATGCAGGTGGGTAGTGTGGACCTAGGGCTTTGGTGTGGGGGTGATGAGCTCACTCGGCGACATTCCAGCTGATCTCTGCTGCCTGGCTGTGTTCTAGGAGGGGCGTGGCGCTCGCGCTGTGGGGTGCGTGCGTGCACTTGGCGCGCGGAGGGCTGGCGGTGTGGGTGGATGTGGGCCTACCGCCTGGATTTGAATTTGAACAGTCTAAGACCACCAGCAGGTAGCCTGAAATGTCAGCTTTCCAACGTGCCCACCCTCGTCAGATGGGACTCAATGTGGCAGCCATGGCCAGCATGCAGGCAAAAATGGGTAAAAAGGTGTCCCGGATCCCGGACAAAACACCAGGCGGGCCATGGAGAGTAGGCCCAGGCGCGGCACGGGGTGCAGGCATGGCGGTGCATGTGAAGCCTGCGAAGCAAAAATGCGCGGCAGCAGGGGGCGGCCACCACGCCCCACACCCCTTCACACTCCTCCACACTCCAATCCCCACACCCAGGCCGAGGCTCCGTTAAGTGCGTCGGCGCTGCGCGCTGTGGCATGCCGGCCTTCACACCCCTCCACACCGCACACCCCACACACCTACCCCAGGCCGAGGCGCCGCTCAGTGCGTCGGCGCTGCGCGCTGTGGCATGCCGGCCGGCAACGGCGGGGCCGCCTGCGCACGTGTGGGCGCTGCATGGGCTCGCTCTTGTTGGGGGCTCTGCTGGCCCGGCGTTCTTGCCCCAGGTGTGCATTATCAGAGCATTACAAGAGTGGTCGTGTGGTCGATTTCACAGTCAGTCAGACGTCTTTTACAGTCTGTCGGACGCAGTATGTGTGCTTGTGTGTGTGCTTGTGTGTGTTGCGTGTGTGTGTTGCGTGTGTTGCGTTTGTATGTTGCGTGTGTGTGTGTGTGTGTGTGTGCGGTCACCAGCTGCTCTGGCGGTTGCGTGTATGGGGCGCTGCAAGGACTGGCTTGCCTGGTCCGGAGTTGCTGCTCGTGCGTGTTGCATGTGTGTGTGTGTGTGTGTATATGTGTGTTGCGTTTGTGTGTGTGTGTGTGTGTGCATATGCGTGTGTGTGTGTGTGTGTGTGTGTATGCACACCCTTCTTCGTTCCAATTCCTTCATGTTTGTAGGTATACCCCACACACACACACACACACACGCCCTCCCGCACACGAACACACACACACACACACACACACACACACACACACACACAGGTCAAGCCCACACTGAGCCTGTGCCAAGAGCTAATGGCCAGCGGAGTGGACACGCCCGGCCTGAGCGCCGCATGCGCCGCGCTCGCAAACGCGCTCATCGAAGTGTGTGGCCCCGAGTTCACCCTCGGGTCGCCGACCTACCTGATGGCTCGGTGGGTGTGGGGCTGGGTGTGGGGTTCACACTCGGGCCGCCAATGTGCCTATCAAAGTGTGCAGCCGCGAACTCACACTCGCCTGCCCGACCTACCTCATGGCTCGGTGGGTGTGCGGCTGGGTGTGAGTGTGGGGAGGGTTTAGGGTTCACACTCGCGTTGCCGCATGAGCCGCGCTCGCAAGCGCGCTCAAGAAAGTGTGCGGCTCCGAGTTCACACTCGGCTCGTTGACCTACCTGATGGCTCGGTGAGTGTGGGGCTGGGTGTGGGGCTGGGTGTGGGGAGGGTGTGGGGAGGGTGTGGGGTTCACACTCGCGTTGCCGCATGCGTCGCGCTCGCAAGCGCGCTCATGAAAGTGTGCGGCCCGAGTTCACACTCAGCTCGTTGACCTACCTGATGGCGCGATGGGTGTGGGGCTGGGTGTGGGGCTGGGTTTGGGGAGGGTGTGGCGAGGGTGTGGGGAGGGTGTGGGGTTCACACTCGCGTTGCCGCATGCGCCGCGCTCGCAAGCGCTCTCATGAAAGTGTGCGGCCCCGAGTTGACACTCGGCTCGTTGACCAACCTGATGGCTCGGTGGGTGTGGGGCTGGGTGTGGGGCTGGGTGTGGCGAGGGTGTGGGGAGGGTGTGGGGTTCACACTCGCGTTGCCGCATGCGCCGCGCTCGCAAGCGCGCTCATGAAAGTGTGCGGCCCCGAGTTCACACTCGGCTTGTCGACCTACCTGATGGCGCGGTGGGTGTGGGGCTGGGTGTGGGCTGGGTGTGGGGAGGGTGTGGCGAGGGTGTGGGGAGGGTGTGGGGTTCACACTCGGGTTGCCGCGTGCGCCGCGCTTGCGAACGCACTCATGAAAGTGTGCGGCCCCGAGGTCACACGCAGGTCGCCGACCTACCTGATGGCGCGGTGGGTGTGGGGCTGGGTGTGGGGAGGGTGTGGGGAGGGTGTGGCGAGGGTGTGGGGAGGGTGTGGGGTTCACACTCGGGTTGCCGCGTGCGCCGCGCTTGCGAACGCACTCATGGAAGTGTGCGGCCCCGAGGTCACACGCGGGTCGCCGACCTACCTGATGGCGCGGTGGGTGTGGGGCTGGGTGTCGGGAGGGTGTGGGGTTCACACTCGAGTTGCCACGCGCGCCGCGCTTGCATACGCGCTCATCGAAGTGTGCGGCCTCGAGTCCACACTTGGCTCCCCGACCTACCTGATGGTGCGGTGGGTGTGGGGCTGGGTGTGCGGAGGGTGTGGGGTTCACACTCGGGTTGCTGCGTGCGCCGCGCTCGCAAACGCGCGCATTGAAGTGTGTGGCCCCGAGTCCACACTCGGCTCCCCGACGTACCTGATGGCGCGGTGGGTGTGGGACTGGGTGTGGGAAGGGTGTGGGGAGGGTGTGGGGTTCACACTTGGGTCGCCGATAAACCAATACTCCAACCTCATCCTAAACACCCCCCCCACACATCCCTCACACACACCCCACACATCCTTCACACATCCCTAACACATCCGTGACACGCAGGTCACTCATTACCGGCGAGATGGACGCAGCCGGCGGCGCGGCGGCGGCGGCTGCGACGGCCGAGGGGGGCGGAGGAGACGCGCCCGGCGGGCAGCAGCGCGAGCTGCAGGTGTGTGTGTGTGTGTGTGTGTGTGTCTGCAGCAGCAACGGCCGAGAGAGGATGGGGGGCAGCAGCGCAAGCTCTCACACACACACACACACACACACACACGCATGCACACACACGCACAGGCGGTGCTGCTTGTGCAGCAGCTGGTGTTCTTCGCCCCTCAAGCGCCCCACTCCGCCAACACACGCACACACACACACGCACACAAACACACACACGCATGCACACACGCATGCACACACACGCACATGGCAGTGATGCTTGTGCAGCAGCTGGTGCTCTTTGACCCTCAGGCGGCCGCAGCCCGCCGACACACACACACACACACAGAGAGAAAGAGAGATATCGTTGCAGAGAACTCTGCACGGCAGACCTAGATAGGCTGTTTCTGGTCATCATTGAGGAGATTCCATTTGGAGGCGGGTGACCAACCGTGCGCCAACAAGAGGGTGAATAACCTCATTCAAAAAGCAGTGGGGGAAAGGGGCAAATGCGGGTCACTGACGGCTGTGTTCGTCACTCCGCTTCGACTGAGTTTAAACTAGGTCTCGGCAGATTGACCTCCACAGTTGTGGAAATCTCGCTAAGAGGATCCACTCGGGTGTGACTCGCTTGGACAAGAGGTCCATGAACTCGGGGTGCTTGGCGATGTTGCGTTTGAAGTTGGAAAAGTGGGTGTTTGCGGAGGAACGGAACTTGACGGAGTGGGCGAAAAAGTCGCCGGCGCTGAGCCGGTAGGATGTGATGGCGCCGCCGGCATAGAGCGAAGTCATGTCCGGTCGGCGGTACGCAAAAAGGCGGCAGTGGGGGGGTATATGATGTCGGGAGGGAGTGGGGGGGGAGAAGGGACGGGCGGGTGTGTGGAGATGTAGGGGCGGGGGGACGGGGGAGGTGGGAGGCGGCGGATGAGGGAGCCGATGAACGTAGCACGGTGCTTGTTGATCGTGTCGATGATGGGGAACGTACAAGGGGGGGAGGCATGCATCGTGGTGGTGGAGGTGTGCTCTGTGGTGTGAGGAGGGATGCCCTTGATGAGGCGAAGGAAGCGGTTGTGGGTTACTTCAAGTCGGTGGATGTGGGCCTTGTTCAACGTCCATGTCTGGCAGCCATACAGTAGGGCAGAGATCACAAAGGCGTTGTAGAGGTGGATCTTGGTAGTGGGAGAGATTGAGTTGGAGTTCCAGAACCGGGGAGTGAGACGGTTGAAGGCGTACCAGGCACTTCCGATCCGGCGTGAGATCTCTGAGTCGAGGATGTCGGAATCAGACGTGTTGGGAGCGTCATCAGAAGGGGCGGCGGGGGAGGACAGAATACTTCCCAGGTATTTGAACTTGGAGGTGGAGTGGACCAGGTGGGGGGTAGATGAGGAGTTGGAGGGGATGGTGATAGGGGCGGAGGGGACGGTGTGGGCAGAAGGGTGGCCAAGGGATTGTGCCACGGTTTTGTCGTAGTTGATCGCAAGGGCCAGGTCTGAACAGATGCGGTCGAGGAGGGTGAGCATGGTGCGGAGGTCTTCCTCGGAGGGGGCGAGCAGGGCGATGTCGTCGGCGTAGAGAAGGAGGGGGAGGATGGTGGTCAAAAAGTCCTTGCGGGACTCAGGGGTGTACAGTTTTCCGTCGATATGTAGCCAATTTGAATGCCAGCGTTGGGGAGCTGGGCAATCAGGGACCGGACAACTGTGTCGATGTAGACATTGAAGAGGAGGGGGGAGAGGGGGCAGCCTTGCTTGACGCCAGCTTTGAGAGGGAAATGGGCGGAGTATGCACCGTTGACTCGGGCTCTGGCGGTGGCACCAGAGTAGAGGCTTTCGATGCGTGCAAGGAGGGCAGGGTGCGCGCCGCGGTGGAGGAGGGTTTTCCAAAGGGCGACGTGGTTGACACTGTCGAACGCCTTGGACAGGTCGACGTAAGCCACATGGAGGGGGGCGTGGGCGCGGTGTGACTCCTCTTGGAGGCGTCGTAGGGTGAAGATGGCATCGGAGGTGCCACGGCCCGGACGGAAGCCGAACTGGGAAGTGTGGAGGGTGGGCTCCAGCTGGAGCTTGAGGCGGTTGAGGAGGATGTACACACACACATGCACACACACACACACACACACATGTACACAAACACATGTACACACACACACACACACACATGTACACACACACACACACATGTACACACACACACGCACATGTACACACACACATGCACACACACACACACACACACACACGCGCACACACACACACTCACACACACACACACACTCACACACACACACACACACACACGCATGCATGCATGCATGCATGCATGCATGCACACACGCGTGCACAGGCAGTGCTGCTGGTGCAGCAGCTGGTGCTCTTCGCCCCTCAGGCGGTCGCAGCCCGCCGACACGTGCCGCTGCTGCGGCAGACGCTGCTGCTGCAGCGCCCAGGTCTGTGTGGGTGTGTGTGGGGTTGAGTGGGGGAGGGTAAGTGCGGCTTCTTTGGGGATTGTCTGGCAGTGATTGGCGGGGGGGGGGGGGGGTGCACGCCACAGTGCCACTGCTGCGGCAGACGATGCTGATGCAGCGCCCAGGTGGGGGTGGGGGTGGGGGTGGGGATAAGTTGCGGCCTCTTTGGGGGTTATCTGGCAATCATCTGGGTTTATTGGGGGGTGGGGGGTAGTAGAGGGGTGCATGCCAGAGTGCCACTGCTGCGGCAGACGCTGCTGCTGCAGCGCCCAGGAGTGTGTGTTTGTGTGCGTGTGTGTGGGGGTGGGGTGGGTGGGGTGGGGGGAGGATTTGCGGCTTATTGGGGGATTATCTGGCAGTGATGTGGCTTGAGGGGGGGGGGGGCACCACAGCGCCACTGCTGCGGCAGGCGCTGCTGCTGCTGCTGCGCCCAGGTGTGGGTGGTAGTACGGGTATAAGTCCGGGTTAGTTCAGGCTGTACTCGGTTGGTTTTTGTTGGTTAGGGTGCCATGTCTGTAGCGCTCGGGCGCTATACGCTGAGCAGGTCGAATACGCTGCCTGCAGGTGCGTCACACGCGACTGTGCATCCATCGTCATCATCATCATCAGGCAGTCTGCTTGCATTCCTGCACCTGCCCATCCACCACCCCTGAACCCCGCCCCTGCTATGCCTCGCCATGCTGCTGCAGCCCTGCGTCGCGCGGCGGCGGCGACGCTGCGACAGCTGGCACACAGCGACGCCGGAGTTCTGCTGCCCGAAGGTGCGTTGGTTGAGACCCCATACCCCTTATTTGGCGCCTCCAAGGCCGCACCATCAGAGCATCATCGAAACACCATCAGAGCACCATCAGAGCACCATCAGATCACCCTCTCAGAGCGCCCCATCAAAGTACCGTCGGAGCACCAACAGAGCACCATCAGAGCACCATCAGAGATTGTTCGAAACAGCATCAGAGCACCATCAGAGAACCATCAGAGCGTCATCAAAGCACCCCCTCAGAGCACCAACATGCCACCATCAGAGCACACCATCAGAGCACCTTCGGAACACCATCAAAGCACCATCGAAGCACCCCATAAGAGCACCCCATCAGAGCACCCCATCAGAGCACCAGCACAGCACCATCACAGCGATACCAGAGCCCATGCAAACCAAAAGCAGACCACAAGCAGATCACAATCAGATTATAGTGTGAGAGTGAGGATCGCCCCCCCTAACCCTAGGCTTCACCACCACCACCACCACCACCCCGGAACTCTCCGAACCCCTGCCAAACTCTTCCACAGGTGTCGAGCCCGAGCTCTTTGCCGCCCTGGACTCCGAGACCGACGCGCCAGCTGCGCGCCAGCTCCGCGCGACGCTCGTCGCTCTGATGAACGCGCGCGGGGGGGCCGAGGCGGAGCCGGGCCGATGGGTTGCGCTGCTGGCTTCGACCGCGT
Organism: Chlamydomonas sp. UWO 241; assembly: GCA_016618255.1. NCBI lineage: Eukaryota > Viridiplantae > Chlorophyta > Chlorophyceae > Chlamydomonadales > Chlamydomonadaceae > Chlamydomonas > Chlamydomonas priscui. Next base: position 346,865 of record VFSX01000103.1, on the reverse strand, counting down.
TCGCGCAGGCGGCAGGTGGGGTGGCGGACTTTTTTGCTGTTTTTTGTCTGATTTGAAGCTTGGGGGGTGAAGCATTTCTTGTAATATGCTTTGAAGCTTGGGGGTTGTAGGCATGTGTCGCCCAGACGTACGCGCGCGGGGGGGCTGAGGCGTAGCCGGGCCGATGGGTCGCACTGCTGGCGTCAGCTGCATTTGCGCAGGCGGCAGGTGGGGCGGTGGCTGTTTTGTGGTTTTAATCGGGTTTAATGTGTCTTGGGGGTTGTAGGCACGAGTCGCCCGGATGCACGCGTGCGGGGGGGGGGGGCGATGGGTCGCGCTGCTGGCGTCAGCTGCGTTTGCGCAGGCGGCAGGTGGGGCGGTGGCATTATTGCTGCGTGTTTATATGTTTTTAAGTTTAGGGGTTGAAGTATATCTTGTAGTCTGTTTTGACGCTTGGGGGTGGTAGGCACGAGTCGCCCGAATGTACGCATGCGGAAGGGAGGGGGGGGGGGCAGCTGGGCCGATAGGCCGCGCTGCTGGCTTCGACGGCGTTGGCGCAGGCGGCAGGGGGGGGGGTCTAACCGCGTGTGTATACAGTGGGTGTGGGTGTATTTAACAGCCTATAAAAACAGTTTGTGACAACAAACACTGCCCAAATGACTTTGCGCTGCAGGCGACGCCCCCGCAGTGGCGAAGGGCGCCGGCGGCGGCATCGGCAGCGGGTTGGGTGACGATGACGAGGGGGATGGGGGAAACCTCAAAACCATATAAACACGAAATTGGCATGGAGCTTACCCCCCCCCACCCCCCCACCATCACCACCACTATACGCGCGCAGGCGTGGCCCCAGCAGTGGCGAAGGGCGCCGGTGGCGGCAGCGGCAGCGGCTTTGGCGAAGACATTAGAGTCAGGGACACGCCCTCAACCCTTGAAAGAACAGGGCATCGAGCTACAATGTACCTCCCCCACCACCTCTACACCACACGCACGCAGGCAAGGCCCCAGCAGTGGCGAAGGGCGGCGGCGTCGGCAGTGGCTTTGGCGAAGACCTCAGAGGCAGGGGAACCCCTCAACCCTTGACAAAACAGGGCATCAGCTACACTGTACCTCCCCCACGCACACACACAAACACACACACACGCACGCAGGCGAGGCCCCAGCAGTGGCAAAGGGCGCCGGCGGCGGCGTCGGCAGCGGCTTGGGCGGCGATGACGATGGGGACGGGGACGGGGACGGCGGCGGGCTGGTGGTGATCGACCAGCGCAGGTGCGCTCTGCGCCACACTAGCGTGCCACACTAGCGTGCCACACTTGAAGCTTTTTAACACCCATTGTGTGGCCCTTTTTTATGAATGGCGGCGAAGGGGATGGGGGTGGGGACGGGGACGGCAGCAGGCCTGTGGTGATCAACCATCGCAGGTTCGCTTTGCGCCACACTACTGGTGCCATACGGCTGTTTCCACACGTGTGGGTTGTGCCACACGTTGCGCCACATGTGTGGTGCACTTCTGCTGCCAAACGGTGCCCGTGCCACACTTATGTTGCCAAACGGTGCGCGTGCCACACGTGCGCCACACTGCTGTTGCCACACTCGTCACGTGCCACACTGCGCACGTGCCACGCTTCTGTCGCCTCACTATGTCGCGCGCTCCGCACCGGCAGCCGTATTGTGCGTGCACACACCCCACACCCAACGCATATCGCCATGCGCACGCGCACGCGCACGTGCACGCGCAAACGCACTGCCGAGCAACACTCGACATGCGCGCACTGCCGCCGCCCCCACCGCCGCCGCAGGGACGCCGCAGCAGCCGCAGCAGCAGCGGTAGCAGGGGGCGCCGCCGCCGCCGCCGCCGCGCCAAACGCCTCCGCTGGCGGCGGCGCGCCGCCCGCCGCCAGCCCCGGCGCGCCGCCCGCAGCGGCAATGGCCGCCGGCGGCAACACGCTGATCGCGAGCTCGCTGCGCCTGCGCACGCGCATGTTTGCCGCGGGGCTGCTCGTCCGCGTGGTCGCGCTGTCCGCGCGCGCGCTCGCGCTGCCACCGCGCGCGGCGCACGCCAGCACTGGTGCGCCTCCCCCCCCCCCCCCCCCCACGCACACAAACACAACACCGCGAAGAACAACACAGAAACTGAGATATGCGGCCGCGCACGCGCTCGCGCTGCCACCGCGCGGCGCAAACCAGCACAGGTGCGCCGTCCCCCCCCCCACCCACCCAACACACACCACCGCAAAGAACAACACAGAAACTCAAATGCGTGGCGCACGCCAGCACGGGTGCGTCCCCCACCACCACCACCATCACCACCACCACCGCCGCAAAAAAAATAGCACAAATACTCAACTCTTGACCCGCAGGTGGAATGGGTGGCGACGACGGCGTGGCAGCTCCTGGGTCAGAGGCCGCGGTGGCTGGAAAGAAGCTGGCAGAGCATCTGCAGGTGTGTGGGTGTGTGTGTGGGTGTGGGTGTGTGTGCCCACGCGGTGGCTGGGTGTGTGGAGGAGTGCAGCGACGATGTTTCGGCTGTTCACGCTGACACTCTTCCTCTCACTCCTTCTCCCACTATTTTTCTCACTCAAGTCAACGTCCTTGACACTCGGTTCCGCCTCACTCTCCTTCACTCCTCGTGATACTCACACGTCCACACTCCCACTCTTTTTCTCACTCTCTAAATATCCTCGTCGACATTGGTTCCCGTCTCTCACTCTTTGTCACGCTCTTTCACTGACCCTCTCACTCTCCATCTCACTCTCTGAAGGTCCTCGCAACACATCAGGCTCCGCCTCTTGATTCCCTCACTCTCCATCACACTCTCTCACTCAGACTGTCACACTTTCTCTTCTGTTTTGCCCATTCGCACTGCCACTATTTGTCTCACTCTTAAGGCCCTCGTCACACATCAGGTTATCTGCCACTCACACTCTCTCACTCACACTCTCTCACTCACACTCCCACTCTTTATCTCACTCTCCAAAAGATCCTCGTCGCCATTGGTTCCCATCTCTCACTCTTTGTCACACTCTTTCACTGACCCTCTCACTCTCCATCTCACTCTCTGAAGGTCCTCGTTGACATTGGTTTCCGCCTCGCGACCGGAAGTGTGGAGGCACTGCGGCCGGCGGGTGTGGACGTGCTGCGCGCCGTGCTGACACACTTTTCGGGTGTGGAGGACCCGCTCATGCCAGGTGGGCTTACATGTTGGGTTTATGATCTAGGTGTTGGGGTTTAGGATCTAGGGGTTGGGGTTTAGGATCTAGGGGTTGGGGTTGAGGTAAGGCTGTAGGTCCAGGGTTCACGTGCTCTGCCATTTATGCGGGTTCTGTGCTCACACACTTTCCGGGTGTGGACGACCCCTCATGCCAGGTGGGCGTACGTGTTGGGTTTTAGGTTATAGGCTGTAGGGTCCAGGGTTCAGGCGCTGGGTTCAGGTGCCATTTGTGTGGGTTCTGTGCTGACACACTTTTGGGGTGTGGAGGACCCGCTCATGCCCAGTGGGTGTCTTCTCTCAGGCAGCCCACAGGCACACACACGCACACACACACACACACACACACACACACACACACACACACGCACGCATGCACGCATGCACGCATGCACGCACACACGCACGCACGCACACACGCGCATGCAGGCTTCCGCCTGATCGTGCAGCACCAGGCGCAGCTCGTGTCCGCCTTGCGCTCCGCGCTGCAGCCAGGCGTGGCGCCGAGCCTCGCGATTTCTGGCGGGCAGCTGGCCAGCGTGTTTTTGGAGAGCGGGGTCGCTGCTGGGGACTTCCAGGTGTGTGTGCGTGTGTGTGTGTGTGTGTGCGTGTGTGTGTCGTGGAGGAGTGTAGAGGGATAGAGTGTGTGCTTGAAGCAGTGAGCCTCGCGATGGCTGGCGGGCAGCTGGCCGACGTGTTTCTGGAGAGCGGGGTCGCTGTTGGGGTTTTCCAGGTGTGTGTGTGTGTGTGTGTGTGCATGTGTGTGTGTGTGTGTGTGTGTGTGCGTGAGTGTGTGTGTGTGTGTGTGCGTGAGTGTGCACGTGTGTCTGTGTGCATGCGTGTGTGTGCGCGTGTGTCTGTGTGCGTGTGTGTATGTGTGCATGCGTGTGTGCATGTGTGTGTGTGCGTGTGTGTGTGTGCTAGAGTGTGTGTGTGCATGTGTGTGGGTGTGCGCAAGTGTCTTTGTGTTTGTGTGTATGTGTGCGTGTGTGTGTGTGTGTGTCTGTGTGTCTGTGCCATCCACCTGGGTGTGTGTGTGTCTGCCTCCCAACTGCCTCCGCAACCGCCCGTTCCCCAACCGCCACCAGGTCATGCGCCGCCTCGTCAACCTCCGCATCTCCCCCCTCTCCGACTGGGGCGGCCTCTCTCTCAGCCTCCTCAACCGCCCATGCCCATCCAACTGCCCTCCAACTGCCCATGCAACCGCCTTCCAATTGCCTCCCAACCGCCCGTTCCCAACCGCCGCCAGGTCATGCGCCGCCTCGTTGACCTCCTCATCTCCCCCCTCTCCAACCGGCACGGACCCTCTCTCACCCTCCTCAAGCGCCCGTGCCCATCCAACCGCCATCCAACTGCCCATGCAACTGCCTTCCAACTGACTCCCAACCGCCCGCTCCCAACCGCCGCCAGGTCATGCGCCGCCTCGTCGACCTCCTTATCTGCCCCCTCTCCGATTGGGACGGCCTCTCCCTCACCCTCCTCAACCGCCCATGCCCAGCTAACTGCTCATCCAACTGCCCATGCAACCGCCTTCCAACTGCCTCCCAACCGCCCGTTCCCAACCGCCGCCAGGTCATGCGCCGCCTCTTTGACCTCCTCATCTCTCCCATCTCCGAAAGCCACGGCCTCTCTCTCACCCTCCCCAAGCGCCCGTGCCCATCCAACTGCCATCCAACTGCCCATGCAACTGCCTTCCAACTGACTCCCAACCACCCGTTCCCAACCGCCGCCAGGTCACGCGCCGCCTCGTCGACCTCTTCATCTCTCCCCTCTCCCAGCACAGCATCTATCTCACCCTCCCCAACCGCCCATGCCCATCCAACTGCCCTCCCAACTGATTTGCAACTGACTCCCAACCGCCCGTTTCTCAACCGCCGCCAGGTCATGCGTCGCCTCGTCGACCTCCTTATCTGCCCCCTCTCCGACTGGGGCGGCCTCTCTCTCACCCTCCCCAACCGCCCAGCCCATCCAACTGCCCATGCAACTGACTTACAACTGACTCCCAACCGCCCGTCCCCAACCGCCGCCAGGTCATGCGCCGCCTCGTCGACCTCCTCATTTCCCCCCTCTCCGACTGGGACGGCCTCTCCTACCGACAGTACGCCGAGTGGGTCTCTGTGCAAGCGCGCGTCGCGCTGCTGCGCGCGCACGCGCAGTGCGCGTGCATCAAGGGGCGCGGGGGAGACGAGCTTGCGGCGGACGTGGTGGCGCGGGCGCAGAAGCCGTACCTGTGAGTGGTGATTGTGTGTGCTCGCGTGTATGTGTGTCTCTCTCTCCTGTGTGCGCGCGTGTGTGTGCTTGTTCTGTGTTTGTTTTGAGTGGGGGGGGTGGGGGGAGCTCGCGGCAAGTGTGGTGGCGCGGGCGCAGAAGCCGTACCTGTGAGTGGTGTTTGTGTGTGCCCACGTGTGTGTGTGTGTCTGTGTGTTTGTGCGCGCGTGTTTTCTTGTTCTGTGTTTGTTTTTGTGTGTGGGTAGGGGGGCGAGCTCGCGGCGGATATGGTGGCGCGGGCGCAGAAGCCGTACATGTGAGTGGTCGTTGTACGTGTTTGTGTGTACGTGTGTGCACGCGGATGTTGGGGCGAGGGCGCAGAAGCCATACCTATGAGTGCCCCTCTGTGTGTGTGTGTGTGTGTGTCTCTCCCTCGCTATCCTCGATCTGCGTGTGTGTGTGTGTGTGTGTGTGTGTGTGCGTGCGTGCGTGTGTGCGTCACACGTCCAAACTGCTGCCTCCACGCACGCACACACGCACGCAGGCCCATGCTCCGCTCCCTGTGGAGCGCCCTCCTCCAGGACGCGTGCGTGCTTCTGTCACCACAGCTGCTGAGCGCACTCTCAACACACACACACAGACATACACACACACACACGTCCAAACTGCTGCCTCCACATAGGCACAAACACACACACACACACACGCACACGCATGCAGGCCCATGCTCCGCTCCCTGTGGAGCGCCCTCCTCCAGGACGCGTGCGTGCTTCTGTCACCACAGCCGCTGAGCACACTCTCAGCGCACACGTCCAAGCTGCTGCCCCCACCGCCGGCGCGCGCTATGTCCATGTCGGGCGCCATGGCCCCAGAAGTTGGGTCTGATCGCGTGAGCCCCCGCATGGATGGGGCGTCAAGGTGAGCACCATCAGGGCGCACCATCAGAGCGCACCATCAGGGCGCACCATCAGGGCGCACCATCAGAGCGCACCATCAGAGCGCACCATCAGAGCGAACCATCAGAGCGCGCCATCAGAGCGCGCCACCAGAGCGCGCCACCAGAGCGCACCACCAGAGAGCACCATCAGAGCGCACCATCAGAGCGCACCATCAGAGCGCACCAGTAGAGCGCACCATCAGAACTACCATTGTTCACACACGCACACACACACATACACACACAAATGCATAAGATGCCCCATACCCAAAACAACATGCACAGAGCAGCGCCACCGTGCCCTGCCGCCGCGTGCCCTTCACAGGTTAGCCTAAGTTTGTGTTGGGAAGGTAGTGACGGGCACACGCGCGCGCACGCGCGTGCGCAGGAACCGCAGTGGCCCCGGCAGCCAGGCCACCGGCAGCGCCTCCGAGACCATCTCGTGTCTAAACCTACACCCGTGGAACGCCCGCCAGCCGTGCACGCCCCCCCCCCACACACACACACACACACGCACACGTGCGCACGCTCACACAGGAACCGCGGTGGCCCCGACAGACAGGCCACCGGCGGCGCCTCCGAGACCATTTGGGACAGGGACGGCGACGGCGCGCGTCTGGGGGGGTTCAACCCCTCGGTCGCGGACGCCGTGCGGGGCGCGTACTACGGGGCGATGCCGCAGGTGGGACTGGTACTGTAACAGTTACATCGGCTTTCCAGCAAAGACTACCGGGACTGGTACTACTACTTCTTATACTACCGATGTGGACGTTTGTGTGGGGAAGCGCGGGCTGGGTTCCTTACCGGGGTAGAGTGCGAGCATCGGGGGGGGGGGGGGCGGTCCGTCGGTCGCGGACGCCGTGCAGGGCGCATTCTACGGGATGATGCCGCAGGTGGGGGGCCGTGGTGGCCACTAGTTAGTGTAGGCAATCATGGTGCCTGCCCGTTGGGTGTCATTGAGCCCCCCCCCCCAGACGAACAATCTGTGTGCCTGGGTGTGTGCACGAAGGTGCTCGAGGCCTCCACCGCGATGCTGCCATCATTCGAGTCGCTGCCAGCACCCCCCATCTTCTGCCCACCCCGAGGCGTGCAATCTACATGTGCGCGTGTGTGGCTGCACAGGTGCTTGAAGCTTACACCAAGACGCTGCCAGAATTCGGGGCGCTGGATCCCCCCCCCTCTCTCCTCCCCCCCAGTCTGACAATCTGTTTGTGTGTGTGTCTGCGCACAGGTGCTCGAGGCCCTCGCCGCAATGCTGCCGGGCGTCGGGTCGCTGCAGCACCCCCTGCCCCCCAACCCCTACCCCCACCCCCCCCCCCCACCCCTCAAGACTGACAACCTGCCTGTATGTGCACGAAGGTGCTCGAGGCCCTCGCCGCAATGCTCCCGGGCGTCGGGTCGCTGGAGGCTGGCGGCCTGGAGGCCCGGCGGTTTGGGCGCCTGCTCGACGCTGCGCTGATGATGACGCTGGGCGCGGGTGGGTGGCACAGACAGAGCAACAGCAGCAGACGTTCTACCCAGACGACACCAAACGCACACGCACACATGCACACGCACACATATGCGCACACTGCTTGGACGCTGCGCTGATGATGACGCTGGGCGCGGGTGGGTGGCACAGACAGAGCGACAGCAGCAGACGTTCTACCCCAGACGACACCAAATGCACACGCACACATGCACACGCACACAAACGCGCACACTGCTTGGACGCTGCGCTGATGATGCCGCTGGACGCGGGTGGGTGGCACAGACGTAGAGACAGCAGCAGACGTTCAACCCCAAACGACACCAAACGCACACGAACACATACACACGCACACCAGGGGTCTCTGTGCCGATCGGATTCCGATGAAAAGACCGTCCGAAGGGCGGTTTGCCGATAAGGAGCGAAAGAAGCGCTCGGAAAAGCCGGAAAACAACAAAAAATTGTCTAAACACGGAGAAAACCTGGGGAGCTCTCCAGAAACCGGGGAGTCCGGAGGGCCCTCTCCAGGAAACCCAACGGCCGGACAGCCTCGAAGGAAACCCCTGACGCACACGTGCGGGCACACCGCTTGGACGCGGCACGGGCGGTGACGCTGGGCGTGGGTGGGCGGCACACGAGAGAGCAGCAGAAGTCGCATGCATGATGGGGACTGGTTGCCGCAGCCGTTTGCACAATCCCAGGCACCCCCTCCCATGCACGCGCGCGCGAGCACGCGCACACGCACGCGCACGTGCGCACTGCTGGGGCGCAGCGCTGATGACGCTGGGTGCGGGTGGCTCTCACACAGAGAGCGCAACAGGAGTCGCAGATGGTAACTGGGTGCCGCAGCCGTTTGTACGATCGCAGGCACCTCCTCCCACACACGCGCGCATGAACAAGCGTACACGCACGTGCACGTACGCACTGCTGGGGCGCAGCGCTGCTGGTGGCGCCAGGCGTGGGTGGGTGGTCGATTTTACAGTGCGTCGGACGCCTTTGATGGTGTATGAGACTCTAGGAATGAGGCCGGTGGTTGTTCAAATTAGAGTCTGCCATCACGATCGCTGTGCACGCGGTGCATGTGTGAGCGTGGTGTGGGTGGGAACACAAGAGAGCGCAACAGAAGTCGCATGATGGTGACTGGGTGCCACAGCCGTTTGTACGATTGCAGGCACCCTCTCCCATGCACGCGCGCGTGAGCACGCGCACACGCACACGCAGGTGCACACTGCTGGGGCGCGGCGCTAATGATGACGCTGGGCGTGGGTGACTCTCACACACAGAGCGCAACAGAAGTTGCAGATAGTGACTGGGTGTCACAGCCGTTGGTACGATCCCAGGCACCCCCTCCCACGCACGCGCGAGCACGCGCTCACGCACGTGCACACTGCTGGGGCGCGGCGCTGATGATGACGCTGGGCGCGGGTGGCTCTCACACAGAGAGAGCAGCAGAAGTCGCAGATAGTGACCGGGTGTCACAGCCGTTGGTACGATCCCAGGCACCCCCTCCCACGCACGCGCGAGCACGCGCACACGCACGTGCACACTGCTGGGGCGCGGCGCTGATGATGACGCTGGGCGCGGGTGGCTCTCACACAGAGAGAGCAGCAGAAGTCGCAGATAGTGACTGGGTGTCACAGCCGTTGGTACGATCCCAGGCACCCCCTCCCACGCACGCGCGAGCACGCGCACACGCACGTGCACACTGCTGGGGCGCGGCGCTCATGATGACGCTGGGCAAGGGTGGCTCTCACACAGAGAGCGCAACAGGAGTCGCATGATGGTGACCTGGATGCCGCAGCCGTTGGTATGATCCCAGGCACCCCCTCCCACGCACGCGCGCGCGAGCACGCGCACACGCACGCGCACGTGCGCACTGCTGGGGGGCAGCACTGATGATGATGCTAGGCGCGGGTGGGTGGTCGTTTTTTCAGTGCGTCGGACGCCTTTGGTGTATTAGACTCTAGGAATGAGGCCGGCGGCTGTCCAAAGAAGCCTAGCTACCATCTGCCATAATGATTGGTGTGCACGCGGTGCGTGTACCACTGCGCTGGGGGTGGGTGGCACGCGACAGCAGCAGCAGCAGCAGCAGCACTTCATACCTGCACAGCAGCAGCAGCCCCACCCTAGGTGCCACAGCAGCAGCAGCCATAGCAGCAGCAGCAGCAGCAACAGCAGCAGTCCCACCCTGGGTGCCACAGCAGCAGCACTTCATACCTACACAGCAGCAGCAGCAGTCCCACCCTAGATGCCACCAAACGCACGCACACACACTGCCTGACGCAGCGCGCATGGCCGTAGGCACCGCTCACTGATCACTCATTAATCACACACACACACACACACATACATACATACATACATACATACATACATACATACATACATGCATGCATACGTGCATGCATGCACACACACACGCATGCACACACACACAGACACAAATCGCTCACTCTACCTCGTTTATCTGTGTGTGTGTGTGTGTGTGTCTATGTGTGCGCAGCTGCGGACCTGAGGGTGGCTCTCAACTCAGAGAACGGCGGCGCGCCCCCCCCCCCCTTCCCACACACACACACGCACAGACAGACAGACAGACAAACAGACAGACGGACAGACGGACAGACGGACAGACAGACAGGCAGGCAGACAGACAGGCAGGCAGACAGACAGGCAGACAGACGCCCCAAATACGCACCCTGCCTCACGGTATCTGCATGTATTGTATCTGTGTGCGTGTAGCTGTGGACCTGAGGGTGGCTCTCAACGCAGAAGACGCGTGCCATCCCCACCCCCTTCCCACACGCACACAGACCGGCAGGCAGGCAGACAGACAGACAGACAGACAGACAGACAGACAGACAGACAGACAGACAGACAGACATACAGACAGACACACCAATCTCGCACTCTGCCTCACTGTATCTGCATGTGTGTCTATGTGTGCGCAGCCGCGGACCTGAGGGTGGTCCTCAACGCAGAGAACGGCAGCGCGCGCCACCACGGCGGCGCGCACGGCCCCGGTGCTGGTGCAGGGACCCAGCCCCGCCTCGGCGGCATGGGCAGCGGTGGCGACGGTGGCGGTGGCGGCGGCGGCGGGGAGGAGGGGAACGATGCATGCGCGGGGGTGGCGGCGCGGCTCGCGTGTGGCGCGCGGGCACTCAAGGTGCGTGCCAGGCATGCACACACGCGCACACACACGCACACACACACACACACACAAGAACGCACACGCACACACACACACACACACATCTGCATGCCCCAGGGATTGAGTGCGCAAGCACAAGTCGCATATGACAACAAAGCCGTCCAACTAGACTGTAAAATCGACCACCACGCACACGCGCCCCAGGCGATGCTGCGACCCGGGGACGTCCTCCAGTCGGAAGGCGTGCTGTGGGGCGCGAGCGGCGGCAGCGGCGCGCGCGGCGCGGCCCGCGCGGTGGCGGCGGCCGCGTCGGGGCCGCTCGCGCAGCTGGCGTGGGCCGAGGCGCGGGAGGGCGCGCGGCGCGCGGTGCAGGCGCAGCGCGCCGCCGCAGCCGCGGCACTTCCCGGCTCGGGCGCTGCTGCTGCTGCCGCTGCTGCTGCTGCTGCCGCTGCTGCTGCTGCTGCTGATGGTGGCAGCGCCCCGCAGGTGCGGCGCTCCCCCTCCCCCCGCACGACCGACCACCCTCCCCTACCCCCCCTGCCTGGGCCCCAATCGTCTGGAAACACCCTACGCCTAGGGGAGGACACGGGGCACACCATCACCGGGGGGGGGGGGGCAGTCTGTCTGGCCTCCCACACGTCTAACCACACTTCCCCCTTGCCGGGAGATGAGCTCACCTCATTGTATTAAGACAACAGTGCCTATTGAGACGTCCTGTTTGACTGCCCGGCCTCATATCGATAACCCTTAGGTCCTATCCTAAGGTCCTATCCTAAGGTCCTATCCTATCGATCACCCCCCCGCCTCCCCCCCCTGCCCCTGCAACTCCGCCCCGCAGCCGCTGCTGCCTGCCCCCCTGCTCGCGTGCTCCGAGCTCGTGCACACAGCTCCCCCCCCTCTTCACACGCCCTCAACGCCCCATGTGCATTCCCCGCAGCTGCTGCTGCCTGCCCCCCTGCTCGCGTGCTCCGAGCTCGTGCGCTCAGCCCCCCCTCTTCACAAGCCCTCACCCCCTGCCCATGAACATTCCCCGCAGCTGCTGCTGCCTGCCCCCCTGCTCGCGTGCTCCGAGCTCGTGCACCAGCTCGCGTCAAGCCTGACGCGCGAGCAGCTGCGCGACGAAGCGCTCGACCCCCCACTGGCGGGCCTGCTTGCGGACTGCGTGGCCGCGCTGAGCAGGTGCGTGTGTGTGGGGGGGGGGGCTGTCAGGCTGCCTTAGCAACAACAAGATGACAGATAGGAGCGGCTATACTGTCGCGTTTGCGCTGACTGGTGGTGAAGTGAAGACCGTCCCTGCATTTAAGTATCTAGGGAGTTGGATAACCCAGAGTGGTGGTGTGGAAAAGGAGATCGATGTGCGTGTCGGTCGCGCGCTGGGCGTGTTTGCGTCTTTTGATAAGATTTGGGCCAGCAAGAAGATGCAAGTGCAGTCTAAGATGCGGGTTTACAACACTTTCGTGCTGCCCCACTTTCTGTACGGCTGCGAAACATGGGCCCCTACTAAAACACAACTGACTCGATTGGAGGTTGCCCACTCTAACTGCCTTCGTCGCATTCTGGGTGTGCGCCTGGTCGACCGGCACAGATTAACTTATATTCGGCAGGCGTGCGACACTGAGCCAATTGAGAGCCTTGTGGCAAAGCGATCAATGCAGTGGCTAGGCCATGTGATGCGCATGCCGGCTTCTCGTCTTCCTCGTACGACTTTTGACTGCACAATGGATGTGGCTCGGCAGCAAGGCCGGCCTCCAGCCTCCTCCCGACACTATTTTCTTAAGCTACTGATTCAGCAGCTAGGCGAAACTAGTGGCACTCGTTCTGATTGGAAGACTTTTTCGGACACGGCGTTTGAGCGTGCTCAGGATAGGGTCGGGTGGAGAGCCGTGGTGTACGGTCCGGCTGCCCCTCAGGCGCCGGCCCCTCCACCACGAGGTCAAGTAGATTGGCAAGCGCCACTTGACCCCCTATCCCCTAGAAGCAGTTGAGACGTATTTTGGAGGCGTCGCACAATAGCTCTCCTTTTTGCTCTGGGACTACACGTTGGCAGGCAGCCGGCGGGTGGCTACCGCCCCACAAGTAATTGTTAGGGCCAGAACTGGACTTGGGTCTAGGCGGTGGTACTAGGACTAGAGGTAGTCTTTGCTGGAAAGCCGATGTTACTGTAACTGTAACTGTATACAGTCACTGCACGGTATCAGGTGCGCGCCTGCTGGCTGGCATTAGCAGACACTAGCGCTCGCGCCACTCGGGGCCTCGCCCCTGCAGAGTCCCTTGGGAAGGATTTTAGTAGTGATTTATTTCCCGGCTCCAGCAACTCTGACCGCTCATACCAGGCGCAATACATAGCGGGCATTCACGCAACGCGTGCCGTTGTGCTGCTCTTGGCGACACCTTTGAACGCATCCCTCCACGCCCTCTCCCACAAAGCGTGGTGTGGTTTTTTGAGAAATGGGAAATGCGGCCCGGAGCGGTATACGGCTCACAGGGGGATCACTGCGCCCGTGCTAATCCGCTGCACCCGCGACGTCGACCGTCACCACCACCACTACCCCCCCGCTATCGGTATGCTGACAACGCTGCCACGCTCGCACCTCGACACCCCACACTCCACACCCCACACTCCACACCCCACACCCCACACTCCACACCCCACACCCCAAACTCCACACCCCACACCCCACACCCCACACTCACACCCCCACAACGCAGCCTGTGTGTGCCGTACGTTGTGGTCGGAGACGAAGAGAGCCAGATGCTGCCGCAGCCGCTGTCGCGCGCCGACGGCGGAGCAGGGGGGGGAGGATCGCCGCCGCATGAGCTGCACGCGGCGCTCGCGCTGTGCCTACAGGTGGGGCGGAGAGGCGCATGCACACACACGCACGCACACGTTTCTGGATCTGGTGGTGGTGTTTGTGCATGTTTTGATTGCCGTCGTGTGTTCCGCCTCCACACGCACACATTCCATTCCATTCCATAATGTTACACGACTGCCTCCACACGCACACACACACACACACACACACACACAGGCACGCACCGCACACGCACGCCCACACGCACAGTAGTCCCTGCACCACGCGCACACACACTACCACGCTCCATCTGCTGCTCTACCCTCCCCTTCAGGCGGCGCTGGCTCTGCTCCGCGCAGGCCCGCCCCCCGACGTGCGTGCGCAGCTGCTGTCGCTCGGCGCCCGCCTGATGCGCACCGCGTCGCCTGGGGCGGAGCTCTCTGTGGCCGGCGCGTTTGTTGCGACCGTGACTGGAGCGGTGTGCGGGGGCGGCGGGGGGGGTGGGGAGGGAGAGGCGGAGGAGGGGGAGGCGGCGGTCGCCGCGCTGGCGCTCGAGCTGGCCGACGCCTGCCAGCAGCTGATGTTGCTGGCGGCGCCTCACAACGGCAGTGGCGGTGGTGGCGGTGGCGACAGTGGTGGTGGCGACGCCGCTGCGCGCCTGGCCGCGCTCCTCACGGGTGCGCTGGCATCGGCCGGCGCGCTGCCGCACGCGTGTGCGTCCGCACAGCCCGTGCGCACGCGGCTGCTGTCCCTGCTGTGCGGGGCACTGTCGCCACCACCCCCGCTGCTGCCAACCGCGGGGCCGGGGTCTGCGGCCTCGGCCGGCGGTGGGCACGCCCAGCAGCAGCCGCAGCGAGCGGTCGCTGCTGCTGCTGCTGCCGCCGTGGCGCTCGAGTGTCTGCGTGCGCAGGCGCAGGGCGCGGCCGCGGCAGAGGCGGCGGAGGCAGTGACCGCGGCAGCAGCGCAGGACGGCGGCAGCAGCGGCGGCGGCGGCGGAGGGCCCGCGTGGGTGCGCGAGTGGGTGTCGGAGCTGGGGCCGCTCGTCGCGGCGGCCACGCGGCGCGCGATCCGCGCTGCGGCTGCTGCCACAGACGCCGGCGGCGACCCGCCCTCCGCCACAGCAGCAGCAGCAGCAGCAGCGGCGGCCGCCTCTGCCCACGCGGCCGTGGCCGCGGCCGGTCTGCGCCTGCTGCTCTCCGCCGTGCCGCTCGCGCGCGCGCCCCAGGATCAGGCCTCGCTCATGGGCGTGCTCGTTGCGCTGCTCGTTGAGGCAGCCGCGCCCGCGCACCCGCAGCGCCCGTGCCCCGCGCTCTCCGACCTCGCGCTGCGCCTCATGACGGCGCTGCCGGGCAGCCCCACCGTGGGCCCGCTGTTCAGGTGCGTGCGTGTGCCTCGGTTGGTTGGTTGCGTGCCCTGTGCTGTAGTCGCTGCCTCTCTCTGGTGCACCCGCCCCCCCCCCTACACACATAATATACACGCACCGCTCCCTCCCCACCACCCACCTTGGCCCTTCCGACCCAGTCGCAACCGCTCGTGGCCGCCTTCCGCACTGTTGATGATCAGGCTTCTGACTGTGCGTGTCCCCCGTCCTTCCACCACCCACCACCACCCACCACCTCCACCACCCCCACCACCCCCTTCCTGCTTGCACCCTCAGGGACGCTGTTGCGCGCCTGCCAGCCGAGCTCAAGGCGCGTCTGCAGGGCGCGCTGCGCGACTCGTCGGCCGCTGCCCAGGCCGCCGCATCTGCTGCGTCTGCCTCGACAGCGCAGCCCTCGGCCGACCCTGCGTCTGCCGCACCGACAATCGCGCCGAGGGCGCCGACTATCCAGCTCAAGACCACGTTCGGCCTGCCGCTCGCAAAGTGACCTATGCGCAGTGTCTGCCGTGCCTGGCAAAGTGAATCAGGTGCCTGACCTTGATGTCTATATCTGGCCGTGGAGTGTGCGCTGAATCGGGTGCTTGTGAGGGAGTGCACATGTGGAGGTCAGAAGGAAAGGGCTGCTCTAGATGGAGCACGTTTCGCATGCACATTTCAACGTGATGTTGGCCAGAGTGCGAGTTCCAACCAGGGGCACCGTTATCTGGCTATAACAAGGGTTGTTGCCTGTTCAAAAATGAACTCCTGCCTTGCTAACTCCTGACACTTCAGTTCTCGGTTTTTGCATGCAAAAAAGGTGCTACCTACACCAGTAAGCCGCCGTCGTGGCATGGCACCCTAGGTACGGGCACTGCTGGCGGTGAAACAATCAAAAATTTGGCATCGGGGCTGCTGCGCCACCCGGCATACACGTCAAAGGTCGCCGTCACCACTTCGCCCTGACCGACCTCCGTGTCAGACGGAGGCGCCTCGCCGTTGGCGCCAGCGTCGGCTGCGGCGGATGCTGACGTGGCATTGCTATAGCGGTGAAACCATCAAAAAATCGGCATCGGGGCTGCTGCGGCTGCGCCTCCCGGCATACACGTCGAAGATCGCCGTCACCACCTCGCCCTCGCCGACCTCCGTGTCAGTCGTAGGCGCCTCGCCGTCGGCGCCAGCGTCGGCGGAAGATGCTGACGTGGCAGGCGCAGGTGCGTCGGACGACTTGGTGCGACGGTACGCGGCAGCCGCAAGCGCCGCAGCCTTCAGACGCGCGCTGCCAGTCGCGCCCGCGTCGGGCTCTACCCGGCCGCTGCTCGCAGCGCGCTGGCTGCGTCCCAGCGCTGCTGCTGCTACTGCGGCTGCTGGCGTGAGCGGTGCCTGTGCTGCTGCTGCGTCGTTCGTCGCCGGCGCTTGCGAGGCAGCCTCGTGAAGCCCAGCGTACACACCCGACACGCCGCCACCGGGCGCGCTGCCGACGGTGGCGCCGGGCGCGCGCGGCACTTGCGACACTGCTGCTGCTGCTGCTGGCGTCGCGGCGTCGCCGTCTCTGACCATATCGGCAAAGCCCAGTCGCGCCATCCAGCCGTCGCCTGCGCTGCCGCTGCCGCTGCTGCTGGCCGCGCCGCCGACACGGGCGCGCGCTCCCTTGTACGCCTTGGCGCGAAGGTACGTGCCCGTGGCGGACACACGCGCGCCGTCGTCGCCGTTGCAGCTGCGAGCAGACGATCCGGGTGCGCCTGTGTGCACGCGATGTTGTGTGTTTGTGTGTGGATGTGCAGTGTGGGTGTTTGAGTGTGTGGAACGTGGGTATGGTGTGAACGCGCGTGCGTGCGTGAATCGTGTGACGTGTCTGTGCCTTGTGCGTGCGTGGCACAGAGCGGACGGCAGAGCCTGGTGGAGCATGCCGTCGTACAAGGGGGCCTCACCCGATCCCGCGCTTTTTCGTTGCCGCCCGTCTTCGCTGCGCCCCTGCTGCGCGAGTGCCACGCGTGTGTGCAGCCGCGGCGACTCGTACGACAGACGCCGCCGCAGCTCCTCGAATCGATGCAGCAGACTGGCCACTTCGCCCGCTGTGCTGGCAGTGGCGCCGCTCGTGGTGATGGTGGCGCTTTTGCTGTTGCTGCTGCCTTTGCTGCTAGCTGAGGCGATGCCGCTGCTGCTTGGCAGCGTCGCGGGCGGCGGCAGCGCACTGAGCTCTTGCAGCCGACGCTGCGTTGCCCGGTAGTCGCGCAGCACCTCACGGAAGTCGGCGAGCATGGCCTGCGCAGTTGCAGCGCACCAGAACCAGCCGAGGGTGAGAGTTGTGTGCATGCGTGCATGCGCCATGCAGGGGCACAATGCGGTTGGCCCCTCCTCTCCCCCTGCCGCCACCTGCACGTCCTCCGGCAGCTCAGCCATCGCTGCATTGACTCCGCCACGGTGCGCCTCGTCTGCAGTCACCCGCGCTCTCTCCAGAGCGCTCTGTTTGTGGGGCTTGGAGGGTGTGCTCGCAGCACCGTGTGCCGTTGTGGCATCGACCCCGGTATCGCTGTGTGCCACGAAAGCTCGAACACGTTGGCAGCGAGCCGACGGCGCAGGGCAACGAGACAACCGAGTGCCAGCGCCAGTGCTGTGAGGTGTGCTGACGGTCATGCCCAGTTGCGTTTGCATTCTGACGTGCAACCTGTGTATGGCCAGCCAGATAATTCGAGCGTTTTGACGTGTGTGCGTGCAGCAACGGTGGGGCATGCAGCGTGCATGGTAGCCTCCCAACATTCCCATACCTCGACTCAGGCCCGAATCGTGGGCTACGAGGCTACAACACAGTTAAGACAGAAGACAGAAACTACTGGCGTACGCACCAGAAATTTGAGGCCATTGCGTTATGGCTAGTTTAATGACCGATTTAATATTAATCAATCAATCGGGGGTCCCTAAACCGCACCCCTCCGCTTTAAATAGCAGCGTCGCGAAACAGGCTAGCATTTCGTCGCTGGGATCCGGAACTGGTGCATCAAACCCTAAACCCTCCCCTCACTGTGAGCCCCTTCCCACCCAGCCAAAATCAGGTTACCGTTTTTCGTCTAGACTTTGCCTGCATAAATGATATATATTCCACACAGGATTACAGGCGTGTCGGTCGCCAGGACAGGAGATCCCAAGCAACGTCCATGCAGCATTCTCAAGCATGCCAGCATGCAGCATGCCAGAATGCAGCAGATTTCATTTATCAATGACGATCAGGGGTCCCGCAGTGATATGGGCTCCCCTCCCCTGCACAGCCAGAAAGCCGGTGTCGCAAAAAAATGTGGTCAACGGGGTTCTCACCCCGTTCCTCAAAGAAGCGCCAGCTAGTGAAGCAATGACTGCAAACCAGCCCTCCGTCTACGTTTGAGCCAACCTGGGCCTGCTCCGGGGTGCCCATAACCCGCGCGCGCGCCCACAGCACGCGCGGTGCCGATCCCTCTGGCGCCCCTAGCTATAGCTATAGGCCTGCCGCTGCTCCCCTGCAAGAAGCGTCGGCCCTCGCCCGAGCCCGAGGAGGCTGCTGAGCCAGGGGCAGCGCCACAGGCCGCCTAGAGGTTTGGCCAGAACAACGGCAACAGGGCTGCTGAGGGCGCGCAAGCCATATGGGGAGGCGGTAGCGGCGGCAGAGGTGGAGGGGGTAGAAGAGAGTAGTGTTACACATCCACTGCCTGCGGTCACAATCAGTTCCAAAGTTCCAGCGGGACTTTCAGACAGCAGGCACAAGGCCCACCAAAAGGTCAAGCTACAAAAGTAGCCCACAGTAGCGCCACCCACACTAGGTGGTGGGCGCCAAGCACGCAGCACCGCAAGCCAGGCACCACACTCAGCCCTGAAGCAGCCAGAGGCAGACCCCAGGTATAACCCCAGGTATAAGGGGGTGGTCGCGAACCACATGGGCGTCGGCTACATCACGTGGCTTGTGACTGGCCACAAAGCCTCCAGTTGCCCCAACTTTGAGCGGTTGGCCAAGCTGGCGGTCATCATGATGCCCGCGTCGGTGGAGGACGAGCAGCTGTTTAGCAAGCGCAACTTCGGTGAACAAGAGCAAGTTGCCCAACTGGCTGCAGAATCCGCACCTGTCCGATGCGCCGCGGCTGTTCTTCTTCTCGAACACCTTTGACGTACTGACCTGCCCCTATGCCGCGGCCCTCGAGGTAGAAGGAGCGGCGGCGGTCGAGGGCGCGTACAGAAGGTCTCGTGGCTAGGCAGAGGGGATCTGGTCTGCCACCGTATGTGTGTGTGAGAGAGAGAGAGTCTGTCAACATGTTACCGGAAATGCGTGATTTCCCCTGGCAATTTAGTGCCCCCCAGAAGTGTGAAAATTGGTAAATTAATTGTCCTGAAAAGGACAACACTGCTCGTTAGGCAGCTTCCTGAATCCAACGCCCCAAGGGTGCTAACTGAAAAATGCAAACTGAATGCCAACAACTGGGCCTCAATATCTAGGGTCAGTCTACAGCCACACACTGCGGGCCCCCGGACGTGCGAGATCCCTTTGATGGGAACGGCAGTCGAGGCGCGAGGCAGGGGCGCCTTGCCACTCCAATGTGTGTAGCACACTGTCCACTTTGATTCACGCCACTTTGAGCTTGGTGGCACGGCTCACAACAGGTGGGGTGGAGGTGGCCCACCAAACAGCGACGTGGACAGCAATGAGGAGAGCCCCGCGCAGGCAGATGTCGGCCAGCGCCTGGTCAGGGCTCAGCGTCTGGCCGCAGCACGCGAGCGCATGCCAAAAGAGCAGGCAAACGCTCGGCAGCTCGACGAACAGCGCGAACGCGGCGCCCAGGGTTGGCGACCGCGGCCGCTCAAACCAAGACCAGGCGAGCAGCAGGCCAATGTCACCGCCGTACTTGAGGTGATGAGGTGCCTTGGGGATTGGGTTGATGCCACTCGCGACTGCTGCAATGCAGAGCAGCACCCTGTAGATGCGGCCGGCGGCGCAGGCGTCGAGGCCGCGCAGCACATGCGGCAGGCTCGAAAAGACTCGTGTGTTGTCCGCCAGGATTTCGAGGCCGTACGGCACGCAAAGGAGCGCCATGCTGAGCGCAGCGACTCGCTCGCCCTCCATGAGAAACCCTGCCAGCTTGATGGCACAAACAATGAAGACGACCCGGCACCACAGCGGCGGTGGGCGGTTGTAGGGCGGGCAGTCTGCGGCCGCATCTGCCGTGGTCCCGACGGGGCTGCTGCTGCTCGGCGAGGCCTCCAGCACTGTCTCGCCAGCGTCCAGCTCACGCAGCGAGCCGTCCAGCTCACGCAGACAGCC
Organism: Chlamydomonas sp. UWO 241; assembly: GCA_016618255.1. Taxonomy (NCBI): domain Eukaryota; kingdom Viridiplantae; phylum Chlorophyta; class Chlorophyceae; order Chlamydomonadales; family Chlamydomonadaceae; genus Chlamydomonas; species Chlamydomonas priscui. The sequence continues at coordinate 326,490 of VFSX01000103.1, read as the reverse complement.
GTCCAGCAGCGCTCGCAGGGCCGGCAGGGCAGGGCGGCTCGCGCTCTCCGCCGCCATCAGGGCGAGCACGATGCGACGCAACACCGCAGCATCGCCAGCTGAACGCACGCTCGGACCGCACAGGAGCACACCCAGGTCGTGCGCCACGGCATGCAGGGCGTCTGCGGGAATTCGCGCACGCAGCAGCTCTGCCACCACCGGAACTGTGGATGCAGGCAGCAGGGCCACGGAATCCGCGGCAAGCAGGGCGTCGCCGTCGACCAGCTGCGCGATGAACATGCCGTGGGATGGGCGCGGCCCGAGGTCGACGTCGATGTCGATCAGGCCCGGGGGGTTGCCGCGTGCGCGCGCGGCTGCCTGCAATGCAGCTACGCTCGCACGCACGAGTGGAGTGCGCGGTGCAGATGCGCCCGACGGCACCCAGGTCACCACGAGCTCTGGGTCGTTTCCGAGCGCGAGTGCGAGCAGCGCTGTCGCAAACTGCAGGTGCACGCTGCTGCTGCCGCCGGCCGGCACCGCCAGCAACGCGCACGTGACGGACAGCAGCGGCACGCCTGGCAGGGGCGTGGGCGCAGAACGTGGAGGAGCCTTGGTAAAGCGCCCGCCCGCTGTGACGAACGCCAGCTCCATCGGAGCCGCGCCGCCGCCGCCGCCGAGCTGCAGCACAGCGGCGTCCCCGTCGAGCACGTGTGCGCCCTCGGGCATCAGCTCCCCCAGCAGCTCAGACGTGAGCACCGCCTGCAGCATCTCAGCCTCTGCCTCGCCACCCTCGGAGCCGTCCACAATCATTTTCCCGTGCACCACGACGCAGCCCGCGCCCACATTCAGCGTCACGAATCGCAGCGACACCGGCGCTCCGGCCAGCGCGCTGGCCCGCTCACTGACCTTGCGCTCGGCCCGTGCGCGCAGGACCGCGAGACCCTCAGGCGTGGCGAGGCGCGGGTGGTCGGCCAGGTGCAGCGAGGGAAACTTGGCGGTGAAGGGCACCGACTGGCTCATGAGAACAGAGGTGTACTGCAGTCCGGCGCCATCAGGCGTGGATGTGGTGGGCGCCACCGGCGGTACGGCTGCACGCGCCGTGGCGGTGTTGGCACGCGAGTCAGTGGCTGCGGCGGGAGCGACGGAGGGGTCGGTGGCGGCGTTGTTGACGGGAGCATGGGCACGCGCGTCGGCGCCGGACGGCGCTGCGTTGGTGGGGGCAGCGGTGGGCTGGGTCGCCTGTCCGTCTGTCGCTGCCTTGCCGCCCCCTGCGCCAGCGGGGGCGGCCTTGGGCGTGAGCAGCAGCAGCAGCAGCAGCGCGGCGACCTCTGTCGCGGCGACGATCGCCAGCTCGGTCCGCAGTACCGCGTCCATGTGGAAGCCAGGACCAAAGGTGGCCTGGGCCTCGAGCACGGCGCTGAGGAGGAGGTGGCTGGCGACGCTCGCGCACGTCTGGAGGCCTGCCATCGCACGCCTGGAGGGCCCGCGCTCGGTGCTGAGCAGGATGGCCACGATCTGCGCACGCAATGCAGCATTGTAGGCGCGAGGTCACGATGTATGTGAGCCTCACAGGCTGTGTGTGTGCGCGGGGAACGGGGGGGGGGGGGGCGTGGGCCTCAGCTGGGCAATAAGCACGAGCGCGTGCTCTTGTGCACCTCCCACCCTGGCCAGCGTGCCCCCCCCCCCTTGCACCCGCACGGAGGTCGCAACAGACCTTGTAAGCTGCGAGGATGAGCTGCACGTGCACGTGTGCGCCGTGGAACGCCACTTTGCTGCCAGAGAGGTGTAGGAACGAGATCATCGCGGGCTTGGGGGCGAGTGCGAGCGCGCCCGTCTTCAGCCTCGACCACGCAAGCTCTGCTGCGACAGCCACAGCAAGGGCGCACCTAGCCCACGCTGACGGGAGCAGGCAGTGCGCCTGAAGCGAGTACCGGGGGGAGAGCGTGAGGGCGAGCCCCACGGCGTTTGCAAGGCACAGCGCGATGGTGTCTGCTGTGCCGAACGAATAGACAGCCCAGCAGCCCCAGCACACGCCCGCTGACATGATCGCAGCGTCCATGAGCCTCAGCCAGCCTGGGCATGGTGCGCGCGCCATGGCAGGCTGCACCAAGGGCTGCATCTCGCTGTCTGCCTGCGGCAGCGTGGCGGCATGGATTGGGGAGTGAGATGCGGTCACGGTGGCACACAGGCGCTGCACACAGCCTCAACAAGCCCGCACGGAGGGGCTGGTGGAACCAGCTTTGATGGAGTGGCTTGTAGTGGACACTTCACTTCACACAGTGTGTCACACACACACACACACACACACACATGCAAGCTGTAACGCAACGGTTTGGCCTCCGCGGCCGCGCAATTCATCAGCGCGCATGCAGGCCTGCAGGCAACACCCCATGCATGGCGTGGCTGGGTGCGTGTGTGCGTCACGCAGCCGGCCTGCCCCGGTAGTCGGCCAGCAACGACCGACAGCCCGCGCGTGGCTGCGGTGCCACGCCCATGCACGCAGAGAGGGGGGATACAGATGGATACTCACTGAGTTCCTGTTCTGAAAACACGCACACTGTGGCACGCCCCGCCAGATGGCCAGTAGCCGACTGCTTTTTCTTTCGAGGGTGGTTTGTCGTGGCTACGCAGTGTTGGCAGTTGGAAAGGTGTAGTGGTATGAACAACTCTGAACTGAAGCAAAATTGCTGTGGCCGAAACAGGGAGTTTGAAATGGAGAACGCCACCATTCAGATGTCGAGCTGTGACTGCTTGGGTTAAAATGTCAAACCAAAATTGTACTGCATACGTACTGTATGTGTACTGTGGCGTCTGACGCCGTGGCCGACACTGTCGTGCGCTGGCGCCACGAGCTGCGCCGCTGCGTGGACTCGACTGCAGTCTTCGCCGTCCTCAGTGACCGCGAAGAGGCGCAGCACCAGGCGCTGTGGCCCGCTTTCCTCGCCGCCAAGGTTGCGGGGAAGCGGGCGCAGTTCCACCGCGCGCGCCTCGTCGTTGACGGCGAGCGGGTGCCTGCACCTGCTTGCTAGATGGCATTCCCTCTGGGGGTGTTTTTGAAGGGGAGGTGGCGCCACACGCGTGCGGTGGCGGGTGCGGTGTGGTCGCTGAGTAGAGTGCTGCGGCGGGTGTGCTACTAGCCCCGCTTCCGGTGGTCTGGGGGAGGGCTTTTTGGTCCCTTCATGGTTTTATACCTTGGGTCCGCCCTCTGGCCATTTGAGGGGCTGGGTGTGCAGCCTGCACAGTGGTGCTGCTTGCTTGGCGCCCGCCACCAAGTGTGGATGGCGTTACCGTGGGCTACTTGTAGCTTTGACCTTTTGTGGGCCTTGAGCCTTGTTTCTCTAAGTCCCACTGGAGCTTTGAAACCGTACGTGTGACCGCCAGAAGTGGATTGTAAAACTCTCATCATCATCGTACTGTAGCAGGCGCGCACGCTCCCTGATTATGAAGTTGTTTTACAATCCACTGCCGGCGGTCACACGTTCGATTCCAAAGCTCCAGCGGGACTTAAAAGAGCAGGCACGAGGCCCACCAAAAAGGTAAAGCTACTAAAGCAGCCCACGGTAGCGCCAACCACGTCGTGGCGGGCACCAAGCAGCACCACAGTGCAGGCTCCACACCCAACCCCTCCAGTGGCCGGAGGGCGGGCCCAAGGTATAAAAACCATGAAGGGACCAGAAAGCCCTCCCCCAAACCACTGGAAGCGGGGCTGGTAGCACACCCGCCGCAGCAGTCTACTCAGCGACCACACCGCACCCGCCACTGCGCGCGTGTGGCGCCACCTCCCCTTCAACACACCCCCAGAGGGGATGCCAACTAGCAAACAGGTGCAGCCACCCGCTCGCCGTCAACCACGAGGCGCGCGCGGTGGAACTGCGCCCGCTTGCCCGCAGCCTTGGCGGCGAGGAAAGCGGGCCACAGCGCCCGGTGCCGCGCCTTATCGCGGTCACTGAGCACGTCGGAGACCGCAACCTGCGCCTGGCGCAGCTTCCAGCACCAGCGCACGACGCTGTCTGCCACGGCACCAGACGCCACGGTGAAGAGCACACGCAGCACGCCGCCCCCGCGCGGCTCCCTGATGCGCTGGCTGGATTGTAAAGGCTGGTATGTAAAAACTGGTATGTAAAGATTTGTAATCATTCATGGCCAAGCACGCCAATACCGCCAAGCCTGATGTCAAACTGTTTCTCGCATGGACCGCATCCAGACGTCACGCGAGAGGTCCCCCCTAGGACCCCGTGCCAAGGGTCGGAGGGGGGCGGACACGCACACGCAGCCAGCCGGATCGTTACAGAGGAAATATCTGCACACGCACTCACACACGCGCGTGCAGGCGCACTCCAAGATCGCTGTCGACTTAGATTGCGGCATGAACGCCGTCACCACAGTGCGCCTCGCGGAGACCGTCCTACACAGCCGTCCTACCGCTGCCGGTGCGGTCGCCAGCCTCATCAAGACGGACCTTATCTTCGAGCGCTACAAGGGCGTCTCCAAGCCGCCCGACGAGCCCAACAGGGACATTCAGCCCCTCGCAGCGCTGGTAGGTTCTCCTACCTCCTACCTCAGCAGCCCCGGGGCCAAAAGCCCGCCTATATCTGACTGGACGGGCTCGGCCCTGGCTTGGCCTGTTACATTTCAAATCTCTGCAGATCTCAAATCTCAAATCTCTGCAACCCTCTCGCACGAGCTCGCACTCTACCACCACATGCCGACGGTGGCAGCGCAGGTAGGAGTTCCTTTTGCCTCATGGCTCAGCAGCACAAGGGCTGACGGTCTGCCTGCAACCCTCTCGCACAAGCTTGCACTCTACCATCACAGACCACCCGCACCGAAACCACGTTCCACAGGCCCAGAATCCGGAGCTGTTGTCGTCACCCTACCAGATTCTGCGGGTGTTGTGCTTGAGCAGTGCAGGGGCTTTGCAGGTGTTGTGCTTGTTACCACGTAGTGCACACGCAGTGCATGTGCACTGCATGTGCAGTGCTGGTGGGAGTAGTGCTCATGCACACTCCGACCGATTCTGCAGCACATTGGATTGGTTCGGTTGCATGGATGCGTTTGCATGCATGCAATGAAGGGAAGACCTGTGGAACCACCTGTCTGGCTTGGAAGCTATGAAGAAGTTGGGGGGGGGGCCTGCCGCAGCCCTTGCACTGCACGTACTGCGCCTGTTACATCTTGAACTCATGTTCTACACACGCACAGCTCGTGCACAGTCGGCACACGTGCACAGCTCCTGCACTGCACCTGAAGTGTGCATGCTATTCACGTCACCACAATTAATGCACGTAGCAATGCTCATGTTCTACACTCGCACAGCTCGAGCACAGCAGGCACACGCGCACAACACGTGCACAGCATGTGCACAGCGCATGTTTTAGATGTAACAGGCACTACACTTGCACTGCAGGTGCAATGCATGTGCAGTGCAGCCTCAAAATCTGGTAGGGTCACACAGAACACTGTGCACGTCGTGCGCCACCTGAAGAGGCCGGGGGAGACCTACAGCAACCTCCCGTCCACCCATGGTGTCTCATCAGTTCAGTGATTTCCTTTTCGGCTCTGCACAGCCATTTGGCTGTATTCCGGCTGCACTTTGACCTTGAACACAGCTCAATCCATTAAGTGGATTGGTAGTCTGACGAGCCCGCCAGGCAGAGCTCGTCAAGAGCTTTCAAATTACCTATTATGAGGGTAAACAGTCAACAGGAGGTCAACTGTCAACATGGTAAAGCAGATTCCGGCTGTGGAATAAGTTACTGAAAATCTTGGAAATAAAATTACTGCATCAGTTTGAAACCTACATCGTGCACAAGCAGGAGCCTGGTGCTCTGCTGCACGGTGCTTGCCGCCGCTATAAGCGCTGCCATGCTTGCCGAGTGTTGAGCGATGCACCAGAGCCCTGGAGCCCACCCTCTCTCCAAGCCATCCCCGCTCCCCTCCTCTTTCCGTGTCCCCTCTCTGTTCCCACCCACCCACCCTTCCACCACCCACCCCTCTGCTCCCTCCCACCCACCCACCCACCCATCCACCCCTCTCCGCTCCCACCCAACTACCCACGCACCCATCGCTGCGCTGCCAAGGCGGCCTCATAACAGATGACATGACCGGCGCCGACGGGTTTGCACACCTGGCGGCCGCTGCGCTCGCAGGCATTACTGTGTGGCAAGCAGCAGGTATGGGCAGGGCGCGACGCTGCCTGGAAGGAGGGTGAGCCCTTCACGCACTCACACACACACACACACACACACACACGCGTGTAGGAGCGCGCGATTATCGCTGCCGGCATCGAGCACGGCCTGCGCGACCAGCGCATCGACCCCGCGGACGCCAAGGTGCACATCGCGAAGAGCATCATCCAGGTCCGCCCTGCCTCAGCGGCCTCCGGCATCCCAAAGACCGACATTGTGTTCGAGCGCTGCAAGGGCGTCTCCAAGCCGCCCGACGAGCCCAACAGGGGCATGCCGACGCTCGCAGCGCAGGTGGGTCGTATGGAGGCCGTAGACCGGTCCCAGCAGCCCTAGGGCGGCAGGTGATCTGTCACCTCTCTGTCTCGCTCTGTCTCTCTCCTCTCTCTCTGTCACTTTGTCTGTACTCTCTGTCTCTCTCTGTCTCTCTGTCTCTCTTTCTATCTGTCTCTCTGTCTCTCTGTCTCTCTGTCTCTCTGTCTCTCTGTCTCTCTGTCTCTCTCTGTCTCTCTGTCTCTCTGTCTCTCTCTGTGTCTCTCTGTCTCTCTGTCTCTCTGTCTCTCTGTCTCTCTCTCTCTGTCTCTCTGTCTCTCTGTCTCTCTGTCTCTCTGTCTCCTAGCGTCTCTGCCTCTCTGTATGCCTGTCTCTTTCTCTCTCGCTCTCTCTCCCTCTCACCTGGCCCGCAGACAGTCACGCCACACTCCAAACCTCGTGTCGCATGGCCCAGACGCTTCAGGTATGTCGGCCTGTAACCCCATTTCTCTCTCCCTCTGGCTTCACAGGCCGTGCGCCACGTCAAGGGCCTAGGCGCGGTGGGCGGCTACTCAAACCTTCCGTCCCCCGCGGCCGCCCACCACCTCGAGCGCTACGCCCTGCTCAAGCACGATGAGCTGCGCTGCCAGCACGGTGGGTGCCTTGCTAAGTCAGCAGCAGGCGCAACAACAACCATACACGCCCTCGGTAACATTTTCATTGACAATGTCCTCACTCTAAGCATCGGAAATTGGGCGTCCGACTCTTCCACAGCCGCTATTACCCCGCTGTTACCCGGGGCGACAGGGTCTGCACCTCAAACCGCAGCTCGGCTGCCTTTCACTCTGAGATTGAGTAAGGGAGGAGATCGCTGGCGGGCATGGAGGAGATTGCTGGCGGGCATAGAGGATTAGATTGACGTTTGCTGCCGCTACGGTGGAGGTCTAGGGGGCGTGATCCCGCGGACCTGTGAACCCCGGCCGTGCCCCCACGGGGAGGAGTCAGATCTGGGGGCCGAGTGCCCTGTCTAGGTCCAGCCCCGACCCACTAGCCCCCCACCACTAGTAGCCAGCTACCCGTCTGTAGTGCTCAGGCGATATTCGCCGAGCAAGGTCGAATACGCTGCCTGTTAGGTGCGTCGCACACGACTGTAAAATCCATCATCATCACCATCAAGGGCAACCGGGACAGCGGCTGTGGGCCACCAACATATTTTGTGTACTCAACCTTCCTCAGCTCCCACACTTCTTGCCCCTTCAGGCCACGGCAAGAAAGGCATGACTGGCCACGACAGCTTTGCGTGCTTGGTGCCCGCCATGCTCGCGGGCATCGCCGGCAACCAGCCGGTAGGGGCAGGGCGGGACGCTGCCTGGAGGGTGGGCCCTCTTCCCGCACGCGCGCGCGCATACACGCACACACGCACACACGCACACACACAGACACGCATGCGCACGCACACATGCACACACACATGCACATGCACACACACACACACACACACACACATACACACACACACACACACGCACTCTCACGCACGCTTGCTTGCTCGCTCGCTCGCTCGCGCCTCTGTGCACCTCCACGCAACGCAGGTGACCAAGCAGCAGGAAGCAGCTCTGAAGGCGGCCGGCGTGCATGGCAACCCGGAGTACGAGCGGGCCGCCGCGCGCGAGCTCAAGAACATGACAGCTCTCTGGGATGTTGAAGCTCTAGAAGAAAGGTTGGTGATTGTGAATGTCAGGAGCCCCGCCTCGCTCTTGATTGTCCTCTCCATCCAAAGCTCAGCTTATGAGACGTCTAAAGTGTGGAAGCCTGGGGATTCCATACTTACACTAACTTGGAGCATCCTTAGAGGCTTGGCTCAGGGTAAGGTTTGTGACAATATGAGTGGAGGAGGGGAGGCTCGTGCGTGACGGGAGCAGTGGCGGCGGGGTGCAGATTGCCGAGGGGGGGCGGCGGTCGTTGCGCCGCCACGCAGCCGGAGAGGCAGGCTGGTTTTGGGAAGTTTTTTTTGGCACCGTGTTATTTATCAGGGCGCCTCGTTGCTGAATTGCTGCACAGAGGCTCGGCGCCCGCGGGGGAGAGTCAAGACACGTCTTGCTGACGCCCTGACGTGTAAGTTTAGGGCTTAAATCACGCCCCGGGGTCCTCAGGGCGCGAACGTGTAAAACCTGTAAAACCTGTGCCTGGATCTATTGAAGGAATCCTTCGTCGGTGGGCTTCCTCGACGGAACCAAACACACACGCACATGGACACACACACACACACATGCACATGCACCCTATGCCACACAAACACAAACATACGCACACGCACATGCACCCAGGAGTACAAGGTCAATTCGCTGAAGCTGCTGGGTGCACCGCTTCTCATGGCCGACGTCGGAGGACCCTGAGGGGGACAACAAGCTCGAGAGGTATGTGCCCCCCGGCCAGTTTGTTGCACACACTATACGAACGGCAAGCCTCGGAGCAACTTTTGCAGGGACAGTTCCCGAGTAACGAAATTACTCGAAATTGGCTGCAGCAGAAGACAAAGAGGTGTCTGTCCACCCTGATCCTGGCGTCCCCTCACCGCCCCGCCGCCTGACGCCAGCAAAAGTACGTTCGCCTAGGCCTAGCGTAGGTAAGAGGAAGGGGGGTAAATTATCAATGGGGTAAATAATCGATTTTGTGGATGCGAGAGCTTCCCACAGCCGCCATGCTGCTTGCATCCGCCCCCCCTTCGAGACTTAAGTTGACCATGGTATGGAGCAGCCATATCCCAGGTCTCAGCCCGAGCGGCCCCTGCCTCTGGCTGGGACAGGGATTGTAAATTCGAACCTCTCATGCACACGTCTGAGGCCCACCACTCCCTAACAGTAGCATCGACTCGCAGGCCCTGTAAAATTTGACAGACGCACTGCCACACTCGCCCCCGCATCCGCGCGCCCCCCTCGTGGCGTTTCCTGACCCCTCCCCGCGCCTACAACCCTTTCAACACACCCCGCATCGATCCATCTGGGTTTGGGGCCACTTGGCTAGCCGGCGGGAGCGGTAGTCTATCGACCGGGAGGCGGCGGTACTCTAGTACTTCAGTGTGCTGGAGTATCGGCGGGTGTCTCGAGTAGAAGAGTAGCCTGCTTAGCTGGAAACCCTGTGTTACTTGTTTTGGGGCGGGTGAATTTTGACCTTGGGCAACCCTACAGGGACATCAGTGACTGTTGCGACAGGAGCCGATACAACGGACTGCGCCGCTGCAGCACTCCCCGGCCTTGCCCCACCCCCCACCCCAAGGACATCACTCTGCAGCAGCAGTAACGATTAAAGTAGCTGTTACAGTGACTGTGACAGTAGCATCAGCTCTCCAGCAGAGACATCGGCAACTCCGCAAGGTTAGCAGAAGTGGTAACAGTCGCAACAGGTTGCGCCAACGCGACGCCCCGCAACGCAACAGCTGCCGCAGCCTGCCTCGCTGTGCAGTTGTCTGACGTGCGTCGTGGTGATGATGATGATGGATTTGACAGTCTATGGGTGACACCAGTAACAATGCATTAGACCTGTGTCGGCGCTAGCGCCCGACCCCTAAATTCATTTTCAAGATGAAAATGGCTGGCTACCTGCTAGGGGCGAGAGTAACCCCCCATATGCGCGCACGCACTGGACCTAGACAAGGCACTAGGCCCCCAGATCCACCCTATACCACCCATTCATAGAGGCGCACAGCAGTCGGTTGGTTTCGGTCATAAGCGACGCTTGCCTTGCCTTTTGAATGACAGGTTCCTCGATTGCATCATGCGGGCGTACGGCCGGAAGATTACCCTGGAGCGCTGGGATGAGCTGGAAGGCGAGATGTCCTAACTGACGCTTGCCTTGCCTTTTCAATGACAGGTTCCTGGACTGCATCATGAGGGCGTACGGCCGGAAGATCACCTTCGAGCGCTGGGATGAGCTCGAAGGCGAGATGTCCGACGCGGCTAAGCGCTCGCGCTCTGTGAGCAGGCTGATGAGCCAGCGGTCGTCCAGCATGATCAAGGCCGAGTGGTCGGGCAACCAGGAGGGCAGCCAGGAGCTGCAGGTGACGGACGTGGAGCAGCAGGCGCTGCCCCGCCGCGGCTGAAAGCATTGCTGCCATGGCGGGACGGCGCTGGTATGCGGTGGACAGGCTGGCGCAGGCAAGCAGGTGCCTGGTATTGATCAAGGCAGCATGGGTGGGCACGGAGGGTGACCACCGGTCCGGTTGTGATGCCACGCATTGCCATGGAGGGGCAGTGCTGGTGTGCGGTGCACAGGCTGGTGCATGCAAGCAGGCGCCTGGTATTGATCCAGGCGACATGGGCGGGCACGGAGGGTGACCACCGGTCCGGTTGTGATGCCATGCATCACCTGAGATGACGTTTTTTTCGAATTGGGAGGGCTTGGCACAAGACACAGTGCAAGTAGCTAGGGAGAAGCTCCACGCACAGTTACTCAAGTTATTATTGTCACGTTTCTATTTATATCTTCAAGGTCCTTTTTCTATTTCTCGGATCTGGGGTTCAACGTCACAGGTTGAGAACCCTGCAAGCTGGTTGAAATCCCAGTTAGAAACCGCCTTGAAACGTTGGAAGCTGAGGCTGGCTTTGCCTCTGGCTTTCTTTTCACATGCGCACACCTCCAACAAGAGCTCATGCCGCTGCAGTAGGAGACCTGGGTTTGCGCCCACATTCTTTGCAGAGTAGCCAGCCATCTCAGCAAGGTGCTAAGTAGGATCTATGCGCCGAGCACGGTCATATACGCCTTGAGTAAGAGGTATTCCTAGGTTTTACAGGTTTTACACATACGCGGTGGACCCCGGGGCGTGATTTAAGGCCTACACTACACGTCTGGGGGGCTCCACTAGGAGAGCCCGCAAGGCCACGCAGAGCGCCAGCCTACAAGGGAGTCAAAAAGAGGTACTCCTAACTAAAACATCATAAAAAATAATTTCTCAAGTTGCTTTTTATCAAGTTACTCTTCCCGACGCGGCATTTGTGCACGCCCACAATCGGGTGGAGGGCTCTTTCGGTGCAACTTTACCTCTTGTATCCCCTACCTTGTAGCAGGTATGAATGTAAGGGCCCCTAGGTAAGAGGTGACGCAGCAGAGTCACCAAGGACTACGCCGGACGCAACAGCGCGCTGGCAGGCGACTGTTTGGTGGCTGTCGCCCCTAAATGATTGACGATTGTCAGGGTACTAGGACTAGAAGCTGCCTCTCCTGGACTCAGCTGGTGCCGTAGATATTGATAGGGCTAAGCCAATCGTATTGGCTGCAGATATGCTGGAAATGCACTTCGTGCCGTTGATGGCAATTAACGCGCAGCAGAAACACAACTGACTCGATTAGAGGTTGCCCACTCAACTGCCTTCGTCGCATTCTGGGTGTGCGCCTGGTCGACCGGCACAGATTAACTTATATTCGGCAGGCGTGCGACACTGAGCCAATTGAGAGCCTTGTGGCAAAGCGATCAGTGCAGTGGCTAGGCCATGTGATGGGCATGCCGGCTTCTCGTCTTCCTCGTACGACTTTTGCCTGCACAATGGATGTGGCTCGGCAGTAAGGCCGGCCTCCAGCCTCCTCCCGACACTATTTTCTTAAGCCACTGATTCAGCAGCTAGGCGAAACTAGTGGCACTCGTTCTGATTGGAAGACTTTTTCGGACACGGCGTTTGAGCGTGGTCAGGAAAGGGTCGGGTGGAGAGCCGTGGTGTACGGTCCGGTGGCCCCTCAGGCGCCGGCCCCTCCACCACGATGTCAAGTAGATTGGCAAGCGCCACTTGACCCCCTATCCCCTAGAAGCAGTTGAGACGTATTTTGGAGGCGTCGCACAATAGCTCTCCTTTTTGCTCTGGGACTACACGTTGGCAGGCAGCCGGCTGGTGGCTACCGCCCCTCACAAGTAATTGTTAGGGACAGAACTGGACTTGGGTCTAGGCGGTGGTACTAGGACTAGAGGCAGTCTTTGCTGAAAAGCCGATGTTACTGTAACTGTAACGCGCAGCGTAGCGCAGTGCACCACATGGCCTTGCATGGTGCTCCATACCCCGCCTGCCGGCTGCTAGTGAGGAGCTACAACCCTGGTTGCAAAGTGAACACAGTGCACGCCGTACGCACACGCGACAACGCACGCACTTGAAGCAGCCCACGATCACCCGCTCATCTTCCAGCGACCAAGAACCACACACACCTCGCCCCGGTCAACATGGCCGCGTTCACACGGCCGGGCAACTTCCGGAGCAGGCTGTGACCGCGGTAGACTTCTGCTCTGGAGCCACATGGGCGCACTCTGCAGAGCGATGGCTCCTCCTCCCGCAGGTATGATGGTTCCTCCTCCTGATGACATGATGGCTCCTCCTCCTGATGGCATGATGGCTCCTCCTCCTGATGGCATGGTGGCTCCCCCTCCTGATGGCATGATGGTTCCTCCTCCTGATGGCATGATGGCTCCCCCTCCTGATGGCATGATGGCTCCTCCTGCAGGCCGGCGGTGCCCACAACGCGCTGCTGGGGCATGCGTACGCACGCAGTGACCAGCGCATCAAGATTTTGATCAACAGTCTGCAGCTCCCTTTCGTTTCAAGCGACACAGTTACAGACTGTTCACGCATAGTCACACGCCAGCTACGCGAGCCCCGGACAGGCAAGCCAAACAAACAAACACGCACAGCCAGATCACTCCATATGCGCGAGACGCACGACATGCTACGTCACGCCACGTCACGCAGCAGGCGCACCAGCTCCTCGAGCTCGCGCACGTCTGTGCCCGCATCATACCTGCCCCCCGAGGAATCCCGGCCTCGGCCGACAGCGAGGTACGCCCCCAGGCAGCGTGCCACCCAGGGGCGCAGCTGCTCCCATGTGACGGTGGCAGTGGCGGCGGTGGTGGTGCTGGTCGGCGTGGTGCCCCCTCGCCCCCCCTGCTGCGCGCCTCCGCCACGCGCACCGTGCGCCCTCCCCTCCGACACGTTCTCTCCCGCTGCCGCACCCGAGGGCAGCTGCCCCGGAGGCGATGTGCTAGAACGTGTGGTAGCGCCGCTGCTGGGCTGCTCGTCTTTGCCAGGGGTCCCTGCCGCCGCAGCTGCTGCCCCTGCTACAGCCGCCGCTGACCCTGCCGCCGTTCCATCCACAACTGCCGCCTCTGCTGCAGCTGTCCCCGCTGCCACAGTTTCTGCCTCTGCCACAGTTGCGGCAACTGCTGCCCCTGCCACAACTGCCTCCCCTGCCGGAAACCCTAAACCCGTTGACCCGTTCGTGTGCAGCTCCCCGGAAGCCATGCGCCCGCTGTCAACGAGCGCCTGGACCGAGCCCCCCAACAGGCGTCGAACCAGAGGCCCCTCCGTGTCTGTGCCCGTGCCTGTGTCTGTATCTGTACCCGAGCCTGTGCCTGTGTCGGTGCCCATGCCTGTGCCTGTGTCTGTGCCGGTGCTTGCGCTGCGCTGGCGCTCCACGCCCATGCCTGTGCCTGCGCTGCGCTCTTCCGCACCCGCTGAAGGTGCTGTTGGTGCTGGTGATGATGCCGGTGCCGATTCAAACTGAGATGGTACTGTGGTATTAGCAGGCGCAGGGGCAGGGGCGGGGGCAGGGGCAGGGGCAGACGCTGCTCCAGGGGCTGCGGCTGTGGCATAGGCGGCGGCTGTGGTAGCTGCGGTTGCTGTGGCTGTGGCTGTGGCGCCGGCTGTGGTGCGGGTAGAAGTTGCGCCAGGGGCGCCGACATTTGAAGGGGCAGGGGCACGGGCGGCGGTCGCGGTAGTAACAGGCGCCCGGCCGTAGCTGTGGCCTGCCTCACTCCGCACGCCCCGATCGACGACGCTGCTGGAAGGCTGCTGCTGCTGCAGTTGGCCTGCGGGCATGTGGTTGCGGGTGCGTTTTTATGCGTTTTTGTTGGGTGTCGCACTGCAGAAGCTGTGAGTTGCGCCTGCAAGCACGAAGCAGCTGTTGCGTCTGCAGTTGCTGCCTGTTAGGTGCACCACACACGGCTGTGAAATCCATCATCAGTCAACATGATAAGTGGTTCTGGCGGTCGCGGTGGCGGACGTCGTTGCGGCCGCATTGCATAAACCCTGAACCCTGAACCCTTTAGGGTTCCGCCCGGGCCCGGGTTTAGGGTTGAGGGTTAAGGATTTAGAAACCACAAACCCTAAACCCTAAACTCGGGCGTGCGGCTTGCGGACATAAGTGCAACACATGCGTGGGGCAGGCTATAAGATCCAGGGCCCAGAGTGCTCAGATGAAGGGCCCAGGGTTCGAGGCGGCAAGAGAGGGACTCGGTTCAGCTTGCTACGCAGTTTGCAGTTTCCGCTCGTGCCGTGGGGCAGCACAGCCAGCAGGCAGGGCATGGCAGGATCATAGAGCCCATACAAACCACAAACATCGAATTTCCTGCCGCAGCCACACTGCCACCAGTGATGCCATTATCGCCCCCGCAGCCAGGCGAACCGGGAAATTTGGGGAGAAATTGCGGGGGCGAATCGCGGGAATTTCGCTGCGAGGAGTGTGAATGTTGACGATCTTCACACTTTCCCGCGAAAAACGCCTCCTGCGATGGCGATTCGGCATGTTCCCTCCTGTGTTGCGGGGGCAAACAGGACATGATTGGTTTCCTTGATGACCATACTGACTTCCAAACCTATCGATGATGCCCTCAAGCGCCAGGCTGCTGTTAAACCACTTAACCCTTCATACCCCGTGCCACGGCCGCATCCACATCTCGCCACACCTACCGATTATGCTCTCTAGCTTCGCTGCGAGGGCGAGGTTGTTTTTGCCACGAGAGATGTTGAGCTCCAGTGTCTGCTGCACCTGAGACCGCGTCTGCGAGCGGCGCAAGGTGGGCGGGTGGCGGCGTGTGCGTGGCTGTGGTGGCGGTGGTGGGGCGGTGTGGCGGGAGGGAGGTTGTGGGGATGGTGGTGATGGTGGTGATGGTGGTGGGCGGTTGTTTCTGCGAGAGATGTTGAGCTCCAGTGTCTTCTGCACCTGTGACCGCGTCTGCGAGCGGTGGAAGGTGGGCGGGTGGCGGCATGTGCGTGGCTGTGGTGGCGGCGGTGGAGCGGCGCGGCAGGTGGGAGGCTGTGGGGATGGTGGTGATGGTGGTGATGGTGGTGGGCGGTTGTTTCTGCGAGAGATGTTGAGCTCCAATGTCTTCTGCACCTGTGACCGCATCTGCGAGCGGTGGAAGGTGGGCGGGTGGCGGCGTGTGCGTGGCTGTGGTGGCGGCGGTGGGGCGGCGCGGCAGGTGGGAGGCTGTGGGGATGGTGGTGATGGCGGTGATGGTGGTGGGCGGTTGTTTCTGCGAGAGATGTTGAGCTCCAGTGTATGCTGCACCTGAGACCGCGTCTGCGAGCGGCGCAAGGTGGGCGGGTGGCGGCGTGTGGGTGGCTGTGGCGGGTGGGAGGCTGTGTGGATGGTGGCTACAGTGGTGACTGCGGTGCTGTTGGTGGTGGGCGGTTCTCCGCGAGAGATGTTGTGCTCCAGTGTCTGCTGCACCCGAGACCGCGTCTGCCCGTGGTGGAAGGTGGGCGGGTGGCGGCGTGTGCGTGGCTGTGGTGGCGGCGGTGGGGCGGCGTGGCGGGTGGGAGGCTGTGGGGATGGTGGCTGTGGTGGTGATGCAAGCACGAGGTTGTGTTTTGCAGCGAGATTTGTTGAGCTCCAGTGTCTGCTGCACCTGAGACCGCGTGTGCGAGCGGTGGAAGGTGGGTGTGGGGCGGCATGTGGCGTGTGGGTGGGAGGCTGCTCTTGCCGCGAGCATTATTTTGGGTCGGAATGATGGATGCAGTGTTGCTACCCCACCCGCATCGGCGCGGACGCGCCGCCCGCATCGTCCTTGACTTAATAAAGTCGAGTATTGTCTCCTCCTGCCACGCGTACCGCTGCACCCACCCACCTACCCGCTTCAGCCAGCCAGCCAGCCAGCCAGCCAGTCAGTCAGCCAGACAGACAATCCAGCCAGCCAGCCAGCCGGGCAGCCAGACAGCCGGGCAGCCAGACAGCCAGCCAGACAACCCAGCCAGCCAGCCGTTTTGTCGTATCCGCACCACCACCCGCCGCCACTGCGCCACCGCTCGTGCACCGCTGCACCCACTACCGCTGTGCCCACCCACCCACCCGCATCGACACGGCAGCGCCACGTCGCCCCTCGTCACCAGCTATCCCGCGTACCGCAGCACCTACCCACCAGCTTCGACCAGCCAGCAGCTCCAGCCAGCTAGTCAGCCAGGCACTAGCCACCCACCCACCAACTTCAGCCAGCCAGCTATCCTACCATCTAGCCAGCCAGCACCCCCACCTACCCACCCACCCACACGCATCGGCGCGGACGCTCCGCCCGCGTGGCCCTTGCCTCTATTGTCTCTTCCTTCCACGCATGCCGCTGCACCCACCCATCCACCAGCTTCAGCCAGCCAGACAGCCAGCCAGTCACCAGACAGGCAACCCAGCCAGCCACCCAGCCAGACAACCTAGCCAGCCAGCCAGCCAGGCAGCCAGCCAGCCAGCCAGCCAGCCAGACAGCCAGCCAGACAGACAGACAACCAAGCCAGCCACTTCGTCGTAGCCCCACCACCACCCACCACAACTGCGCCACCTCCCTGCACTACCGCGTGGCACTGCACCCACTACCGCTGTGCACACATCGCCTGCACCCACCCACCCCACACACCCTACCCACCCGCATCGGCGCGGACGCGCCGCCCGCGTCGCCTCTCGCCACGTGCTCCCCCGCATACCGCTGCACTCACCCACCAGCTTCGGCCAGCCGAAGCTCCAGCCAGCTAGTCAGCCAGGCACTAGCCACCCACCCACCAACTTTAGCCAGCCAGCCAGCCTGCCGTCTAGTCAGCCAGCCACCCACCCAACCGCGTCGCCCCTCGTCACCTGCTCTCCCGTGTACCGCTGCACCTACCCACCAGCTCCTGCCAGCCAGCCAGCCAGCCAGCAAGACAGCCAGCCACCCAGTCAGCCAGTCAGCCAGCCAGGCAACACATCCATCCATCCATCCATCCATCCATCCATCCATCCATCCATCCATCCACCCCCCCATCCATCCATCCAGCCAGTCATCCAGCCAGCCGAGGCGCCCACCCACCCACCCACCCTCATCGGCACGGCAGCGCCACCCGCATCGCCCGTCGCCACCTGCTCTCCCGGGTACCGCTGCACCTACCCACCAGCTTCGGCCAGCCAGCAGCACCAGCCAGCTAGTCCGCCAGGCACTAGCCACCCACCCACCAACTTCAGCCAGCCAGCCAGCATGCCATCTAGTCAGCCAGCCACCTCCACCCACCCACCCACCCGCAGCGCCGCTCGCGTCGCCCCTCGCCACCTGATCTCCCGGGTACCGCTGCACCTACCCACCAGCTTCGGCCAGCCAGCAGCTCCAGCCAGACAGCTAGTCAGCCAGCCAGCTAGTCAGCCAGCCAGACAGACAGTCAGCCAGCCAGAAGCCAGCCAGACAGACAGACAGCCAGCCAGACAGACAGTCAGCCAGCCAGACAGCCAGCCAGAGAGCCGCTTTGTCGTATCCGCACCACCACCCACCGCCACTGTGGCGCTGCACGCACTACCGCTGTGCCTACATCGCTTGCACCCTCCCACCCACCCTCATCAACGCGGCAGCGCCGCTCGCGTCGCCCCTCGCCACCTGCTCCCCCGCGTACCGCGCAAGCCCCTGCGCACGCGCGAGCAGCCGGCGGCTGCGCTGCGCACAAACACGTGCTGTAGCACGCAAGCAGCAGCCAGTCAAAATGTGGGTAATCGGGCGGGCGGGTGGGTGGGTGAAGCAGTAGGCGGGAGCAGCGACGCGCACAAGCAGCCGGCGGCTACTCTGTGCACATATGCGAGCTGCACACACATGCACGCAAGCAGCAGCCAGTCAAAATGTGGGTGGCAGGGCGGGCGGGTGGGTGGGTGTGTAGGTGGCTGGGTGAAGCAGTGGGAGAGAGCATCGGGCACGCGCGAGCAGCACACACGCGCTGCAGCACACACATGCTACAGCACACATGCAGGCAAGCAGCAGCCATCCAGTCATCGGGAGTGTGCGCGCGGTGCACTGCACGCACGTGTGGACGATGCGTGTGCGAGCGTGCGTGTGGCGCGCGGATGGCGCAGCCGTGAGGTCTCACCGAGCTCGATCGATGCATCACGCTCCTCCTGTAGCGCTGACAACTGCTGCTGATGATGCCGCTGCTGCTGCCGCGCTGGCCGAGCCCGCTCACTGCCGCTGCTGCTCCGCACGCACACCACGCGCCCGTGCTGCCAGCGTGGCGTACTGGCGCCCGGCACTGTGGCTCCTACGCATGTACAGCAGTGTTGAGAGTGGGCCCGAGGCACGGCAGAGTGGAGAGCGGGATGGCGGTGTGTGTGTGTCGGGGGGGTGCACGGAGCATGTCACGCCCATCGGGGTGAAGCGTGCGGTTATGCTTACTCTAAATGCATGCTATACCATAACAAACTTACTCACATTATTTTTAAGACGCTTGTAACATGTCTCACGCAGGAGGGGACGTGCATGCAAGCATGGCATACCATGCGTGGCCATGCATGCATGCATGCACGTCACCACCCACCCTGCACTCCGCTCCATCTCGTCACTAATGCTCCACGCAAAGACAGATGCATTTGTGAAGACGTCAGGCGCTCCTGACGTACGCACGCGTTGCAGAGATGAGAGATTTGGGGCGCACGCCCCACACAAGCGTGAAGTGGCAATCATCGCGCATCCCGCGCCCCAACACGGGTGCATTTAACCACCATGAAGTGTTCATCGAGTGTCAGCAGGTCATCGGCCAACAGCGCCGGTGCGCAGGCACACAAGGCCATGCCAAGCAACGGACTGATGACGAGAAGCGCTCGTCCATCGCTTGTGACGCACGCAGCCAAGGTCGGCATGGCCTCAGAGCAGCCGAACGTGCAGCCCGCGGCTTCATCGCAGGTGTGCGGCGTTCAGGGAGCCAGCCGGAGATCCGTGTTTGGTGGTGGCCTCGCGCTCGCGGCCGCCGTTGTCGCCGGTGACAGCCTGTCGTCGCTGGTGCTGAGCGCCGGCCCTGCGGAGGCCAGGGCGTTCGCCGCGCCGCCCCCTGGCTACCGTCTGCAAGTCGACAAGATCGATGGGTACTCATTCGTCTACCCAGAGGGATGGATCGGTGTCACGTCCAGGTGAGTGGTGTGCATGCAAGGGAGATGTAGGGTGTGTGCATGCAGGAGGGGGGCGCATGCATGCAGCATGGCCCCGCTTTGCACGCTCGCATGCATGCATGCAGCGGAAGCCCCGCTCCGACTCACCCACCCTCGCCACCCCAGCGGCAACGACATCTTCCTGCGCAACCCGCGCAACATCGATGAAAATCTGTTTGTGGACATCTCGAGCCCGTCGTCGTCCAGGTGGGGGGCACCCACGCATGGGAAGGTGCATGGGTCACAGAGAAGTTGCATGGGCATGCTGCGCCATGGGCAAGGCACGCCCGCTGCATGACATGCTGTTTGCCTGCATGCGTGTATGCATGCACAGTATGCATGAGGCACCCCCTCACCCTGTCTTGTTACACAACGTATACCACGGTCACCGGCTCGACGCCCGCGTCACACAGCCCCCCAACGAAGGAACACATTCGCCCCCTCTTCCCTCGGATCACTCCCACCTTACTCCGCCTCACCTCACCTCACCAAAAGGTACGACTCGGTGACCGACTTTGGCGCCACAGCTGCTGACGCGGCCGACCTGCTGCTGGACAAGTACCTCGTGCGCGAGTTCATGTGAGTGGTTTTGGGAGGGAGAGTCGTTGGCAGGGATTGTGCTGCTGTGTGTGCTGCTGCTGCTGCTGCTGTGCGCTGAGCGCCTGATTTGCGAGATCATGCGAGGGGACTTTGGCGGGGCTGGTGTGTTTGCAGTGTGTTTGGGGTGGGTGCAAAAATGGGCAGTGTCTGGGCAGTGTCTGGGCTGTGGTGCGACAGTCTGTTGGACACCTCTGATGACACTTCTGTTGACACCGATGCCTATGTCCGCAGGTCCACGCGCCTAGGCATCCGCCGCGAGGGAAAGATCCTGTCGGCCGTGCGCCGCGAGGGCTGCCCTCACACGCACACACGACACCAACACGCGCCTGGTGATTGCGGATTCTACCGCCTATTGAGATGCGTCTGATGATGCCTATGCCGATGTCCGCAGGTCCACGCGCCTAGGCATCCGCCGCGAGGGAGACATCATTTCATCCGCGAGCCGCGAGGGCTGCCCTCGTACCCACACACAACACCAACACGCGCCTGGTGATTGCGGATTCTACCGCCTGTTCAGATGCGTCCGATGACACCTATGCCGATGTCCGCAGGTCCACGCGCCTGGGCATCCGGCGCGAGGGAAAGATGATTTCATCCGCGAGCCGCGAGGGCTGCCCTCAATACCCACACACAACACCAACACGCGCCTAGTGATTGCGGATTCTACCGCCTGGCGGGGACCGTTCCAGTCAGCGCCAGTCGGCTCTGTCGGCTTGACTGGCCACAAGGCCACTACTGTGAACCCGAGGAAGGTCCTCTCTTTTATGCTCCTTGCCCGACATGTCTCTCAGAGACCGCTGTTTGGGGTAGGGTAGTCTAGCCGGCGGGAGCGGTAGGCTATTGGCCGGGAGCCGGCGGTACTCTAGTACTCTTAAGTGGGCTGGAGAATCGGCGGGTGATCTCTAGTAGAAGAGTAGCCTGCTGAGCTGGCAACCGGTGTTACTTGTAACTTGTTACCGCCTGTTGAGATGCGTCTGATGATGCCGATGCTAACGTCCACAGGTGCACGCGCCTGGGCATCCGGCGCGAGGGAAAGATCATTTCATCTGCAAGCCGCGAGGGCTGCCCTTGTA
Organism: Chlamydomonas sp. UWO 241; assembly: GCA_016618255.1. NCBI lineage: Eukaryota > Viridiplantae > Chlorophyta > Chlorophyceae > Chlamydomonadales > Chlamydomonadaceae > Chlamydomonas > Chlamydomonas priscui. The sequence continues at coordinate 305,234 of VFSX01000103.1, read as the reverse complement.
CCCACACACAACACCAACACGCGCCTGGTGATTGCGGATTCTACCGCCTATTGAGTGTGTCTGATGACGCCTATGCCGATGTCCGCAGGTCCACGCGCCTGGGCATCCGGCGCGAGGGAAAGATCATTTCATCCGCGAGCCGCGAGGGCGCAAACAACCGCACGTACTACGACATCGCGATCCGTATCACGAGCTACGGCTCCAAGAACGCGTACGTCGCAACATCGGTGCGTTGCGTGCAATAGGGGCACCACAACTAGGGGCGCAAACACACGCACACACACACACATGCACACGCACATGCACACACACATGCACACAACATCACGATCCGCGCCACGAGCTACAGTCATAACTGTACGTACACACACGTTGGCACAACGATCAAGGGCGCAGCAGCAGGGGCGCAGCAATGCACGTCTCCACTGTCACACCCTCCGTGTGCAGCAAGCTCTCCCTTGCATGCTCTCTCTCACCCTCTCACGCTCTCTCTCGCTCTCGCTCTCTATGCCCCTCTCCCTCCCTCACTCTCGCTCGTAGCCTCTCCCGGCACTCTCTCCCAACGTCTCTGTACATAGGAGGCTCCTACTTCTCTCACTTGCTCTGTCTCGGTCTGTCTCTCTCTTGCGCTCTCTCTCTCACAATGGGCTCAATCTCCCCAACCTTGCAGGAGGAGATGATGCGCGACTACAGGGTGGAGTGGGACCACGTGCTGTGGACCACGCCTCAGCACTTACTCACACGCCCGCTCACTCACGCAACTCTGCACGGAAGATAACTTCGCCCTCCAACTCTCTTTCCTCTCGTCCTCCACCGTGTATAGGAGGAGATGATGCGCGACTACGGGGTGGAGTGGGACCGCGTGCTGTGGACCACACTCGGCGCAGCAAGCAATCGCCTGTATGAGCTGCGCTTCCAGACGGCAGCCGACTCCTTTGAGTCGTCGAAGGCGGTCATCGACAAGGTGTGCGTGTGTGTGTGTGTGTGCATGAGCTGCGCTTCCAGACGTCTGCCAACACGTTTGGCTCGTCCAAGGCGGTCATTGACAAGGTGTGCGTGTGTGTGTGTGTGTGTGTGTGTGTTCCTTCCGGACTGCGGCCGACACGTTCGAGTCGTCGAAGGCGGTCATCGACAAGGTGCATGTGCGTGCGTGTGTGTGTGTGTGTGTGTGTGTGTGTGCGTGTGTGTGTGTGCGCGCGTGTATGTGTGCATGTGTGAGCTGCGTTTCCAGACTGCGGCCGACACGTTTGAGTCATCTAAGGCGGTCATCGACAAGGTGCGTGTGTGTGCGTGCGTGCGCGTGCGTGTGTGTGTGTGTGTGTGTACGAGCTGCGCTTCCAGACTGCGGTCAACACGTTTGAGTCGTCGAAGGTGGTCATCGCCACGGTGCGTGTGTGTGTGTGTGTGTGTGTGAGCTGCGCATCCAGACTGCGGCTAACACGTTCGAGTCGTCGAAGACAGTCATCGACAAGGTGTGTGTGTGCAGTGCATGCACGCGTGTGCGTGCGTGCGTGCGTGCACGTGTCGCTACCCGGGTTTAGTGCTGGAGTGCTAAACGCTGAGCAGAGCCGAATGCGCTGCCTGTTTGTTTTGTCACTCGCCGACTGTGTAACCTATTGATCACCACCACCACCGCCCAACACAAGCGCGCACGCATGCGTGCGCACACACCCAGGCGAGCGCATGCAAGCATTTGATGAGCAAAGCATGTGCTTCGCCCCCCCCCCCCGCCGTTTGGTCTCCCACTGCAGGAAGACTGAAGACATGGCCCAGCAGCCCTAGTAATTTGCGGCCTTTCCCCCGTGTGATGATGGATGTTACAGTCAGGGACACCTCTAAAGGCGTATAAGACCGTGCTCGGCGCGTATGGCCCGAGCACCTTACTGAGATGGCTGGCTGTTGGTGGTAGGGAACCCCAACTCTGTAAAGAGTGTGGGCGCACCCCTAGGTCCCCTACCGCAGCGACAGCAAACGCTTGTTGAAGAACGCATGTGGGGAAACGGAAACGCGAGGCAGGTAAATCGCAATCGCCAAATAGGTGTGTTCCTTGAATTTATACTATGTGACTGCGCAGGCCGCAGGTGTGCCTTATGCTAGTCCCCGCCGCCGCCGTGCCCGCAGCAATCTGCATGCAGGCTCCCTTCCAGCAGCCGCAGGCTCCGCAACAATAGCTCCAGTAGCTCCGCTCCAATTGCATCGTCAACTCCCCAACGAATCAACGCTGTGCTGGCGCGAGGCCCGGCCCGCACCCTGTGCTGTGCTGGCGCGAGGCCCGGCCCGAGGCCCGGCCCCTGTGCTGTGCTGGCGCGAGGCCCGGCCCGCACCCTCCGCTGTGCTGGCGCGAGGCCCGGCCCCTGTGCTGTGCTGGCGCGAGGCCCGGCCCGCACCCTGTGCTGTGCTGGCGCGAGGCCCGGCCCCTGTGCTGTGCTGGCGCGAGGCCCGGCCCGCACCCTGTGCTGTGCTGGCGCGAGGCCCGGCCCGCACCCTCCTCTGTGCTGGCGCGAGGCCCGGCCCCTGTGCTGTGCTGGCGCGAGGCCCGGCACGCACCCTGTGCTGTGCTGGCGCGAGGCCCGGCCCGCACCCTGTGCTGTGCTGGCGCGAGGCCCAACCTGCACCCTCCGCTGTGCTGGCGCGAGGCCCGGCCCCTGTGCTGTGCTGGCGCGAGGCCCAGCCCGCACCCTCCGCTGTGCTGGCGCGAGGCCCGGTCCCTGTGCTGTGCTGGCGCGAGGCCCGGCCCGCACCCCGTGCTGTGCTGGCGCGAGCCCCGGCCCCTGTGCTGTGCTGGCGCGAGGCCCGGCCCGCACCCTGTGCTGTGCTGGCGCGAGGCCCGCCCGCACCCTCCGCTGTGCTGGCGCGAGGCCCGGCCCCTGTGCTGTGCTGGCGCGAGGCCCGGCCCCTGTGCTGTGCTGGCGCGAGGCCCGGCCCGCACCCTGTGCTGTGCTGGCGCGAGGCCCGGCCGGCACCCTGTGCTGTGCTGGCGCGAGGCCCGGCCCGCACCCTCCGCTGTGCTGGCGCGAGGCCCGGCCCCTGTGCTGTGCTGGCGCGAGGCCCGGCCCGCACCTTGTGCTGTGCTGGCGCGAGGCCCGGCCCCTGTGCTGTGCTGGCGCGAGGCCCCGCCCGCACCCTCCGCTGTGCTGGCGCGAGGCCCGGCCCCTGTGCTGTGCTGGCGCGAGGCCCGGCCTGCACCCTCCGCTGTGCTGGCGCGAGGCCCGGCCCCTGTGCTGTGCTGGCGCGAGGCCCGGCCCGCACCCTGTGCTGTGCTGGCGCGAGGCCCGGCCCCTGTGCTGTGCTGGCGCGAGGCCCGGCCAGCACCCTGTGCTGTGCTGGCGCGAGGCCCGGCCCGCACCCT